>JAKSZP010001391.1:0-230928 GCA_022478985.1 Massospora cicadina
TTGTCATTTTACTTCATTTACTTGATTAATAATGGTGGCTTGTTCTTGCACCAGGTCCTCATTGTCCCAATAAAGGGTATCCAAATGCACTCGCATATAAGAATATCTAACCATCATGGCGAACAGAAGGATAATGGCTCAGCTCCATTCTGCATGACAAACATTTTCCAACAGAGTGATCTGAGCTAGCAATTGGCGATATTCTGAGGATGCCAAAAAAGAGCTGGTCATATGGTCAGCTGGTTACTTCGCTTAATGCAAAGTTGACTAAATTTGACTGCCACAGAGTCAACGTGATCATTTATCTGCCGCTCTGTCAGGGTACCCTGTCTCTAATATGAGCTATGCTGCTTCAATTGCTTCAGCCCATTCCGCAAGGTCTCTCATAAACTGCTTGGTGTTGCTATCCAATGGGGTGACGTCCAGAACCCATTCTATCAAAAAGCCGTCAGCATAACAGTTAATCTATCACTAAGGGTAACTCCTGATTCAACTGGGGAACTAATTCGTCCAAGCAACGGCGGATGTCCACAACATGGTTATCCACATGCACAAGCGTCCCCTGAAACTCCTAGAAAGAGTGATCAAGGTGGTCAAGTAAAAGGCAAGTATCATTCTGCTGCACTTGAACAACCTGCATGACATCCACAATCTTAATGTTATGGCAGGCCAACACATGAAGTAGCTGGTAGTTCGAGGGCTGCACATATACTATCAAGTATTCCTTGGTTCCATGGGTGCTGAGATAGCGAGACAGCCCATGGTGTTCATATTGAGGTAGGACATATACAACGCATAACAAGACTCTTGGTCCCGTTGGTTATAGAATAAACTCAGAGCATGTTCTTCAGCCTCCTTTTCATAAGATTCAATGCCCCAGCAAAAGCCATTCTCTAGTTGCCTGTAGCTGTTGAGGGATCACATTTGTCAGCTGGCTGTTGATCTGCTGCCAATAGAGGACAAGCTCTTAACTGTAATTCACCTGTTGTACCCTTATCCTCTGGCTCCGTCACTTTGAAAAAAGCTGGTTCTTCATTGGATGCTTACATAGCTTCCTAGTTTACTGAGTGTGAAACCCAATCAGTTTTGGTGTAAAGAGCGAGGGCTCACCATGATACCCTAGTGCTGATATGATACAGTTGACCAGTGGCCCCCTGTTGTGATCACCATTGTTAATTTTTTGATGATACAGGTTAATTCAGCTAAGATGGTTTTCACAGGGTATTAGTCACTGAGCAACGGAACAGTTGATATTCATATTGCTGATCTTCAATAAGAAACCAATATATAAGATGTGGAGTAATTTCCCAAAAGACACTTTTATTGTAATAATAAAATGCAGAACATATCTGCGCACTACCAAAAAACTCCTCCTCTCATTCTTCCACTCAACTCTTATCTCAGTAATCTAGGTTGATTTCACCCACTTCTCAGTAATCACATATTCTTTCCATTTTAGGAGTCTTTGTCTACCTCAAGGTCTTTATAGATTTCCTTGGATCTGCTAAACTATTAAGGTGTAATAGATTCGCTTCACATCAATATATTTTCTTCTTAATCTCAAGGCTCACCTCGACTCTAATTTCTTATTTGCCAAAAATGTATAGCTTATCATCCAGTCGTATTATTTTCTTGAGAAAGCTCTTTCTTAGGAGGGACATAATTTTGGAGGAATCTAGCATGTACCCAATTTTCAATGGCACCTGATTTCACAGAAGCAATAAATTATTTGGGACCCTTATGGTAGATTACCCAGTATGGATCTGACCACAGGGCATCAAGTTTATGTATTTGTTTTCCAGGCTGGTGATGGTAAAATAGGATTAGGTCCCCTGATTGGAACTCAGGCAGGACTGGCCACCGGCCGTTCCATTGATCAGCTTCACTTTGTTAAATAGTTCACATGGATCTAGTGGCCAACTCTTGTACCTAAATAATTCGTCAGCCAATCTTTGCATGGCTAGGGTAGTGGTTTCTGGTGTGGAAATTTTGAGTATAGGCTGCACACCTGAGGTCAAAATTGGTTCTCAATCATAAAGGGCTTGAAAAGGTGCCAATTGAATGATTTTATGATAGCTAACATGATATGCCAATAAAGCCGCTGTTGAGTATTGATTCCATCTTGAAGGATTAGAGTAAGCCATCTTATGAAAGATGACAACTAAAGAACCGTTCACTCATTCTACAGCTCTGTTGGTAGCCGGATGACAAGGTGTCATGAGTTAATGATAAGTGCCACAAGAGAGTTAAAATTGGCAACCACATTGGAAATAAAATTGGTACCTTTTTTAGATAGCAGCAGCTTTTGACTGCCATGGAGACTGAAGACCTGCTTCAGCAAGAAGGATGCTGTTACTTTGGAAGTTGGGCAGGAAACTGAGATAGCTTGACCTATTTCATAAAGTGATCAACTGCGAGAATGATAAAATGGTGACCATACATTACTATAGGTAGGGGTCAAATAATGTTAATGCTAACTGTAACATATGGGGCCGTGGAGCCCATGATATGTTGCTGGTAAAGAGGATTGGGCAGCTTCTTATTGGCAAAAGTGTAATAGAGTCAACAACATCCTAAATTGTCTCAATAATTCAATCCCATTAGCAGAAGACTCAAAACCATTATAGATTTTCTTTACTGTGCCATGTACTATGGCAACATTAGCCTCCATAGCGGATTTTGTCTGTTCAGAGGGTCAAACATATAGTAGCCAAGAAGTCCCAACTTGCTTAAAAAAATTCGTTTTTGACTTGATTCTGAGCAGCCATCTGCTTTTACCGCTGCTTCATTGTCAACGGCTCACAGCTCCAATCTTCTGGTTAAGCAATGAGCTCATACATCCGGTCCTCTTCAGATGCATAAAGAGCAAGGATATGCAATTGGACAACCTTTCATCATTTTGGTTTATCATCCCCACACTATGGACTACTAAGAAGTCATAATTTTGGACATTGAGGACTCTAGGGCCAATTGTCCATCCAGGTCTTTCATCTGCTGTAACCACCATAGTATGGCATGATCCATATTTATGGTGAAATGATTCCCTACATAAAAGGATGGGAGAGTTCAATGGCCAATAACATGGCTAGACACTCACATTTGGTTACGTGGTAATTTCGTTCTGCTCATGTTAACATCTTACTAGAGGAAGCTATGGGGTTATTGACTTGGCTTGCGTCTAGTTGAGCCAGAATGGCCCCTCACAGCCACATCGCTAGAATAAGTAAATATAATAAAGGTTTATATAACTCAGGATGTACCAGAATAAGAGCCTTAGTTAGGGCTTTTCTTAAGACAATGAAAATCTGCTGCTGGGAATCCTCCCATCGAAATGAACCTCTTTAATGGCTTCCCTAGGCTGTTAGCTGATAGCTGTATTAGGAAATTTTTATCTCTAATAATCCCTTTGTTTGGCTCATTTGTAATTAAAGATGCGTGGTAGCTTCTCTTTTTGGGTTAAGCAGCACTAGTGCTAAAAAAGAAAGGAATTTCTTTATGGAGGAGGTAGTTCTTTATAGGATCTTTGAAAGGAACTGGCAGGGAGCACCATTTTATAGGACTTAGTCATCCTCTCTGAAAGTCAGGGCCTTCAAAGGTTGTCCAAGTATTAGTCAAGCGCAAATTTAGCGGAATCTTTTAGGGACTAGGTTCCCTAAGGCAATCTTACATAGGAGATTTTTCGTTGAGGCTATTCTGTTTGCTTTGAACAGGTAAGGCCTTCTGTATAAGAACAAACAAGATAATCACTAATGAAAAATACTAGGAAATTTTAGGTACTTTCATTAAAAAAATATAAAGATTTTTAATGGCCGCCAAGATATTCAAGTTCTCTTAGGGGGAATTTGGCATGATAATTGGGAACAAGTAGGTAAGATGCCCTCTTTGATGCTGTTGCAGGTGGCTTAGGTTTTCTTTAAATTTAAATCTCTTTTTCCAGGGTGGAAAATTATGGGGATTTCTGAATGTCAAGATCTTTGCCAGCTGACTTGTGGCCTTTGTTAGTAAAATCACCAGATCCTTTCAGAATTTGAGTTTCTTTTCACCCATTTGAGTTTTAAATGTTTGAGTCAGTCTCAATGCTCATCGAATCATTATAGCTTATTTGAGCAATTTGCAACTCAATCATGTTTAAATACAACTCATGTTCATCCAATTCTCTTGATTTATGACTATCAGTTAACTAATAAATCTTAAAATCAATTTGAGGTGTTAGACAGTGGAATTAGGGCTAACTCGAGGATCAGCTTTGTTAGAATATACAGATTCATGAGGATATATGAAAAAAATGCCTAACCAAATAAAGGACCTTGCGCGGAACCTCCAGAAGCACTACCAGGAGCTAGCCTCACATGACATCACCTCTGGGAGTGAAGGGCCCGAGGGACTTAGGGGCCAGGAGGTCCTGAAGGTCCCTGTGGGATGCAAGGACCTTCCAGTCCTGAGGCGCCTACTCCTGGAAACCCTGATGACTCTTGGAAAAGGACGTTTGAACTGCTCTCACTGCCTTATGGATTCATTTATGTAATGTGGCTCAAGGGTGCAAGCTCCGAGTGGATGGAGTCCCTCTGACATTAGGGTCATGCTTGAGGCCTTTTGGATGTGATGTATAGTTTCAGTGCATTCACTAAGCTCACTGATAATTACTTCATCAATCTTGAACAAACCTGTTGTGGGTTCAAACATACTTGAACAACTCAGCGAGCCAGCATTTCCTCCAAAGCACTGACGTTCAGGCATTAAAAGAGCAGCTTGCTCACAAAGCCTCCATTACTTCTTTAAAACAAAACTGGGACAATATATATGAGGACCTCTAGGGTTTGAGATGACAACTGGATCAACAGGCTTCTCACAACTATGTGGAAACTGAGATTCTCAAACTTGAACCAATTCCTGGTGTCAATACCCTTTCAACTCCTATTGTCCCTAACTTTAAGCCTAATTTTAGGAGAAGTTTACCTTCATCTAGGAAAGTATTGCCTCTTTACTGTATGCCTATGAGAGATTCATGGAAGAGACTACTGACCAACATAAGGTGAAGCATATCCACTCTTGTTTAAATAGCACTGCTCAGGAGACATTGAACTCCCATTTAAAGGATTGTTACACCTGGGAAAAAGTCCGCACCACCCTGATCCAGGATTTTGGAAGCAACTAAATCTTGGACAATAAAAACATGCATTCATGAGTATTTGTCTGAATAAAAGAGAATGTCTTGTGGAATCCCCCAGCCAATTCTATGCCCAAGCAAAGCCCTTAATAATCACTAACCACATCACCTTGGACAACGCCATAACTGCAGTCATCTCCGCTCTGGGATTTTATCATGAAGTCCAAATGCATATGATTGTCCAAAAGAATGGTTTTACTTGCATTTGGGAAATAAGGAAGCACTAAAAAATACCTATGATTACCCTGAATCCCAAGTCTACCGCATATGTTTCTTCCAGCTGCCTTTGGGTCCACGTTGTCAAAAACCATAAGAAAACTGCCTTTTTGCTCCTAATGCAATGGGTTTCATCACAGTGCCAAGACTTGTTGGAAAATACTTACTGAGGATGCGGTAAAAGAGCCATCAGTATCAGGGACGAGGCACTTCATGCTGACATCCCTGTACCACCTCAAGAACAATCAGTAAACTCTAGTGATCCTTGAGTTGCCATACCAGAAGAAGTTTTATTATCCGTTGATAATAACTAACTTTATACTGCTTACTCCTCTTCTGATGAATCACCTATGTTTATCAAGTTACCTCTGCAGTTTGGGAGTTTGATTACATGTGTTGCTGTCCAAGTTCATAAAATCTATGTCCACACCATTGTTAACAGTGGTTCCACATGAATGACATTTCATATAAACCTAATAAAATGCATATATTTTCTCTGGATTTTCGCATAAAATGGAATATGGCACAACTGGTCCGCAATGTACTCAGTACATTGGGTTCTATTCTTCATTACCATTTAATTTGGCAAAATTTTTGTGAATACTCCCACCATTGTATTAGATAACCTGATTTATAACTTTTACCTTGGGGCTCAGTTAACTGTGACTATAATGCAGTAGTACACTATGATGAAGGATTTTTCATCCCTGCTGAGATACTGGGTCCCTCTGGGTTTTGAAACCTCATGCAACGTCAGCACGGAGGTCAATGTTTGGGCTTGCTTATTAGAGAGTGAAAGGTGTACTAACCAACTTGAGTATCATGTAAGGGGCTCTCACGTACAGTTTCCACCTCTTTTAGTAGATGGCCAAGAATTCATGCCAAATTATTTTTTTATGAAGACCAAAATACCTCCAAGGTCCCAGGATATCATTGACACCTTGGTTTATGTCAGCATTCCCTCTAGATGCCTGATGGAGATCTGAGGCCTAGATAATCCGTTGGTTAATGAGGTCCTAACCTGTCCAGAAATCCTAAATTACTATTCTGGATCCATATTAGTGCTGTTAGCTAACCTTGCTGACAACCTAGGATAGTGGTCCCTAGTACTCCAGATGCTTGTGTTCGCCATTTTTCTGTAGAAGCCCTCAATGATGTCCGCATCATTGGAAGTATAAGGCATAAAGGTTGTGAACGCCCCTATATGTAACTCTAATCAACGACTGTATTGTGCAATAGCTTGCTAGTGAGAAGCAGAGCCAGGGTAAAAAAATTGGATGAGTACTTAGATCTCTTCTCAACATCAACCTATGATTTTAGAAAAATGAGTGGTGTCCTAAATCATGTGGAGACTGGGGACTCTCGCTACATTTGGTCCCAACCCAACAGCAAAGTAAAGTTGAAGAATCTTAGGTGGCTGTTGAGCTCAAACAACTAATTGAAGACGGGCTATTGGTGCATTCTTTAGCCCTTGGGCCTCTCATCTCTTAGTTTGGAAGAAGGGTGGCAGTCATTGGGTGGTGATGGACTATTGCCAGCTTAAATCCACCAAAAAGAAAGATAGTAAATTTTGCCCCAAAGCAACGGCTCTCTCTATTTGCTTGCCATGTTGCAATACTTTTGAACTATAGATTTTGCAAGCAAATATTGGCAAGTAAAACTTACCCCAAAGATCGATCCAAGTGTTCACTTATAGCAATATGGGTATATTCAACCCAATGAGGATGCCCCAGGTCCTTTGCAATGCGCCCGCCACTTTTAAACGTGCCATGGACGGATCCTAGGTGACTAACTGTCTTGTGGCCTCATATACGTTGAGATACACTTTCTTTTCACAAACTTATAACGGTCATGTGGAACACCTCTAGGAAATCTTTAACCATCTTAGGAAGGCTTTGATAAAACTTAAGCCGTTATGGTACTCTCTCTTTCAATACTATATCTAATTCCTCGGAACCAAGTTCTGAAAAGATAGTATCCAACCCATCACAGATAAAATTAACGCCATTATGAAGATTTCACGCCCTCAGAGCATGAAGGGTATCCAAATATTTCTTGGAATGGTGGGCTATTACTATCAGTTCATTCCTAGTTTGCTGACTTAGCCAAACCCCTAGTTTATCTCCTAAAAAGGAATGTTCCCTTTAAGTAGCATCCTGAACATGAACAAGCATTTAATGCACTGCAGACCATCTTTGTACTAAATTTAGTTTTGTTCATCCACATTTTGATAAACCCTTTTTACTATCCACATGTGCTAGTGATGTTGCCGTTGGGCAATCCTAGCCCAGCCCAATGAAAATCAAGTTAATCATATAATAGCTTAAATAAGCAAAACATTAGAAAGGCCAAACAGAAACTATAACATTACTGAGCATGTGTGCCTGAAGTTTTGTTGTAAATCAAGCATTTCTGGCCCTACCTTTATGGCACCCATTTCACAATAGTCAATGACCATTCCTATATTCAATGGCTGCAGAAGAAGAAAGTTCTGGACATCTAGTATTCAAATGGGCTTTAAGGCTTCAGAACTATGATTTCATTATAGTCCTTTACACAAGAGAAATTTATCAGAACGCTGTCGATCTCTCTAGAATGATAGTTCTTGCTGCCATGACCCCTGAGGAGGACCAACTGTACTATCTAGTTAGCTAGCCCAAATAATGGGAGTTGAATACTTATGAGATCCAAGCTGAGCTCCAGAAAATGACTTGATACACTCAAATTAAGGAAGTAATGCTATAAAAAAATTAAACAAGAAATGGCTCCCTTTTGTCCTCCCTTCTTCGCAGACTAATATTTTTTAGAAGAGCATGCAACCGTGGGACACTGAGCAGTGAAGAAGACCCATGAATGGCTAAAGAAACAATACTATTAGAATTCAAATGGTTGAGACCATCGAGGAAGATCTAGAGGCTTGTATGATTTGTCTATTTCAAGATCTGGACAGCTCCCAATAATAACACTTAGGCCTGGCCCTTCAGGTCTTTTTAATGTCATTAGCGTCGATGTGGTGGGCCCTCTACCCACTGGGTTACATGGCTTAAACATATCCTCTTAGCCATGAATTTGACTAAATTGGTTGAAGCAATTTCTGCCCTCGCTGCCACCACAAAATGCATTTCCCTGTTCCATAATTTATCCTTTTTCATCCAGCATGGATGTCCACAAACTTTATTTTTAGACAATGGGCTAAATTTTATTTGCAGGAATCCAAGGACTAACTTAACTTCTGGGAACTGATTAAAGTTTAATTGCCACGTACAACCCTTTTACCAATGGGGTGGTAGAACGCGCTAATAGAGCCCTCATCTCTATCCTGAGGAAGATGCCCACCTCTGAAACTACTAGGCGGAACTATTATCTCCCCTCAGTGCCTTGCTTATTTATCAAATAAGCCTCATTAAATTATTAAGATGTCCTCCTTTGAGGCTCTATATTGGCGTGCTCCCTAATTACCAAGAAGCGCTCAGCCCCTGATTGATACATTCATGCCTAAGAACTCTGTTTTAACCATGAGAGCCTTAGCTGATATAATTATCTAGCTTTAAGCCATAGCAATGCAAGGTATTGTCACCACTACAAAAAAAGTATACATCATAATTAAAGTCAGCCAACCCTCTTACCAATTTTTAATTAGGTAACATCATTATCCTCTATCACCATAACCCGGTAGTTAACAGAACAAGCTTGACGTTATTTGATCTAGACCATATAAGGTCAATCATAAGATGAATATGATATACTTCAACAAAACACTTTTTTCACTTGAGCCCACTTTTGAGAAATATTTTTGGGAAATCACAAGTCCAATTAGCAATTTAATTACCTGTTCCCTGACCCAATGATGTCCACAGCCCCACCACTCTCTGCTCCAATGTGGGGCCGCGCTGAGACCCCACCCAACGTTTTCCATCCTGAAGAAAATGCGCTTGTACTGGTTCGTCTAGTCCTAACCGTTCTAGGTCAGTTTGTTCAGCCTAAATATATTGCCATTCACTTCGCATGATATTAGCGGGTATCCCGTTACCTTCTTGTCTTTCCCCACTCTCACATGCATTTCAGCCTTTTGGTTGGATATGGGAAGTTGTTCCCATATGCGGATAAACCCATTATCAAATTAGCATAAGTGGTGATGCAACCCAACGTCTTTATTGATTTCTGACCCTATAAGGGGTACTTTGACCTCAGTTTCACAAGCAAAGCCAATTCTGCCACTGCAGCAACTGTGCCCCTTGTTTTGAGGGAACGCCCCTTTCCCACAACACACACCTGGCTCTCCACTGACTTCACAATGGTTTAGTTCACTGGGTTCCCACTCACCTTCCCTTGGCAGTGCTCCATCAGGAGCTGATTGCAGGTTTGGCAGCCTATGGCGCTGACCCCATCCTTCAATTTGTGGTCCCAATGGAGCCACCTGCCTCACTGAGCCACGGGAATAAGCCACAATCGGCCCTAAATTTGCAAACATTGCTGACTAGATTTCCCCTTAATCCTTCGTTGCTTCTGCCCCTGATCACCCATTCTGGGCCTGCTTCAAGGCAGGCAGACCTTCTGTTCATTCTGCTTTCAGTTGGATCACTTGAAGTGAGCTGCCCCTAACTTGCTGCCTCTTCCACCTCTTCAGTCTCAGCCACCAGCTCCTCATCTGCTGACCTCTCTGCAGCCCTCTCGGAATGGAGGAAAATCTTACCTCCAATCCATCCAAAGCCTGCTGCCGCTGCTGTGTCCGTAGCAGCCAATCAGACTCATCCTAAGTCAGGTGCCACCAAAGCTTTCACTAATCAAGATTTTCTTGGAATAGGTTTTATCCTGAGCCCAAACCCAATCACCAGCATCAGCCATCCCTATTGAGAAAAACATGGACTATTATGACTTTAACCAATGGTCCTCATTGGATGAAACTCAAAAATCAGGTAATGTGAGTGATTACTCCAACTTTAACATGAGAAAATATATCTTTACATGATCCCAATGAGCTCCCTCAACACTTTTATGCCCCACACCTATGACGGTTGAGGTTTATCCTCAACATCACATTGCCCTGATCTTTGGTAAGATAGGACAGCTGGTGTGGAAGATAGAGGGGGTGAGAGAGCAATAGACTTGTCCAGACCCCAGGTTGAGACTAAGACTGGGAAAGGAAGGCAGTAAAATGTTTCTTCAGGCCTGGGGTCAAACCAAAAAGTTTGAAGTGCGTGGTTTCTAGGTTAAAGGTGGATTTAGATCAGAATTGGAACAATTCTTGGGTGTTATGGTTCAGCCACTACGAAATTTACTCCAGCCTAAAACAATTGGGTTTTTGCTTATGGCATAATTCAAAAGACATAGTGTCAAGCATGATGAATGAGCTTGATCTATGCTTTCAGTAGAGAGCTATAAGAGATAGGACTTGAGAATAGAAGGTTTTCTAGTTCCGTTTTCTATCAACTCGTCTAGATATCAAATAAAGCCGTTCCTAAGCCTTGCTAATTTTATTACTGTCTTCCGAGGTTTATATTGATAAATTTAGTCTAACAGCGGCCATGTTTGGCCTATACAAACAGGAGGTGGACTTTGAGAGTGAGATTATAAAGGCTATTGCCTCCCTATAAACCTTGTCTTGGAGTCAGAGTATGTTGCTGGGGTAAGCATACTCGCAACTGTCCTTCAAGGGGTGTTTATCAGTGGCTCCTGCAGCACACGCCCCATAAGAATAGTCTCAGGGACCATGTTGGCTAATGGTCATTGACTTGGGCCCTGCCTCCCAATTCATCCGTGGCTTATGGAAGAAGCCAGTGTGTTACATTAAACGGAACTCATTTACTTTCCTGTCGTTGATGTGGCAAGCAAAAGAGGAGCTAAAAGCAGTTGTGTTCCCTGTGTGGTATCATCATATTGCGACGCTTTTAATGTTGGTATTTTCATCAGTGTTTTGCTTCATGAGGTATACCAGGTGCTGGAGCGTGTGTCCCAGAGTAGTGGGAAAGTGGTAGGACCGGTGAGGACTGGAGGAAGATTCCATAAATGCTAAATTCAAAGGATTTGGAGATGATCCATCAGACGTTTGGCCAGGTTTAGTTCCAAGGGCGGTTGACAAAGGCTTCAGGGGGTGAGGATTCGGTTGTTTAAAGTTGAACCAAGTTTTGGTGACCTTGCCTGTGAAGCTTTCAAACTGGGTACGTGAAAGTTTGGAGCAGCAGGTGGGGTTGCTTGACTCATAAGAGGAGTGTTTGGAATTGATTGAACGAGAAGCGTGTCCAGATGAGACACAAGATTCAGCTTGGTAAGCTTTGCTGCAGCGCAGTCAAGGGAGGAAGTCTGTGGAGGAATATGGTCGGATGTTCCAGGCACTGGCCAAAGCAGCCAAGGCATCAGAGTTCCAGCTTCTTCGCATGTTCCTTTAGAATTTTCAGGCTGATTTGTTATTGGCAAGGGCAGCTGTGCGGCCTGCAGCGACGTTGGAGGAAGAGGTGGAATTGGCCTTGCAGGTGGAGCGGCAGGTGGTCTTGGCCCAGTCTTTCCAGGAGTTAGTGTGGTTCCCAAGTGTTTCCCATGGGAAGGAGGGAATGAGACGAGCATGTTTGGAGCCTGTGTACAGCTCAAAGGGGTTCAGGTATGTGGATGAGGAAGAAAAGGGTCATGGGGAGCCTTGAGAGGGCGGCTAAATTGCTGGGGGAGGCAATAGTTGAGGCCCCCGTTGGTCCCTGAGGCCCCTAAAGAAGAAAAAGAATGCTACTTATAACTTCCGCAAGAAGTCAATGAAGCCAGTGTCCCAGAATAAAACTCTTCCTTCGTTTTATTCATATTTAATTTATCCATAGAATGTGGGAAGGTGCTGTGAAGAAGGAGTGTGGAAAAGTCCTTGCCCTGGTGAACACTGGTGCTGATAAGAATTATGTGGATGAGGAGTGAGCAAGAAGCTGTAAATTTCCATTGCAGGAGGATTGATTTGTCTTGTTGGCGGATGCAACTAAGTGGACTGCAGTCTGTAAGGTGCAGGCCAAGACCCTGTTGAGACAAGGCCCAGATGAGTTTGAGAAAGAATTTCATGCTGTGGCACATTTGCCTCACCCAGTGGTGCTGGGGATGAGGTGTTGGCACCAATTACGCCCACAATTTGATATGATGAAGGGGAAAGTGCTGTTATCATCTGAAGGCTCATAGATGTGGGAGTGGGAATTCCAGTCCCAGGGGCCATCAATGAAACGAATGAGGTGAATATCTTCAGTCACGCCATTGAAGGGTTTGCTAAAAGAGTACCAGGATTTTGCATCAGTGTTTGAACCCAAGGGTGAGGCACCCTTCCCACCTACAGGGGACTTTGCATTTAGCTTCTGGTTCAAAGAGGGCTCTGAGTTGCCAAGGGGATGTCAGATTATCCATTGAGCTCCCAGTATCGGGAGGCTCTTTTTCAATATGTCCATGTTGCTAGGTCTGGGTTTGATTGTGCCGTCCAAATCGTCTGTGGTTCACCAATGCTGCTGGTGCCATAGGCGAGTGAAGAGCTACGTTCTTGTGTGGACTTCTAGTGCCTCAATGCTGTAACAGAGCCTGACCCTTATCCGATGCTGCTCCTGGAAGACATTCTACCATGATTTTGGGATGTGTGGTGTTTATTGAAATTTGATCTGGTTGCTGCGTTCAATAAGGTTCTTGTGAGGCCAGAGCACCAGAAGTATACCTCATTTAAGTGTCACTTGGGGAATTTTAGTATCGAGTTATGACTTTTGGGCTGTTTAATGACCCAGCAGTTTTCCAACGCATGATTAATTGTGTGTTGGGGGATTTGGTGGGTAGGTGTTGCGTTGCCTATATGGATGATATTCTGATATTTTCCAGGTTGATGAAAGATCATGTAAGGGATGTAAGGAGTGTTCTGGAGGTGGTAATCCAGGAGGTCTTGAAGTTGAAACCATACAAGTGTGAGTTTAATAAGTAATTGGTGTCCTTCCTGGGAAATGTGGTTTTACAGGGTGTTAGCAATATGTCCTGATAAACTGCGAACAGTTAAGGAATTGAAGGCACACAGAAATCAGACTGAAGTGCGGAGTTTTTGGGAGTCTTGAACTTTATAAGGAGGTTCTCCAAGAATTTATATGAGTGGGCTGTGCAACTGACAAGGTTGACAGGGTATGTACCTTTCGTTTGGGGGAGGCTGAGGAAAGGTCTTTCCAGCGGGTGAAGACCAGTATGCTGACAGCCCCAGTTCTGGCCCATCCTGACCCCAACAGACCGTTTGTAGTAGAGACAGATTCGTCAAACTCTGTACTTGGAGTGGTGCGATTGCAGGAAGGTAATGACGGGTTGAGCACCCTGTCTAATACTTCAACAGGAAGATGATGCCCGCTGTGACGAATATCTAGCCTATGATAGGTAACTTTTGGAAATAGTGGCGGCATTTGGGGATTGGCAACACCACCTGTTGTACGCCAGGCATCCAGTTGTGATCCAGACTGATCATTGAGCCTTGTGTATTATAATTACCCACGTCTGATGAATCATAGACAGGCCTGGTGGCACTAGATTTTCTTCAGTATGACTTACAGTTTGAGTATAAGCCAGGGAAAAAGAATATATTTACAGATTTTCTGAGTTGTGATTCAGGGTTGGTGTTTTCTGAGGAGGAGTTGAGGTAGTTTAACACTGCTACAATGTTGCCATTGAGTTTTTTTTGCAATGATCTGGGGTTGAAGAGAAGGAATCTCGGGGAAAATTTGGACTTCGCAGAAAAGGAGTGAGTTTGTCCAGCGGATCTTGGATGAGACGAGAGAAGGGGAGGCAAGCAAGATACATGCGGGGTTCTCAGTCTGGGGAGGTCTTATCTGGCATGAAGGAAGGATCTGGGTTCCAGTGATGAGTTTGCAACAGGAGGTGTTGGCAGCTAACCACGATTATCCTTTGGCTGGACATCCAGGTGGGGAGAAGACACTGGACTTGGTTTGCTGCCAGTATTCATGGTGGGGATTGGGTGCTGCAGTATGTCAGTATGTGGAGCGATGTTTGGTGTGCGCTAGGTCAAAGCCCCACTGTATGGCGCTAATAGGGAAATTGAAGCCGCTCCAGATTCCTTCTAGGCTATGGGCCTCTGGAAGTGTGGATTTTATCATGGAATTGCCCAAGTCCCAGGGAATGGACGCCCTTATGGTTCTGGTGGATCGCCTGAAAAGTATTCAGAGTTTTTCCCTTGTCAGTCAACCATCTCTGCAAGGATAGCAGGTCTGATCTTTATGAATGAGGTCTTTTCCTGAAATGGGGCACCAGAGGAGATTGTGTCAGACTGAGGACCTAGTTCACATCTCAGTTCTGGTTACATCTGTTAGAAACTTGAAAATAAAGGCCAATCGTTCATCAGCTTACCATCCCCAATCAGATGGCCAAACTGAGAGGGTAAATCAAATATTGGAACAGTATTTTAAGTGCTATGTCTCAGGGCGGCAGAATGATTGGGTAAGTTTGGTGAAGTTGCCGCAATTTGCATATAATAACCACAAGCATGCCTCCACAGGAATGACCCCATTTTTCGCAAACCATGGTCAGCACCCAGAGGGTATGTGTCCTTGGGAGCAGGGTCAGTATCCAGCAGCAGATGAGCTGTCGCATGAGACTCAGGATACCATGAGGCTCCTGAGAAGGAATCTAGAGGCGGCGGTTGCAGCTCAGAAGAGTAAAGCAGATTGGCATTGATCCGAGGGGAGTGTTTTCAAGAAGGGCGATTAGTTCTTAGTAAATGCTCGAAACTATACCATACCTGTGAGGAGCTGGAAGTTGGGGCTGGTGGCGTTAAGCCCATACCTAATAGTAAGGGTGGTGAAAGAGGTGGCGTTTGATCTGAAGTTTCCAGAGGGGTCACGGGCTCATCCAGTGTTGCATGTGGCGCAGCTCAAACCATTCTTGGGGCAGCCGCCTGAGAAGGCCTCCCCTCTGTTTCCAGCTGTAAGGGGGGCTGATTGTATGAGGTGGAGGAGATCCTGTACATAAAGGTGGTGCAGGGTCATAGGTCATTTAGGTCCAGTGAAAAGGTCATCCAGTTGAGGAGGCCACATGGCAGATGTCCAGAGATTGCGCCCGGTGTCCTAGAAAGATCTGAGAGTTCTTCTTTTCTAGGGGGGTGATGTGATGGTTAAGGTTTATCCTCAACATCACATTGCCCTGATCTTTGATAAGATAGGACAAGCTGATGTTAAAGATAAAGGGGGTGAGAGATCATTAGACTTGGCCAGACCCCAGGTTGAGACTAAGACTGGGGTAGGACGGAGGTTAGATGTTTCTTCAGGCCTGGGGTCAAACCAAATGGTTTTGAAGTGGGTGGTTTCTAGGCTAAAGGTGGATTCGAATCAGAATTGGAAAAAACCTTGGGTGTGATGGTTCAGCCACTAGGGAATTTAATCTGACCTAAAACAATTGGGGTTTGCTTATGGCATATTTAAAAGATATAGTGTCAAGCATGATGAATGATCTTTATTTATGCTTGCAACAGAGAGCTATAAGAGAAGGGACTTGAGATTTGAAGGTTCTCTAGTTCCATTTTCTATCAACTTGCCTAAATATATCAAATAAAGCCGTTCCTAAGCCTAGCTGATTTTTATTACTGTCTTCCGAGGTTTATGTTGATAAATTTATTCTAACAGCGGCCATGTTTGGCCTATACAAACAGGAGGTGGACTTTGAGAATGATATTGGGAAGGCTATTGCCTCCCTATACACCTTGTCTTGGAGTCAGAGTATATTGCTGGGGGTAAGCATACTCGCAACTGCCCTCCAATGGGTGTTTATCCATGGCTACTGTAGCACACGCACTAGAAGAATGGTCTCAGGGACCATGTTGGCCCTTTGGTCATTGACTTGGGCCCTGCTTCCTAATTCATTTGGGCTCACTGGAAGGAGCCGGTGCATTACAACACTCAAATAAAAATTTTGTTATGCACCCAACAACATTTTGCTGTGGCAGTGGGACCATCTAGTACTAAAAAAAAAAAAAAAAACATTTTGCTGTGGCAGCTGCTGCCCAACATGATAAAAGTTTCTTCCACAATATTATTGCCCAAACAGCATTAAAACTTTTCAAAGGTCTTCCCCCTCCCATTCTTTCCCAGTCCTTCCCCCACAGAGAAAAAAACCATTCTTCAGCTTTATAAAAATGCCACATATGGAATTTTTCTTTCTTGTTGCAATCACTTTTGCAACCTATTCATATCAAGACTGAATCTAGTTTGATAATCTCACAGAGGAGATTAGTCTGCGCCCATGTCAGGGAGCAGTTGGGCAAGTAAGGTAAGAGGAGCAGGTTGAGTGCCCGCGGCCTCCAACGTTTGAAAACGCCCGGAGAAACTGGTGGAATAGACAAAAATTTTAAAAAACTGGCGGTCACTATTTCCCCAGAGATACTCGCATGGCAAGCATGATGCAACCAGTACATCAACACGCCGAACTCCCAGCCACTTTCGTTGGTGGAATTCAGAGTCAGCATGTTACTGGACATCCAACAAACAGCTTTATGGGAAAAATTTCGTGAAGATGTGTACACAATTTTCCCAACCGCGGTGTAGGTCGCACCTCACTCCATGTCACGCGGTTGGCTGGAACTAGGTTTTGAAAGCAAAGAGGCAGCAGATGAGGCTGTGGCGGTGCGCGTAGTGGTCGACCTCCCTGAAGGGCAACAGGTCATCGAAACCAAATGCACCAGATGAGCAAAATCAAACCAAATTCTCCTCACATCTGACTTTTTGCCTACTATGGTAAAACGTGACATTTTGGAACACCACCTGAAAGATGGTCTCACCATATAAGGCGAAATACAATCTTTCAAAATGCAACGCTTCACGCTGATGCCACACCTGTGCACTGGCAAAGCCATCACAGTCCTGACCCCAACCGAGGAGATTGCGAAGGACCTAACCCAGATCCCACACTCCACTTTTGTTATAATCACAGGGCATACCACCCACTCATTATGGGTGACCGTGGACAGCGCGCCCCTCATTTGCACCCACTGTGACGCGTTCAGCCATAAGGCGCATGCATGCCCCACCAAGGAGGGCGTCACATTCCAAGAGCACCCCTCGGCGGCCATGGCCAGCGGAGAGGCGCACTACAAAACAACTGCAAGCACCAAAGAGGCTTTCCCATGGGGAGCACAAGGCTGCTACCTACTGGTAAAGCCAATCTCCCCACAAGAGTGGAAGAAGGCCAAGCAGGCCCGCAGGGCCGCGGCCAAGGAAGCGGCCAAAGCCACCACCACTATCCCACACACACAACGCCAGGAGGAAATGGAAACCTTTGTGGTGGAAGCAACTCAGGAATCCATCAACCAGTCAGATTGGGAAGCCCATGCCGAGTGGGCCACTCAATCTGAGGATCCAATGGGGGATTTGATCTCACCCTTTCGTTGCACCCAAGCTCCAGTTGAAATTGACTTGGGACCCATCCCAACTAAAAAATTTTTTTACCCACTCAACGGTGCACTGAACTCATCCGCACTGCAAATAATTTATCCAACGTTGGGAAAACAAAAAGTGAAGGCTAAAGCCAACGCAAACCTTTCTGCAAAAATTAACAAAAACCCTGATAGCGTTGCTTCTAACGCCCGCGCTGCTGTGAAGGCCCGTGGGGATCTAGAAGAGGCTAGTTGGCCAGTGTGCCCACCTCTTCGCACCTAAGATGCGATGGGGGAAACCTTCACTTTAGGGACGTTGAATATCTCCAGACTCAAGGCCTCCCCATCCCGGGCTAGGAAACTGAGTTTTTTACAACAAAATTTACCCATAGATATCCTGTCCATCCAGGAGTCCCACTGTCCACAAGGTTCCGAGGAAGCTTGGAAAACAATGCTCCTCCTATCCCTATCCTTTTGGTCAAAGCACTGTGGGGTGCTAATACAGAAAAATAATTTTTTCAAATTTTTATCCTCAGAAACATTCCTAATTGGCCAAGTGCTTGTTGTCACTTTCTCGTGGGCTGACGTAGCACGCGCAATCATCAACATCTAAGCCCCAAATGGTGCATGCAAGCATCGGGAATTTTTCTTGTCAGTCAAATCCTTCCCACTACCCCCAGAATCTTTCCTAGTCGGTGACATAAACTGTTGGCTGAACACCATTGGACCGGTGGCCTTCCTCACCCCATGTCCCCCAGGGTCATGTAGAACTGCGCGTTCTAAAGGCCACCCTCAGGTTAATGGATGCGCTGCTGTGACATGCCCCACTGCTCAAAAACATGATGCGCCCCCATGTCCACTACGGCCAATTAAGGTCCATGGCCCGCATTGACCTTATCCTAACGCTGGCGAAATTCCAACCCCACATCTCCCACTTCAAAACAACAAAAATGGAATTCTCTGACCATCAACTGGTCTCGACAACCTACCACCTACCTGTCACAGTGGCTAAGGCCCCACATTGGTGCAAACTCCGACCTCCCAAACTTGCGTCAACAGGATTTTCCATGTGGGTGGAATCAGCAACTTTGGAAAAAGAGTTTGTTGCACTGTTTTGTGCGGACCCCATTTTCACATGGGCAACTTTCAAAGATGACACCATCCACCACTCTCGCCATCTCTCCTCCAGATGCTCACAAGCCACATCGGCAGTCATTTTGTGCACTCTGGCAGAGTTGGCACACCTGGAGTCCAACATCCCAGCTACAGGTTCAGCTCTGCATGGGGCCAGAAGTGGGCGGAGGCAGCTGCCCACCTAAATGCACTCGAAAGGCAACACAAACATCAGGTTTGTGTTCAGTACAGGGCCACATGCATCACAAAAGGCGACAAATGCACCGCACATTTCTTTAAAAAAAAATTGCATCACGCCAGAGCATGGCCTGCACACAGGTGCAAAGATCGGATGATTCCATTGCGGATATGCCAGCTGAAGTGGCAATCAAAACACAAAAGTATTACTCCAAGTTGTACCGATCTTATTCAATTCAGCCAGCTGAAGTGGCGGAATTTCTCGACTGAGCCCATATCTGCACCATTTTCCGATACCTGGAAATAATGAATTTGATTACTCCGACTGAATTATGGACAGCCATTCGCGGTGCGCCAAACTAAAAATGCCCAGGCCCAGATGGCATTCCATATGAGTTCTACAAAAAGTATTTCAAATATATATCTTCTTTTATGCTCGCCTCCTACCAGGAGGACATAAGGCCTTTACCATCACACTCTTCAAGAAAGGGGATAAGCTAGACTTAGCTAACTGGCGTCCTATTTCTCTAACAAACACAGACACCAAAATCCTAACAAAAATCATGGCTAACCATTTAGGGACTGTAGAATCTGCCACCATCTCCCTAGAACAATTCAGTTTCATACCCAGAAGGTCGATTTGGGATAACGTGCACTCTGTGGCTAATGTATGTCAATCCACAGCCTCTGGGGCGCTTGTATTCTTGGACCAACAAAAGGCCTATGATAGAGTAAACCGGGAATACCTCAGGGCCTGCCTCCATCAATTCCGCCTACCCTTTCACTTCATCAACTGGGTGATGCTGCTTACATAATCTGCAACAATGGCAGTACGTGGCCCTAGCTTCCCAACGGAAGTAGTCCGCCCCCAAAGGGGCTTGCGACAAGGGGACCCCCTCAGCCCACTCTTAGACAACTACAGCCTTGACCCACTACTGCGAAATGTGGATGCCCAACTCACTGGGGTCCATGTGCCAGGCCAAGCCCCAGTCATGATAATGGCATTTGCAGATGACTGTGTAGTTGGGGTGTCTAATAATCAAGATGCACGCGCGCTTGTAGCTCTCATCCAGGAGTATTCCCGGGTAAGTAATGCTACACTGAACGCTTCCTAAACCGAAATCATCTCCTTGGTCATTTTCAGAACTGCTGGACCCCAGCAATTAGTTCCCAACCTGGCCCATCTGCTCGCCCACATCCTCGCCCTACTAACTCAACACACACCGCCCCACTGGTGCTCCCCTTTGTGCCACGCCCTACCATAGGGCTGGTCCGCCATCTGGGCGTGTGGGTGGAGGCAGGCGGATATGCATCAGCAGTAATGGAGAGTCATATTCTAGACAACGTGATGAAGAGAATCGCCTCTCTCAGAGCCCACCCTAATACCCTCACTGGCAGGGTTGTTCTTGCCAACTCTATGCTCCTATCCAAAGTCTGGTTCAGAGCCCACGCCATCCCCTTCTCACCAAGCTTCTTCATATCCCTGTATGCTTTGCTGCAAGGATGGCTTTGGTCAGGCCGCCCTCCACCAGTATGGCTAGAGGTCATGTTTGGCCCTCATCAGCACGGTGGCATGGGCCTGCTTGACTTCAGAGCCCATGCTGCCAAGATCCTGGGCACTTGGATCGCGGCCGTCACCGCTCCTACACTCCCATCCCAACACTGGTCCCGCGCAGCCCGCTCCAACTTCTCCTGAGCCTTGGGCCTCAACAATCCATCGAACCCCCACTCCCTGATAAAATACCTCGCATCACACACATCGGCCACAGGTCCTCACATGACTAAAACCCACTAAAAACAAATCCTCCTCTCCATGCGGAGCGCTGAGTGGAGAATTTGTATTAGCGGACATACAACCCAAAGAGGCCGCCCCTCTCCTCAGTTCACACAAGAGGTACAGGGGCTACCCATTCATGATGGCGTGATCCCCATCCGGCCCCATGTCCTATCCAGGGTGGACTACCTGGACATGATGGACATCACTTACTCCATTGAGACCCAAAAAACTATCTGGAAATACTTACACCATCCTCTGTTGCAGCCTCAAGTCCGCTCTCATGTGTGGCGCTGCCTGAGGCAGGTGTATCATACAGCTGAGCGCTCTAACGCTTTACACTCATCCTGTTTCATGTGTGGCCTGTATGGAACGATGTTCCACCGCCTGGAGAAGTGCCCTACCTCTAAAGTGATATGGCGCGAAGTTCAACGTCTGCTGGGCCAGGATCAAACGCATCCCTTCAGTCTGTCAAGAGATATGTTTGCTCTATCAATGGCTTCCTCTCTTCCACCCTCCCTTCGTGCTTTGGTGGTTGCAATTGCCATGTAGACCATCCACACGATTGTCTTAGATGCCATCGCTGGCTCCACCCCCACCCTCCCAGAAGCTGTCCACAGATTCCGGTCTCATTTGGTGGACCACTTTCAAACATGGATGTTTGGATACCTCCCACCATGTCGCCGACAGCTGGTCTCCTTCTGGTTCCCAGTCTGGTTCATCAATTCAGACCCCTTCCTCCACACGTGTTCAGTTGTGGCTACGGCCCCTCCACACGTTCCCTCCCCTCCCCATAAGTGGCGTTCCCGCTGGCAACAAGAGATAACATCGCTTCTCTGGGGTGCCTTCCCTGGTACTAAGTTTTGTCTCTTCTGAGTCATATTCAGAAGTGTCCGTCCCATGGTCTGCCTTCCCCACAATAAATTTAAATTTAAAAATTGCCACATATTCCATTCATAAAGCGGTTGCTGTTTCACAATTTAAAGCAAAAGTTACCTGCAAAAACACCACTTTAGCTTCCCGACTTCCTTCAATATGCATTCAAGTGGAAAAATGCTTGTCCACTTACATGAGCGCAATTTATGATGATGATGATTTCTACAAACAACCTATCCTCTACAATCTTGCCCAGCTATTGCTGACAACCTCAAGCCCTTGCTCTCTGTTTTGGCCCACGCTTTGTAAAATGTGAATACAGTGGATGAGCCCCCTAATCCCCCTTCCCCTTCTGCCATGGTAGGATAAGCGTCTTGCCGTTAAGCCACCTGGTAGGTTGTTTTCTAGTTTTATGTGTCTTGCTGCTCATTTAAGGCAGTTGATTCATGTTTTTGGTTTGGTAAGTTTTTAAATTTCCATTTTGGTAATGTCCATCCCCTGGTTGTGTACCTTGAATAAATTTAAATTTAAAACATGGTGTACTCCATTGCCAGTGTCAATCAGTGAAAAGTGGTGAACTTAGTACATGGTCTATTTCTTTGACATATACCCCCTCTGAAAGGACCTTGAGGGGGCGTTGTCAGGATTTGAGACGATAAATATCCTGAAATCCCTACATCTGAACTGAGCCTTGACAACTCAGCTCTCAATTCATCATGAATGGAACCAGCCCCTGAAGGCTCTGACAGGGATTCCAATCAGGAAGCATTACGTTTTCAAAAATTGATAGAGATGCCTTCAGAAATTTAATCCCAGCTTCTAAACCTCATGAGGTGTGACCCCTCTGTTGTAGTCATGAGGACGTCACAAAACAATGCGGGCGTTGATGATGAGGTTTATAGAAGACTATGAAAGATCTTGATTATACTGGGCCATGGAGGTATTAAATGCCACGCCACTAATGCATCCTATAAATACTGACACTTTTAAACTCCTTCTAGTAGTCTTTTATCACTCTATCTTTTTATTTTATCAACCTCTCTGCTAGATTACTGCTTTGATCCCAACTTTAAACTTTGGCAACAGTCAAGAGAACTGTTACGCCAAAACCTGAAGGGGACTTCTTCCCTATATTCTTCTAAATGGGTAACTAGAGCTAAGTGCACTATTGTCAAGGATAATTTGTAATTTGGTCCCATCAGATTGTCATAAAAAATTATTTCCGATAATGACTCAGATCTGACCTTACCAGTCATATTGGCATCAAATTTTCTAGCAAGAAATTCATTCCACCACAATTTCACTTGGCGCAATGAAGATGATGCCTTCAGTGGATGGAACGTTGCTCTCACAGCCAACCACATATGGCTGGCTCCATTAGGTAGGAAAGGTTTAACCGCGCCTAACCTGTTAGGGATGGGAACATTTGAAAATCTGCCTTAACCCTGGCGGATGGGAATATTTGCTCCTAAACTAAATTGGTTCCTTCATTTTTAATGGAATGTGACTCGACCTTCCCAGCAGAACTAAAACCTGTGGATACCCCCTCTTGAGAAAATGTGCTAATTGCCTTCCACTGAATATGACTTCTACCCTCTGCCACCTCCTGGCACAACTTCAGAATTTTACCCACAAATTCTTTGATGGGGAGCAGGGGCAGACGAGGAACAATTTTCAGGGGATATGCCATTACCAATCTCATAACAGCCACATGGGATAGATCGCCCAGAGTGATGAGAGAGCTTGGATACTTTATTCTTCCCTTTTTTGTTTTAATTGGGAATTTTTCTGGTATAGCTGAATATGTTTGTTCCTCAAGGCTTACATCATTACAGGTTGTCATGGAGGAAACAACGCAATTCTAAAAGGGCACGCCATCACCTACCTCTCATCTACCACATGAGTTAGGTCGCCCATGGGGATGAGAGTGACAGCCGCTGGATTCCTAACCTTCTTGGTGTAAACAGGAATTCCTCACTGTTGAAATTGGCGAAGATGCGTCATATTTCAACCTTAATGGTTATTTACGCACAAGACACAATGTACTTTTTGATGAATATATCCTTGACCAAAATGAACACAGAATCTTATATGAAAATAATAGGGTTTTTTATTCAAGTAACAGAGCACACTGTAGTATCTAGTACTTCCAGTGGCACCAGCGCTTACTCATGTGGTCTTTTGGTAGGCTCTCACAGCTTTTAAAGGGAAAGGGTCCCCTTACAAATTACAATCCTCTTCAGATATGCTCCCACTACCAGAAATCAAATTTGGTATTTTACAATGGTTACTAAGCAGCACTACATTTATGGTAGACTAAAATTGGGATATTCAATATGAGTCAAAGAAGCAAAAAATTTATGGCTTGGGTAACTCCATAAAAAGGTGTTTTCAGAAGTTGTTGTTTTTTAAAGGTCAATACCTTTAAAAGCTACTCAATTATTAATCAAATGTGCTACAGCGGGGATCTCATATGGTTTCTTGTTCCCTAATGCAATTTTACAACAGAAATATCTCTTTGAGGCAATCTCTGCTCGCAATGAACAGGCAGGATCTCTGTATGAACCAGGCAAAAATCTCTAGTTTTTGTAAATAGGCGAAAATGAAGGTATCTTTATTTTGTCAGACAGTTGAGTTATTTATAGGGCCATGTGAAATCTAGAATTTCTTAGGATAGACCTTGTGAGAGAATTTGGATTTAGCCAGTTATGGGGCTCTCTTGATTGGTGCAGATGAATTCAAAAGCGTTTGGCATAGTTGTGTAAGTCTGGGGGAGCGCCTCTCTGCTGGACTAGATGGCATTTCTGTTTTCATCAAAAAGGGTTGAGAAGGTCAGCTGGCCCACTTGTCTCTCAGGGTGACCTTGCATACGTGGTGTACAAGCAATGGGTAATAGCTTACCCTTTAAGGACCCTACCACCCATCCAAATTAGAAACTTTAAATAGATTGATACTCTGTATTAAGGATTGTTTTTCCAAGTTGATAGAAAGTTATAATTCTCATGTGATGAAAGGTTTGAAAGAAGTTGTGATTAACAAGCCTTCAGCATCAAAACCTGAGAGCACCAAATCATTGGGAACAAGGCCCAATGGGAGTGTATCTTCAATGAAGAATACATTTAATGTCAAATCTTTGGGGAAATTCATTGATGGCATTGGGTCATTGGGAAATGTTGCTGACAGTTCAAAACCCTCCCTGGATGCATAAAAATCTTCATCTAATGAATACCATATGGTTTAATAGATGCCAAAGCAGCTGGGTGCAGGCGTTTTTGGCACCCCAAACCTGTTCCTGACCTTTTAAGACTGCCCCTATGTGGGGTGGCCTTGGGAGGTTCTTAGTGCCCATTATGTGAGAAACCATTGTGCTGATCATCAGAACCACTGTAAATCTGCAAATTGGGAGTCCATGGATGAATTGACAGTGACTCAGCCCGCTGCTGATTATTTCAAGGTCAGTTCAAAACATAATCATTTTCCTCCTCCCCCTCTCAAAGTTCTCCAGGTTAGGTCGAATCTTAAGGTCCACAATCCCGCACTTTCCTAAGCTAAGCCCCAAATCAATCATTTGTTTAAGCATCATAACACATTGAAAAATTGATGGTAATTCTTTTATTTTAAATATAACAAAATTCTTCCTGCGCTCAGATTTATTTAATAAAGTTCAAAACTTTTCTTTGCCAAACCCTTAAAACATCTGCAATGTGGCCCCACAGCCTGCATAATGACTGGGTTGTACCAGTCATATTTTTAGCCATAGTCCGTGCCATAGTTACTTTGGCCTAGTGTCAAGACATTCATAAATATTTCCCCAGTCTTTCAACTCCCTACACCCAGGCCCATTGGCCCTGGGCCATAACAGCCTGTTTCCTCACTGGGTTGCTTTTCTCATTTGTGACCTGTTAGTACCACATTGCTACTTATCTCCCAAGTTATTAAATGTCGTTTGACCTGCAATTCCCCTGGCATTCTGGATCACCTTTTAAAGGCTTTTGCATCCTGACTGGAAGTCCAGTTTAAACTTTATCTGACGTCTCCTAAAAATATGGTACTTCTTGGTCATAGTGGCAGTTTCTGGTGACCTCTGAAAGGCAAGATTTTTGTCAAGTGAATCAGCACCTTTGTCAGGTATTAACAGTTACATGAAAGGTTACATTTTTTATTTATTGCGAGGAAGGCTGACCATGGGATGGACACTTCCGAATTTGACCTGAAAGAGATAAAACTTAGTAATAGGGAAGGTACCCCAGAGATGCGATGCTATCTCTTGTTGCCAGCGGGAACGCCACTTATGGGGAGGGGGAGGGAACGTGTGAAGAGGCAATAGCCACTATTGAGCACGTGTGGAGGAAGGGGTCTGATTTGATGAACCAAACTGGGAACCAGGAGGAGACCAGCTGTCGGCGATGAAGTGGGAGGTATCCAAACATCCACGCCAGAAAGTGGTCCACCAAATGAGACCAGAATCTGTGGACAGCTTCTGGGAGGGTGCGGGTGGAGCCTGTTATGGCATCCAAGACAATCGTGTGGATAGTCCACATGGCGATTGCAACCACCAGAGCATGGAGGGAGGGTGGAAGGGGGAGGCCATTGATAAAGCAAACATATCTCTTGACAGACTGAAGGGATGTGTTTGATCCTGGCCCAGCAGACGTTGAACTTCACGCCATATTACTTTAGAGGTAGGACACTTCTCCATGCGGTGGAACAGCGTTCCATACAGGCCAAACACGACGCAGGATGAGTGTAAAGCGTTAGAGCGCTCAACCGTATGGTACGCCCACCTCAGGCAGCACCACACATGGGAACAGATTTGAGGCTGCAACAGAGGATAGTGTGCATATTTCCAAATAGATTCTGAGTCTCAATGGAGTAAGGGATGTATATCGTGTCCAGGTAGTCCACCCTGGATAGGACATGGGGTCGTGTGGGAATCACGCCATCTTGGATGGGTAGCCCCTGTACCTCTTGTGTGAACTGAGGAGAGGGGCGGCCTCTCTGGGCTGTGTGTCCGCTAATATGAATTCTCTACTCAGCGCTCCACATGGAGAGGAGGATTTGTTTTTAGTGGGTTTTAGTACCGTGAGGACCTGTGGCCGATGGGTGTGAAGCCAGGTATTTCATCAGGGAGTGAGGGTTTGATGGATTGTTGAGGCCCAAGGCGCGGGAGAAGTTGGAGTGGGCCGCGCGGGACCAGTGTTGGGAGGGGAGCGTAGGGGTGGTGACGGCCGCAATCCAGGTGCCCAGGATATTGGCAGCATGGGCTTTGAAGTCAAGCAGGCCCATGCCACCATGATGATGAGGGCCAAACATGACCTCTAGCCTTACTGGTGGTGGGCGGCCTGACCAAAGCCATCCTTACAGCAGGGCATACAAGGATTTGAAAAAGCTTGGGAAGAAGGGGATGGCGTGGGCTCCAAACCAGACTTTGAAGAGGAGCATAGAGTTGGCTAAAACAACCATGCCAGTAAGGGAAGTAGGGTGGGCTCTGAGGGAGGTGATGCGCTTCATCACGTTGTCTAGAATATGACTCTCCATTACTGCTGATGCGTACTAGCCTGCCTCCACCCACACACCCAGATGGCGGACCAGCCCTATGGTAGGGCGTGGCACGAAGGGGAGCACCATTGGGGCGGTGTGGGGTGAGCTGGGAGGGCGAGCATGTGTGCGAGCAGATGGGCCGGGCTGGGCACTAGTTGCTGGGGCCCAGCAGGTTTGATACCAAACAAGGAGGATGATTTTGGTTTTGGAAGCGTTCAGTGCAGCATTACTTACCCGGGAATACTCCAGGATGAGAGCTTCAAGTGCGCGTGCATCTTTATTTTTAGACACCCCCACCACGCAATCATCTGCAAATGCCATCATCTTGACTGGGGTTTGGCCTGGCACATGGACCCCAGTGAGGTGGGCGTTCACATTTCGCAGTAGTGGGTCAAGGCTGAAGTTGTATAAGAGTGGGCTGAGGGGGTCCCCTTGTCGCAGGCCCCTTTGAGGGCGGACTACTTCTGTTAGGAAGCCAGGGCCACGTACTGCCATTGTTGCAGATTCTGTGAGCAGCATCACCCAGTTGATGAAGCGAGGGGGTAAGCTGAATTGGCGGAGGCAGGCCCTGAGGTATTCCCAGTTTACTCTATCATAGGCCTTCTGTTGGTCCAAGAATACAAGTGCCATAGAGGCTGTGGACTGACATACGCTAGCCACAGAGTGCACGTTGTCTCAAATAGACCTTCTGGGTATGAAACTGAATTGTTCTGGGGAGATGGTGGCAGATGCTACAATCCCTAAACGGTTAGCCATGATTTTAGTTAAAGTTTTTGTATCCGTGTTAGTTAAAGAAATGGGGCGCCAGTTGGCTAAGTCTAGCTTGTCCCCTTTCTTGAAGAGTGTGACAGTGAAGGCCTCTTGTCCTCCTGGTAGGAGGCGCGTTTCCGGAAGGCTCTGGTTAAGTGAGGCAAGCAGTAGTGGGGATATATATTTGAAGTACTTTTTATAGAATTCATATGGAATGCCATATGGGCCTAGCCATTTCTGGTTTGGTGCACCGCGGATGGCTGTTCATAATTCGTTCAGAGTAATCAAATTCATTATTTCCAGGTATCAGGAAATGGTGCAGATGTGGGTTTAGTCGAGAAATTCTGCCATTTTGGCCATCTGAATTGGATCAGATCAGTATAACTCGGAGTAATACTTTTGTGTTTCAATTGCCACTTCGGCTGGCGTATCCACTATGGAATCATCCGATCTTTGCAACTGTGTGCAGGCCACACTCTGGCATGGTGCAAATTTTTTATAAAAAAATATGCAGTGCACTTGTTGCCCTCTGTAATGCGTTTGGCCTTGTACTGAACATAAACCTGATGTTTGTGTTGCCTTTCAAGCGCGTTGAGGTGGGCGACTGCCTCCACCCACTTCCAGCCCCATGCAGGGCTGTAGCCTGTAGCTGGGATGTTGGACTCCAGGTGTGCCAACTCTGCCAGAGTGTGCAAGATGATGGCCGATGTGGCTCATGAGCATCTGGAAGTGAGGTGGTGAGAGTGGCAGATGGTATTCTCTCTTTAAGGCTGCCCATGTGGAGATGGGGTCTGCGCAAAACGGTGTAACAAACTCTTTTTCTAAAGTTGCTGATTCCACCCACATAGAAGATCCTGTTGACGCAAGTTTGGGAGGTCGGAGTTTGCACCAATGTGGGGCCTTAGCCACTGTGACAGGTAGGTGGTAGGTTGTTGAGACCAGCTGGTGGTCAGAGAATTCAATTTTTGTTGTTTTGAAGTGGGAAATGTGGGGTTGGAATCTCGCCGGCATAAGGATAAGGTCTATGCGGGTCATGGACCTTAATTGGCCATTGTGGATGTGGGGTCATGTCATGTTTTTGAGCAGTGGGGCTCGCCGCGGCAGCGCATCCATTAACTCAAGGGTGGCCTTTAGAATGCAAAGTTCTACGTGACCTTGGGGGCATGGGAGGAGGAAAGCCAACAGTCCGTTGGTGTGTTTAGCCAACAGTTCATATCGCTGAATACAAAAGGGTCTGGGGGTAGCAGGAGGTATTTAACCAAATGAGAAAAATTCCTGACGCTCTCATGCACAGATTGGGGCATAGATGTTGATTATAGCATGCGCCACATCAGCCCACGAGAAAGTGACAATGAGGACTTAGCCATTGAGGAAGGATGCCGATGATAATTTGAAAAAATTGTTTTTCTGAACTAGCACCCCATAGTGTTCTGACCAAAAGGATAGGGATGTAAGGAGCATGGTTTTCCAAGCATCCTCAGAACCTCAAGGGGCAGTGGGACTCCTGGATGGCCAGGATATCCAAGGGTAAATTTTTTTGTAAAAAACTCAGTTTCCTAGCCTGGGATGGCGAGGCCTTGAGTCTGGCATTATTCAACGTCCCTAAAGTGAAGGTTTCCCCCATCACACCTCAGGTTTGAGGGGGTGGGCACCTGGGCTCACTAGCCTCCTCTAGATCCCCATGGGCCTTCACTGAAGTGCAGATGTTTGCAGCAACGCTATCGGTCTTTTGTTGATTTTAGCAGAAAGGTTCACATTGTCTTTTGCCTTCACTTTTGTTTCCCTGATGTCAGACAAATTTTTTGCGGTGCAGATGAGTTCAGTGAACCATCGAGCAGGTTGAAAAAAAAAATTTTAGGTAGGTTGGAGACCAAGTTGGTTTCAACTGGAGCTTAGTTGCAAAGTTCAGGTGAAATCAAGTCACCCATCAGATCCTCAGATCGGGTGGCCCAATTGGCATGGGCTTCCCAATATAATTGGTTGATGGATTCCTGAGTTGCTTCTGCTGCAAAGGTTTTGATGTCCTCCTGGCGTTGGGAGTATGGGATAGTAGTGGTGACTTTGGCCGCTTCCTTGGCCGTGGCCCTGTGGGCCTGCTTGGCCTTCTTCCGCTCTTGCGGGGAAATAGGTTTTACCAGTAGTTAGCAGCCTTGTGCTCCCCACGGGAAAGCCTCTTTGGTGCTTGCGGTTAGTTTGTAGTGCGCCTCTCCGCTGGCCATGGCCGCTGAGGGGTGCTCTTGGAATGTGATGCCCTCCTTGGTGGGGCACGCATGTGCCTTATGGCTGAACATGTCACAGTGGGTGTAGATGTGGGGCGCGCTGTCCACGGTTGCCTGGAAAGGGTGGGTGGTATGCCCTGCGATATCAATAAAAGTGGAGTGTGGGATCTGGGTTAAGTCCTTCGCGATCTCCTCAGTTGGGGTCAGAACTGCGATAGCTTTGCTGGTGCACAGGTGTGGCATCAGCGTAAAGCATTGCCTCTCAAAAGATTGTATTTCGCCATAAATGGTGAGACCATCTTTCAGGTGTTGCTCCAAAATGGCACGTTTTACCATAGTAGGCAAAAAGTCAAATGTGAGGAAAATTTGGTTTGATTTTGTCCATCTGGTGCATTTGGTTTCAACAACCTGTTGCCCTTCAGGGAGGTCAATCACTACACGCACCGCAGCAGCTTTGTCTGCTGCCTCCTTGTTTTTGAAACTGAGATCCAGCTAACTACGTGACATGGAGTGAGGTGCGATGTAAACCGCGGTTGGGAAAAAAGTGTGCACATCCCCACAAACTTTTTCCCATAAAGCTGTTTGTTGGATGTCCAGAAACACACAGACTCCATATTCCACCGACGAGAGTGGTTAGGAATGTGGCGTGTTGATGTACTGGTTGCATCGCACTTGCCAAGTGAGGATTTCTGGGGAAATAGTGACCACCAGTTTTTTAAATTTTTTTCTATTCTGCCGGTTTCTCTGGGGCATTTTTGAATGTTTGAGGCCGCGGTCCTACCACCTGCTCCTCTTACCTTAATTGCCCAACTGCTCCCTGACATGGGCGCAGACTAATCTCCTGTGTGAGATTATCAAACTAGAATCAGACTTGAATTGAATAAGTTGCAAAAGTGATTGCAACGAGAGAGAAAAGTTATAGATACGTGAAAGGTTAAAGAATTAAACACTCCTCAAGAATCTTCCTATTCTGATCAAAAAGTTATCTAACAAAATGGTGGAGCTCCATTAGTCAGGTTGTAAATCAGTACTCATTCTAATCTCTCTCATATCAGCTTGATTCTGATTATAGCTGACAGATGTGATATACCTGACATAATTGGATTGCAGGAGAAAAACCATAATAGATATAAGGACATTCTCTAATTCTTTTATGCCAGCACAGGGGCAACATAAAATAATATGCCAAAATAAAATAGGAGGCACTAAAGTTATTGAGCTCACAGCATCAATGGCCAATAAATCGAAGAAACTAGAGATAATCCAAAAGGAATCTAGAGATTTTTTAGAAGTAAACTAAAACATTATGCCAGTATATAGAATCTGTGGCTGCGGGGCAAACTAATTACTTTATAAATCAATTCTGATATTTAATTATTAGTTAAAGTATAAGTTTTATATTAAAAATAATATACCAGATGGTTGGTCAAAGAATTACAACATTTCCCCACTCAACCAAACATCAGGAAGCAAAGATGTGAGGGTTTCAATAACTTATTGAGATTTTGGGGCTGTTGGACCAGAATTCCGCTAATATTTCTTCAAGGACTTAGAATGCACCCAGTTAATAAGCTGACCTTTAGGTGAATCCTTCAGAGTTTTGGAATCTGTGGATGTCGTCTCTATGATCTCAAAAGGCCATTTCCATATGTGTTCCAGCTTGCTGGTTCTTATAAATCTATAATTACTAGGGTACAACATTAGTCCCACTACAGTAAAGTGGGGTAATAGCTGCCATTCTTCATTATCCCATTCATGTGATCTTATTTTATGAGCCAGCGCATTATAAAAGGCAGCGCTTTGTAGTTGAATTAAAGTCTGGGCCAGTGTTTCTAAATATCTATAAGGTAGTCATATGCTCTTAATTAAAACAAGAATATAAATTGGGGTGAAGCGCTGGTTGCTTTCCATGAAGTAAGGCGAATAGGGAATGACATGTGGCCTAATGAAAAGATATATTATAGGCAAAAATGGTGGAAGGCAAAAAAATTTCAGCTAGACGCCTTTACCATAATTATCTTATGCAAAATTCCCACAGGCATACCATTCACTCATTTAATGGTGCCGTTGGTCTAAGGGTGATAGGGTTTAGATAATATGCCACGTAACCCATTGGATCATTGAGCTTAGAAATTATCTTAGATGTGAAATTATTTCCAATGTCTATAAAAAAATTGTGAGCAACCTTGCCAATAAATAACACCTCCAGAATAAACATAACCGTCATCATTGCACCTAAGTCTTAACTGCTCAGGCCTCCACCCATTTTTATGAGTTAATTAATAGCCACAATTATATATCTAAATTAACCAAGCGTATTGTTCATAGGGACCATAACATGAATAGACATTGAATGCCAAGAAAAATTAGGTTTATTCACTTGATTAGTAGAAGCTTTATGATAAAGTCCATCTCCTTGACACTTTTTGTAACAGCATAGGGTCTCATGAACTTCAAAATTCATAAATTAACAATAGCGATGCTGTTTCAAGTATTCCATTGTTTTCTTGAAACTTCTGTGTCTTGTTGCCTTGTGGGCCCAGATAATAATATCGTCCATTCCGTTGATCAGGGTACCCAAAGTTGCTGATCATTGTTGGTTTTATAAAGCTTACCATTTAAAACACAGTGCTCAACCTTAATTTTTCTAGTAGGAGCTGACTTCTGCTGGTTCTGTGCCATAATGTTGGGTTACCATTTTATCAAGATAAATCATCAGCAAATTTGGCTGCTAGCTTTACTTTCTTGTTGCAATCACCAATTGTAACCAATTGAACTTAATACTGTTAAGTTTGATAATCTATATGGGGAGATGAATGTGCACCCAATGCCTGGTAATGATTGGACAAGCATGGTGAAGGGCACAGGTTTGGTTTTCATGCCATATAAATTTGGAAATTCCCAGGTGAAACCGGTGGCCAAGACAAAAATAGAAAAAAGTGGTGAATATCTCGCCAGAGATTTTAGCATAGCAAGCAAAGTGCAACCAGTACATCAAAACTCCACACTCTCAGCCCCTGTCGTCAGTGGAGCATGGGATTGAGTTTATTCTGATATAAATTTAATGACACTTTGGAAGAAGTTCTGTGGTAATGCAGAAGCATTTACTGGCTGTCATGTATGTTGCGCCGCATTTCATGAACTGGGGGTGGTTGTACCTAGGGTTTGAAACTGCGTAAGCAGCAGACGCCGCTGCATATGTGTGAGTGGTGGTTGATCTCCTGGATTGTTAATGGGTGGTCTAAATAAAGCACACGTGTTGGACCAAATCTAACCAGATTTTTGTCACTTTTTACTTTCACCTCACAGCGGTGAGACATGACGTCCTAGAGCACCAACTCTCAGATGGCTTAAAATTTATAGGGAACTACACTCTTTTGAAATTCAGTTCTTGCTTATACCTAAGCTTAGAACGGTCAAAGAAATTGCAGTGATCACCCCAACTGCGGTCATTGCATAAGATTTAACTCAGATACCACACACTGCTGTTATTTATATTGATGGGCAGGACTCCCAACTTTTCTGCGTTAAATTAGATAGCACACCTCATATCTGCACCTATTGTTGTGCTTTTGGCCATAAAACACACACCTGCCCTTCCAGAGAGGGCACCACTTAACATAAAATTCTCCCAGATGTGATGGGAAGCGCAGACTCCCATTACAAGCCGACCATTGATACTGATGCCGCATTTCCATGGGGTGCGCAGGGGTGTTATATTCAGGTTAAGCCTGTGTCCCCAAAGGAGCACAAGAAGGCCAAACAGGCTCATATGGCAGCGGCTATGGCAGCGTCCATGATCTCACCTTCCCTGACACAAGCTGACATTGAGTCATTTGCAGCTGAAGCGACTTGAAAACGTATTCTATAATCGAATTGGGCCCACCAACATGCGGACCAGATGTTTGAGTCAGGTTCATCTGTGCAAGTTTACTGCACACTGATCATAACTGACTCTATCAACCCGACCTCCCCCAAATTTGTTAATCTTTGATGATGCACCGCAGGAGCATGTCAATGTTAAAAGTCAGTTTAAGTCAAAATCCAAATCTGATAAACATCTAAAGTGAAGTAACCCCTTAAGGTCACCTACTCGGTGGCATAAAGCACACATGCTGCCACCAAGGAGTGTGCTGAAAAAGCTGCACAGGAAGGGCAAGGGGGCCCTTCCCATTGCACCTAAGGTGCGATGGGGATCTCCTTCACAATAGGGATGTTGAACATCACTGGACTTAAGGCCTCTCTGTCCTGGGCTAGAAAACCGAGTTTTTAAAAAACAATTTACCTGTGGACATCCTGGCAATTCAGGAATTCCACTGTACACACAGTGATGGGGACACATGGGCAACAATGCTCCTCCCCTCCCTTTCTTTTTGGTCACCACACTGTAGGGTGCGTATACAAGCGACCCATAGCTTTATGTTTTATCTAAACTTACATATCTCAATGGTTGTGTGCTGGTCATGTCCTGTTCATGGGACGATGAAGTGCATGCTATAGTTAATATTTACGCCCCAACCTGTGCATGGGCTCGCTGAGATTTCCTCTCACTGTGACTTCCCTTCCACTTCCACCTGATCCTTTTGAGGTAGGTGACCTGAACTTCTGGGCCAACCCAGCCACTGACCGTTGGTCTTCAACGCCTTCCCCCACTGGGGCAAATTGAACTCCACGTCTTGAAAGCCACCTTGGGGCTTTTTGATACCCTCCCCAAGTATGCGTCATTGCTACCCAACATGTCTCGTCCCCATGTGCACAACAGTCAGATGAGGTCTCTGTCCTTCATTGACTTAATTCTTTCCCCATTGAACTTTTGCCCCCAGATTGTGCACTTCACAACTATGAAAATTAATTTCTATGACTCAGGATGGTGTCAGTACCTTTACTTTGACAAGCCTTTTGGCACAGGAACCAAAATGGTGTAATCTTCATCTGACTGAAATATTGTCACCCATGTTTTCAGACTGGGTGGACACCAAAATTTCAGCACTAAAGTTTGCTGCTCTGTTATGTGTTGATCCACTTTAAATCTGGGTCAGCCTTCAAAGAAAACACCATCCTTCAGGCACGCTACATATTGTCATGATGCTCTTGGGCTGCCTCAGCAGTCATTAAGCGCATGCTAGTGGAAGTGGGCCACCTGGAATCTAATGTCCTCACTGCATGGTACAGCACCGCTTGGTGTCATAAGTGGGCAGAAATATCTGCTCATCTTAACGCGCTGGTAAGACAACAAACATTGTGTTTGTGTTCAGTATAAGACAAAAAAATATAACGGTGGGTGATATATGCTCCGCCTACTTTTTTGTAAATTCTTCACCCCGCGCCAGAGCTTGGCCTGCATACATATGAGGCGGTTACACAAATCCATTGTGAACACTCCAGCCAAAGTGGCAGTCAAAGTTTGGAGCTTTTACTCTGAGCTGTATAAATCCAAACTTGTTAAACCTGCTGCAATTAATGAGTTTCATGATCGCGCACATATCTGCACCATTTTCCACTACCTGGAGTTAATGAACATAATTACTCTTGATGAACTCTAGTATGCCGTTTACTGCGCAACGCACATGAAGTGCCCAGGTCCAGATGGGATTCCGTATGAGTTCTACAAAAATATTTTTAATATTTCTCCTCACTAATGCTTGCCTCAATGAAAAATGTCTTATAGAACCCACCTCCTTCCTGGGGGCCAGGAGGCCTATATGGTTGTGCTGCATAAGAAGGGGGATAACCTGAATTTGGCGAGCTGGTGCCCAAATCACTTACTAATACAGATACTAAGTTAGCTACTAAAAGTATGGCCACCCGCCTAGGTGAAGTTTTCTCTGAAGTAGTTTTCTCTAAGTAGTTCGTTTTTATCCTCAAATGGTCAATATGGGACAACATTCACACAATGGCCAGTGTCTGCCAATCTCCGGCTACTGGGGCACTTGTGTTTTTGGACTAGCAAAAATCTTATGATAGGGTCAACTTGGATTACCTCAAAGCCTTCCTTCACAAATTCCACCTCTCCCCAGTTTATAAATTGGGTGATAATGCTCACAGAATCTGCCGCAATAGCTGTGAGAAACCTGGTCTCCTCGCTGATGTGGTTCAAACCTCAAGGGGGCTCCGCCAAGGGTACCCTTTAAGTCCACTCTTATACAACTTCAGCCTAGATCCACTTTTACGCAGTTTGAATGCACGCCTTGCTGGTGTTTATGTGGAAGGCCAAGCATTTGTTTGGATGCTGGCATTTGCTAACGATTGTATGGTTGAATGTCTGACAGCCATGATGCACGCGCGCCAGAGGCAACTATCCATGGTTACTCCAGGGTTAGTAACGCCGCCCTTATTGACTTCAGAACTTAAAACACTCTCCTCAGCCACTACCAAGCTCGTTGGTCACCTGCGCCCCTTAATCAGACTGCTCCAGCGGCTAGGTCTCTAGTTTGCTTACCTCAGTCACCCCATTCTTCCCCTCTTGTAATCCCTTTTGCATCAAGACCCACTGCTGGTCCGGTGCACCATATGGGAGTGTGGCTGAAGGCAGGAGGATATGCCTCATTGGTAGTGGAGCACCAATCTTTACCATGTCACAAAGCGCATTGCCTCCCTCAGATCCCACCAGACTACCCACTGGCCAGTTAGTGCTTGGCGACTCTATGATCCTGTCATAAGTCTGGTTTGTGGCCCATGGTATCGCTTTTTCCTCCTCTTTCTTCACTTCTTTGTATGCCTTCTTACAAGAGTGGCTTTTGTTAGGCCGACCTCTCTCTATGCGCCTGGATGTCATGTTTGGCCCTCGCCATAGTGGTGGTATGGGCCTGCTCAACTACAAGGCCCATGCCGCCAAATACTTGGCACCAGATTGTTTTAGTCAACAGCCAACCGCTCAGAACAACACTAGTCATGTGTGTCCTGCTCAAATTTTGTCTGTGCCCTTTGCCTCTGCAATCCAAACCACCCCATTCTCTGCCTAACTATTGGCTTCTCATCCCTCTGCCACAGGCCCAAATGGGTCGCCGCCCCACTTCAAACAAATTCGCCTCTCTATGAAGAGTGCTTGTGTAGAATCAGCATCAGTGGACACACCGCCCAGAGGGGTCCCCTACTCCCTCGTTTTAAGCAAGAAGTCCTTGGGCAAGTCGTTTTAAACAACCTTATACCCAGATGTCCCACCATCATTGCCCGTGTGGGCTACCTTGACAAACTGGACATCCTGTAATCACTAGAGACCCAAAAGGTTATTTGGCGTTATGCACACCATCCTCTGTTACAACCCCAGATTTTCACCCATGTGTGGAGATGCCTGAGGAAGGTGTACCGCACTGCTGAGCGGTCCAATGCCTCTTAGTCTTCATGAATTGTATGTGGTCAATACAGATCATTAGTTCATCACTTGGAAGATTTCCCACCATCACAGGTGATCTGGCAGGATGTTATACGTCTCTTTTGCCAGGAGCAAGTACATAATTTCAACTTGTCTAAAGATATTTGACTTCTCTGCTCAGCATAACTTTCTGAGAAATTTATTTGGTTAATTAAAAGTAAAAACTTAATAGCACACCAAAGTCTTGCTGTGATGTCATCAGATCCACTTCCAACTGTCCCATCATGGGGCAGCAGCGAAACTCCCCCTCCATTTTCCATTTGACAGGATAACGCGCTCAGACTGGCTCGCCCAGTCATTCCAAACCCTAGGGATGATTCGTTCCTCCCAAGGATCTCAATGCCCATCTCACATAAACCCAAGTGGTACCCCCTGTCAGACATTTGCCCTCCAGGCTGCAAAGTAAGAATGTTGGGGGCAAACAGGGGAAAATCGGAGAAGCATTGGATATTTAGCCACTTCTGATAATACAACTATCAATTTTATTACTAAAAACGATTCCACCGTCCAAAAGACCCTGGCCAACTCTTGGTGGAACCCAATAAATTGGGGCCCTAAGTTTCCTACTAAAACTGGGGACCAATGGAGTGAGATTCTTTACCCGCCCAGTGATTGGGTGAAATTGATGAAAGCCTTACCTCATGGAGCCAAATTCCCTGTTGTCAGCCCCTTTTGGCTGTTTCCTAAACTAACGCGAGTTTAAAACGACCTTATAGGTCCTTCTCACATATTTCCTAATTTGGAATGTGTTAAGCAATTCAAACCTCGAACTCTAACATGCTAAATATAGATTTATCGATGAAAAAATAGGGATCTTTCCTGAATCCCCGCGGCTATCAATAAATACACAAAAAAGCTCAAATTCCTAAGTTTTATTATTTATTTGACCTTTTTATTTTAAGTGGTTTTCTCCCTCAGTTTTTGGTTTTTAGGCTTATAAGCACCAGCGAGCTAAGAATCTCCAAAAGTTCAACAAGTGGTGCTCACTACAGGGGTGCCTGTATACCACCAAATTCCTTAAAAAATGACAACTAACTCGGAACCAAGGCTGACTGCCTTGGAACAGCAACTAGCCAGTGCTTTGTCTCGCCTCAAAAGGCTTGAGCAGCCCTCATCACCAGGCTCTTATGGGGCCTCTCCTCTCATTTACAAACCCCCTTTTGGGGGTAAGTTCACCCAGGTGAGGGAAGTGTTGCTGTTTTCCTCTTTATGTATGAAGTTGCTATGGAAGGGGCAACGGATCATCCTAAAATTAAGCACCTCCTTCCTTGCTTGAGTCGTGGCACCCAAGAGATCATGGTTCCACACATGGCTGCCCTTAGCACCTGGGCGGAGGTGAGGCAAGCCCTAACTGAAGAATTTGGCTCATTACGAAGTTTGAAAAGGCAGGAACAGGCCTTCATGTGCCTTAGCCTATCACATGGTGAATCAATCGCCTCCTTTGTTGAACGCTTTTATATGAAAGCGCAACCCCTATTGCTTGCTAAAATGCTACCCCTAGATGATGCTATTGCAGCTATCTTAGATGGCTTGGTGGCCTATCCTGCGTTAGCCATGCATCTCACTTCCATAAAGCGCACTTTCAAAAATGTACACGATATAAAGGAGGCTTTGTTAGAGGTGGCGGAGATATATATGAGCATGATCCTACACAAGGAGCGATGAGTCAAGCTTCCCCGCCACCCAATGTTGAATTTACTATGGCTGTCTCCCTTTGAAAACCTGACCCTGCGGAGTTGCCAATGGTTACAGCTGTGACAGGGCAGTGCTCCTCATTGGTTCCAGCTCAACAAACCCCGTTGGTGGAAGTAGATGACCCTTTTGCTGGCCCATCTTTATTTATAAAGCCTACATTTAAGTCTAAACCCTTTCCTCGGGTTTCAACTGCTCCCACTAACAACGGGTCAAATGGCCAGGTCACAAAAGCTAAATCACCTGGTGCACCAAAGCACCCAGCCACTGCTCGGCCTAATGCTGTTGAAGTTGAAGCGTCCAATTCCATGACACTGCCCTTTTCATCCTTTGGTTCAAAAGCGCAGCTGACGCAGCTAGCTATTATTTTGCTTGGCTCCCCTCCTTTGGCAGAGCAGTTTCCCAAAGTGCCTGAAACGTCGCATTCTCATAAGGCTCTACCTTTATCCACACCGGCCTCACCTTTAGTTGTACCTCGCACTAAACCTATAACCATGGGGCAACCCAAATCTATCCCTCTTAAGGCTCAAGTTAAAGCTGTTGCCAATCCCATACCTCCACCTAAGAAGGGAAGCGTTGACCTCCCCATACCCCCTATGGACTCTCTAACCTGTATTGAGAATCCCTCTGATGACGAGACTGAGGGGTTGTGAAGATAACGGTCACTATGTCTTAGGAGCCCCAGGGGAAGTGGAGGTACCCGATCACTTAAAACCACAGCGAGTGGATTGGGCTAAAGTTCCCAGCCGCACCTATCTTTATCAGGTGTTGAGAGGCCTGGAGGTTATTGATACCGCCAGCGACGCGGATCATCTTGTTGCATCAATGCTTCAGCTCCCTCAGAGTGTGTATACGTTGCAAACTATCCAGTAGAAATATCCTGAGACTGCCAACTGCCTCGCCTCCATGCTCGATCTTGAGAAGGTTCTAGCTCTTCCCCCCAATCTGGGTGGAACTTTAACTAAAGTAGAAGTTGTTGTTAAGGAGTGCGGGTTAAGGCTATTCTTGACACTGGGTCTCCTGTAAATGTTGTGTCTTCAAGGCTTATAAAATTAAGTTGGCTCCTGACCTTAACTATACTCAAGAGTTTGGAACGGCAGGGCCAACCAATACCCGCGCCATTGGGGCTTACTCATCTTTATCTATCCAATTTGGGAAACTTCTCCTCTCAGCACCAGCGGTATCCTTAACCAACAATACATATGACATGCTCATTGGTAGCCAGTTCATACTTGAGTATGAGGGGATCATCAATCTGAAACAGGGCTATCTCTCCCTGCTTAACTATGAGGTACCTCTGATTTTAGCCAATGAAGAGCTCAATAAAAAGATTTACCTGTACTGTTGAGTTTCCCTCTTCTGCCTTATCCTTACACTACACAACGGCAGGACATAATACCAAGATGTTGCCTCCGTCAGTGGACGTTCTTGAGGGTATCCTTTCTATGCTACAGAAGAGGATGTAATTAAAGCAGGTTAACAGAAGGTGCTAGACACTAAGGTTACTATGCAAATCCCCGCAACTTCTTATTGCACCTAACAAGCATTGATGGAGTTAGCCCTTGGAGCCTAGAGCTCTGCCGGGCGTGTTAGATCCTGCTTATCATTGCCCCATTAACCTCCTACTCGGAAACCTTACTAAGAAGGATATGGTGGTGAAAAAGCACCAGGAGATTAGAAGAGGCTTGTTGCTTCCCCTTGAGGACATAAACCAGGTCCACTGTATTGGGTCTATGGCAGATTTGGGCTTACCTGCCGACCAGTCAATATGTACATTGCCCACTGTTCATATCTCAGAGGACTTAACTCCCGTGAAGCTTACTAAAGTTCATTCTTTACTGGAGTCCTACAGCGATATCTTCTCCAAGTATGATAATGACTATGGACATATGAAAGGTTGGATGCACACCATTGACGTCGGGGATGCTCATCCTATCCGCTCTAAACCCTACTGCAAGTCAAAAGTTGAAGAGATACAGATGTGAACGGAGCTCAAACAGCTGCTAGATGCTGGGTTGATAGTGCCATCTGAAAGCCCTTGGTCTTCCCCACTCCTGTTGATAAAGAAGAAAAATGGGGGTCTTCGGGTGGTTATGGACTACCATAAGCTGAACAACCTCACTAAGAAGGACAGCTATCCTATCCCCCGCATTGATGATGCATTAGCCCAACTCTCTGGATCTAAATTCTTCTCCGCCATGGACTTGGCTAGCGGGTACTGGCAGATGGACCTTTCTCCACAGGATAAGGAGAAGTGCGCCTATATCTGCAGTGAGGGCTTATTTCAACCCACTCGGCTACCTCAAGGTTTGTGCAACGCACCCGCCACTTTTCAGCGGGCCATGGATCACATCCTCCAGGACTTAAGCTGAATTGTGTCATTGTTTACTTATATAACATCACAGTCTTCTCAAAAACCTCTAATGAGCATCTTGCGCACCTAAAAGAGGTGTTTCAATGCTTGCGGGCATCCAACCTCAAACTAAAGCCCTCCAAGAGGTACTTTCTTCCAGAAGAAGCTGGACTTCCTCGGACACGCCATCTCCCAGGATGGGATACAACCTCTACAAGACAAGGTTGAAGCAATATCTAAGATGCCCCTCCTACAACTCTTTGGGACATACAAGTCTTTTTGGGCATGATGGGGTACTACCATCGATTCATCCCTAAATTCGCCCAAATCAGTGAGCCCCTTGTCCGTCTCCTGGCTAAAAACACCCCTTTCCATTGGGGTGCTGAACAAAAAGCTGCATTTGAGAGCATGAAGGCGTTATTAAAAAAAAGGGTAATACTCCGCCACCTTGACTATGGCAAGCCCTTCATGTTATTCACGGATGCTTCTGATTAAGCCATTGGAACTATCTTAGCTCAATTGGACGAAAATGGGGTTGATCATCCTGTGTCATATTTTAGAAAATTGCTTTCAAAAGCTGAGCGCAATTATAGCATCACTTAGAAGGAGTGCTTAGATGTCTTGCTTGCTGTTAAGCAATACCGCCCTTTCCTTAATGGCACTTCTTTCAAAGTAATCACCGACCACGCCTCTCTAAAGTGGTTGCAGAATATGAAGGATCCCACTGGACGGTTGGCTCGCTGCGCTCTTAAGCTCCAGCATTATGATATGACTATTGAGCATTGTGCCGGGACATGCCATATGAATGTTGATGGGTTAACGCGTTTGCCTGTTCTTCACCTTGACAATAGTGAAGATGAGAGGTTGCATGACCTCCTAATGACTCCTGGGGCGTGGGCTGATGAAGATGAGCCTGTACAAAAGATGTTAGCTTGGCACTCTCGCAATACCAAGGTGGAGAGCGGGAAGTTGTACAAGCAAATGGTGGCCAAATGGTTGCCCTATCTCCGGCCATCTGAGCGCGTACCTGAGATCATGGAGTCTCATACTCTCATGGGCCATGGTGGAATCAGGAAAACCTATGAGTGGGTTAAAGAGCGGTATTATTGGGAGGGCATCATGGAAACCATAACGGAAGTCTTAGAAGCCTGCCTGACCTGCAAAAAACAATCCCGCTTCAAATCCAGTTATCAGTACCAACCTACGACGCCACATCAACCTTTCCACACCATTAGCTTAGATGTGGTAGGTCCTCTCCCTCAGACTACCGGGGGTAATTGTTATATCTTGGTTGGTATAGATCATTTTACTAAATGGGTTGAAGCTGTGGCTCTCGCTGCTCAGACTACCAAAGCCACAGCTAACTTTTTATATCAATACATCTTCATGCGACATGGTTGTCCCCAATTCCTCCTTTGTGATAATGGAAAGAACTTCACTTCCTGGGTGGTAAAGCTTCTTGCCACTTCCATGGGGACGCAACAACTTTTCTCTGCTCCTTACAATCCATCCACCAATGGGGCTGTAAAAAAAATAATGGGACCCTGGTCTCTATATTGTGGAAGATGGCCAGTTCAGACCCTCTACACTGAGATCTCTACTTGCCCAGTGCGCTCATGGCTTATCGCATTAACCATCACCGTATAGTTAAAATGTCCCCTTTCTGAGTGTTATATGGGCGAGAACCTGAGGTACCAGCGTTACTAACTAAAGATGTCTTCTCTGATAGGATCAATCCTGAACAAGCCATGAGAAAGTTGGTCCAGCACATCATTCAACTACCTTCTGAGGATATGACTAATTTAGCAAAGACTGTTACCAAAGAAGGCCAAGCTGCAAATGAGCTCTGGGCCCCTCTTTCCTCATTTCAGGTATCCGACTTGGTCCTCTATACCACAACCAAATCACTCCAATAAGTGAAAAGCTTGACTCTATTTAGGAAGGGCCCTTTTCAGTTACCTACCAGCGAGGAGATGAATATTCTATCAAATCCCTTGCTTCTGGGATCACCATCAACTGAGTCCACGGGTGCTTCCTTTGGTCCTATTCTCTCCCCAACGTTCTTGAAGGGGGCGATGTCAGACATTTGCCCTCCAGGCTGCAAAGTAAGAATGTTGGGGGCAAACAGGGGAAAATCGGAGAAGCATTGGATATTTAGCCACTTCTGATGATACAACTATCAATTTTATTACTAAAAACGATTCCACCGGCCAAAAGACCCTGGCCGACTCTTAGTGGAACCCAATAAATTGGGGCCCTAAGTTTCCTACTAAAACTGGGGACCAATGGAGTGAGATTCTTTACCCGCCCAGTGATTGGGTGAAATTGATGAAAGCCTTACCTCATGGAGCCAAATTCCTATTGTCAGCCCCTTTCAGCCGTTTCCTAAACTAATGCAAGTTTAAAACGACCTGATAGGTCCTTCTCACATATTTCCTAATTTGGAATGTGCTAAGCAATTCAAACCTTGAACTCTAACATGCTAAATATGAATTATTGATGAAAAATAGGGATCTTTCCTGAATCCCCGTGGCTATCAATAAATACACAAAAAAGCTCAAATTCCTAAGTTTTACTATTTATTTAACCTTTTTATTTTAAGTGGTTTTCTCCCTCAGTTGTTGGATTTTAGGCTTATAAGCACCAGCGAGCTAAGAATCTCCAAAAGCCCAACACCCCCTTGCCCCCTGGTGCTCCCCGGAGCAACATGCCTTTTGGCCTTAGGGTCAAATATGGGAAATTCTTCCCCTACGATGACCAAGCAATTATCAAAGTGGCTCAGGCGGTGATGACACCAGCTTGTTTTATTGACTTCTGCCCCTATAAGGGGTACTTTGATCTTGGCTTCCCCTGTGAAGCTGATGCAGCCACTGTGGCAATAGTGCCATTAGTATTTGATAATATACCCCTTCCAACAACTTGGACCTAGCTCCCAACAGACACCACCTTGGTGGTCAGTTCACTAGTTTGCCCACCCACCTCCCCCTGAAGTGCTCCACCAGGAGCTGATGGAAGATTTGGCAGCATATGGCACCAACCCCATCTTACAATTTGTGGTCTAAAATGGGGCTACACGCCTCGCTGGGCCTCGGGCATATGCCACAATCAGCCCTGAATTTACAAAAATATATTTTGGCAATTCCCCCTTGTGCCACCATCCCATCTGCCCCCGACCATCCATTCTGGGCCTGCGTTGAGGGCGGACGGACGATTTGTCCATACTGTTTTGAGTTAGACCATTCAAAATGCAAATGCCCATACTCAGAAACTTCCACCAACGCTGAAAGTTTGCCTGACGCCCACCAATATGCTGCCCACCCCGCACCAACTCTGACATGGGGTAAGATCCTACCTTCCCCTCCTCCAATGCCTGATGCTGCAGCTGCACCTGCAGCCACCAATCTTTATCCACCTTGCCCCAATGCCATAAATAATTTATCCAATCAAGCATCAGATTGGATCCCAGTTTGATCCCATGCATCCACAAACAAACTGAACAAACCTCAACCGTCGCTGATTCCCCAATCCATTTCAACCAAAACCCATGGGAGTTATTGGATGAAATTGATGAATCAGGTAACGTCATTAAAGAACCAATGCTGAAAGTTGAGCGGCTCTGTAATGCAGAATGGGTGCAAAATTCCCGCCTCAGAAATATGTCCCACAACCTAACGCCAAACCGTTATACAGCAACCACCAGCTTGCAGTAGAAGCAGCCACCACACCAGATTGCTGTTCGCTCTGCAAATCTGCCACTAAATCTTTGGCTGTGCTTGCAGGAGGAATTCCACCTCCCATCATCCCCAAAAATCTTACTGCACAAAGTAAGATCAACATGAAAACTTTACACAAAAACGTCACTGAAGCCATCCAGAACGTGGTAACAGTAGCACGGAATCCAAAAGCAAAAATCACCCAAACCTACATTGCTATGTTTGTTAAATTCCCAGACGCCTGCCTCAAAGCTGAAGATGCTTTGTCCAAATACATTGTTGGCATTATAATGGCTGGCAACTATTTGGAAGTTCTAGTCATCAAGGATTCAAACCCCATGCCGCTGATTCCCCCACACCCTCACTATCTACCTTAACACGCACCCTACTCTGGGATGAGATGGATGTGGCTGAAGATGAGCCCCCCAATCCCCCCTCCCTCATCCACCATGGAGTAATAGCAGTATTCGCTGCCCACCTGGTTGGATATTTTGTTAGGTAGGGTAAATCAATACATCCATTTTGAGCGTTTTGTTTGAATTGTTATTTTTTATGATTTTTAGTTTTAGTCGGTAATGTCCATCCCCTGGTTGGCTTACCTCAGTTAAATAAAAGATCTTTGACTGTTCCATGACCTCCCCAATCCACCCTTCTCTCTGCAACTCAGTAGTAGCAATTGCGTTATGTTTATTCCATACTATTGTCTTTGACGCTCTTTCTGGCCTTAGCCCAACCCTCCATGAAGCTGTGCGTTGCTTCCACTATCACCATAAAATCACTTTCAAGCGTGGTTGTTTTGCCACCTGCCATCCCACCACCGCCAGTTGGTGTCATCCTGGTTTCCCATCTGGTTCCTCTCATTGAACCCTTTCCTTCATTTGTGTTCAGTTTTTTCCCAGGCCTCTTCCACTGCTCCCCCTTTTTTCCACTGGCAGTCCTGCTGGTAACAAGAGGTTGCTTCAGAGCCTCTGGGGTGCCAGTTTGGTTTCTTGGTGTTTTTAGTTGTAGTTTTTTCAGAAGCGTCAGTCCTAACGGCTTTCTGTAATTAGAATTTGTCTGCAATATTGGCCTCTATGGCCACGGTGGGCAGGTAAGATAGTCCATTAGCATTTTGATATGATTCTAGTCTGATGCTGAATTTCAAAATTAATAAGCCTGCAATTATAAGGTCCAGTAGGGTAATCGTTATTTTGGCTTTTTTATTTATATAACCAACAAAGGGAGTCATGATCAGTTAATACAGTGAAATGCACTTTATGGACGAAAACCTGGAACGGCTTAATCGCGTAAATGACTGCCAGAAACTCCTTTTCACTTACTGTATAATTATGTTTATGAACATCCAACGTCAGAATGTAATAATTCATGAGGTTCTCAACTTGGTTGGAATCAAATTGAGATAACATTGCCCCAATGGTGGTGAGTGAGGGTCCATTTAAATAATAAACTGTTTTTTAAATTGGGTTACATCAACAATGGTGCTTTAGTAAGATAAAGCCTGAGTTTACCTGAGGGTAGATGAAATTTCCCAGTTCACTTAGATGTGACTCTATTCTTGAGAAGGTGTAATAGCGGTCCAACTATTTTGCTGAAGTTTTCTATGAACCAGTGGTAATATCCAATCATTTCAAGAGAACTTGAACATCGCGCTTCCTGCTCAGGAAAGCCATGTAATCAATTACTTCAACATTTTTCTGGCTGGGACCACAAGCCATGGTTATCAATGCTAAACCCCAGATCTTCCAGCTTTTCACAGAAAGAATTACACTTATGAAGTTTAATTTTCAAATCAGCCTTTGCTAGAGGTGAAAGACTTCTTCTAAGTGTTGTAGGTGTTCAACAAACGTTCAAAGAAAACGTTTATACCTAAATATATGAGAACACAGGAAATCTTTAAATCTTCAAGGATGCTATCTATAGCCCATTATAAAGTTTTGGGGGCATTGCATATACCCTTCGGCATATTGTATGCTGGTAGAGGCCCTGAGCTGTGATCATGGCGCAAATTTTTCTGCTCTCTTTGGGCAGCTCTATCTTCCAATATCCAGAAATTATATCTATGGCTGAAAAATATTGCGAGCCACCCAAGAATTCCAATGCATCATCAATCTAAGGTAAAGGATTGAATCATTTTTAGTAATGCTATTAAGATTGCAGCAGTTTATTACCATGTGTTTTAAACTGTCCTTTTTCTTAGTGATCAACACTGGGGAGGCCCATGGACTCATAGAGGGCACTAACAATCAGCGTTTCACCAGCTGATTAATTTTCATATTCTTAACTACATTTGTTACTTTTAAATACTAATCATAAGGAGGTAAGTCAGCAGATGGTTTTCAGTGTCAATATGTTGAAGTACATCATGCGCACAACCCAACTCACAATCGTCCTTAGCAAAAGTAACGCTGTACTTGTCAAAGAAGCCTAGCGCTTAATATTTTTCATCCTCAGTTAGTCCAAATAAGCTTTCCCAAAGTACTAGAGAGAAAACGGATTGTTTGATATCGCTGCTAAGGCCTTTTTTATCAAAGTGCCTAAAATCAGAAATAATATGGATTTTGTTGACTGGTACATATGAAAAAAGCAATAGTATGTTGTAGCTTTATCTGATTAGTGTAGTTATACAAATTAGTTAACAGCACCTGAATTTCGCCATAGTCAGAAAGAATATCCATGTGCAAAGACAAGTTCTGAATTTTAATGACATTATGGCGTGAATCTCTTGCTGTATAATCCTAGGGGACTTTCCAGTTTAATTTATATTTTTACTATTACTTGATGCCCACTGGACTGGTTAGATTACAATTATTATGTAGAATATCCATAGACTCCACAATAAGGCTGGATAACTTCTGCGTATGGGTCCAAATCCGTTATAACCTATGGACACAATAACATTTTTGAATACTGCTTTTCTTTCTTGTAACAATCACTTTAGTTACTATGATTCGATTCAAACAGCAAATTTGGATAATCACACACAGGAAAGATGGGCGACTTTAATAACAAAAATAATACAACATGGGCGAGCGTCACGGCAAGCGGTGCGCTTAACGGTGCAACTAAGGGCAAGAAACGCCCTGGAGGGGGACCAGGAACCCAATCTGCAAAGAAATCGCAAACTCAGACACCATCTGGGTTTATGGTATTTACTGTAAAGCACGCGCAAAACATGTACATTCAATTCAACCAACCTTTGTCAAAGGTGGAACACAGGATCAGACTCTTCCTTGGGGATGAGTCACTGACCCTGTGGGAGAAAGCATGTGAGGCACAGCCCTCACTTTTCCCTCACGTAGTGTATGTAGCCACCAACAACATGGGCTGCGGCTGGATCAATATTGGTTTTGAAACAGCTGATGAAGCTGATGCCGCAGCAAAAATATGCGTGGAAATTGCCCTCCCTGAGGGCAAAAAAATTGTGCGCACCGCGTGCACCAGATGGAACAAAGCGAAAACTTTGTTCATCTCCTTTGACTCGCTCCCTACCAACCTTCCTCATAAAGTAATCGAGGAGGAGCTCCGCAAAGGTCTTGTGGCCTATGGAGAAATCCAACAACTTTAATTACAGCAATTTCGCTTAATGCCTGACCTGTGCATGGGCAAAGCTATCGCTGTAATCAACCCCTTCCCAGAAGTGGAAGAGGATTTATCCAGAATTCCCCACGCAGCAGAATTTCACTTTGCAGATGGGGCCAGTTGGCTGCATTCTGAGTTACACCGGAACGCGCACCACCCATTTGCAACCACTGTGGCTCACTGGGCCACAAGGAACATGCATGACCTGTAAAAAGAGGGCTTAATGGAAAATGATTTTTGTGAAGAAGCTATGGACGAAGATAATGGAAACTTTGCCAAAATGACTGATGGCCACCACCCATTCCGCTGGGGTGAAGATGGACTATACTCCATCGTGGACCCAGTTACAAGTAAACAGCGTAAAGCAGCACAAAAAGCCCGCAAGAGAGCAGCGGCTGAAGTGGCGGCACACGCGGAATCCGCCATTAACTATGGACAAATTCAGGAGAATATTTCAGATATTCACCAAACCAACCAATCAGAACAATATGCCCAGGTCTAAAATTTTCACAGTAACCAGACTGAGCCACAAAGCGTCATCAGTCATGCACATACTGAGGAACAATGCAACCGCAATTTGGGTGAAAATGTGGTGCACAATGCAACAAAGTTGAACCTCAAAAATATAAAATCCAATCACAACCTGCATCAAATCAACATGAGACCTGTGCAGGAAAAGTTGATTTAAATGCAAAAAACCACAATTCCCTTGAATCATTGGGTCAGATCAAGGGAACCAACAATGGCAGTGAAAGAGTTGGAGTACAGATGCGGAGCATGACCAAAATGAGCCACAGTGGGATAGGACCAGAGGGTCCTCCCAACCGCTCCTGAGGCGCCGTGGGCACCTCAGTGTCAATAGGGACATTAAATATTGTCTGAGCCAGGGCTCATACGTCCCAAGCCAAAAGCTGGCATTCCTGCGAAAACCTCTTGTAGACATCTTGGCCATCCAAGAAACCCACTGCCTACAAGGGGAAGAAGAATCCTGGTCAACCAGGGTCGCACCATCACAATCAGTATGGACATCTCACTATGGGGTGATAGTCCAAAACAACAAAAAATTTAAAATTACAAATTCATCATCACACTTGCACAGTCGAGTCCTGGTAGCAACAATCACATGCCAAGATGAAATAATTTTGTTAGCATGTATCTATGCACCGTGCACTGAAACTGAGAGAAAAAAATTTTGAAAAAAAATTTTTACCCTCACCCTCCCACCAGATATCATCATGATAGGCGATTTCAACTGCTGGGATAACCCCAATACAGATCAATGGCCTAATCCCAGGGGATACCCACCTGGACACATTGAAAATTGCACAATGAAGGCATCTCTTGGCTTACAGGATGCTCTTCCTCCCAATTCACCAATCCTTCCCCATATGACAAGACCCAACATACGTGAGGGACTGCTCATATCAATGAGTCATATTGACCACATCCTCATCCCACAATCCCACCACTCAAGAATCTCCAAATATACAACAAAAAAGATCAATTTTTCTGATCACCGATTAGTTATGGTGCATATAGCGCCAATCCAATCCCACACACAGGTGTCGCCTTGGAGAAAGCTTCACCCAGAAAATATAAGATTTCCTGAGATATCTGACTGGGTTGAAAACAAGGCTACAAACCCAGAATTTACAGCCCCATTCACTTCAGGATCCCATCGGAACATGGGAAAATTTCAAAAAAGATTTAATCAACAAAACCTGACATATTGCATCACGCAAGTACACCGCGGACACAGTCACAATAAAGCGTACCTTGGCAGAACTAGACCACCTGGAAATAAATACTCTGAGATCTGGCTATAGCCCTAATTGGGGACGCAAATGGGCAGAAATTTCAGCCCAACTTAACAATCTCATCTTTGAACACCAACACAGAATCAAAGTATTGAACAAAGGTAATTTCATAAAGGAAGGCGAAACCTGTTTGACATAATTTTTGTGCCAATTCCACTCCTGCGGAAACCAGCCCACGTGCACACAGGTCCGCAAGATTAATGGCACCGTGGCAACTGACCCTGAGGAGGTCAAGGCGGAAGTACACTGCTATTACACCGAATTATATCGCGATATGCCAACAGATCCACAAAAAATTAAAGAATTTATTCAAACTGCCAAGATACAAAGTACACCACCAAATTACAATATACTATCCCTCATCACACGGGAGGAGCTTTGGGAAACAATTCGCGGTGCACCACGTAGGAAATGCCCAGGGCCTGATGGGATACCCTACGAATTCTACAAAAAATATTTTAGACAAATCGCCCCCTCCTATTGGCGTCAATGAACCAGAGTTTGTTGGAAACACGCCTATTACCAGGAGGCCATGAATCCTACGTTATAACCTTGTATAAAAAGAGTGACAAGTTGGACCTGGCCAACTGGCGCCCAATTGCACTCTCCAACACTGACACAAAAATTCAAAAAAAATTCTAGCAACTAGATTAGGCGCAATTGCATCTGATGCCCTATCACCCAACCAGTTTGGGTTTATGCCAGGGCGTTCAATCTGGAACAACATAAACCCTGTTGCAAACATTTGCCAATACAAAGCAACTGGTGCCCTGGTCTTCTTGGATCAGGAAAAGGCGTATGCCCGTGTTATCTGGCCATACCTAAAAGAAAGTCTACATGCCTTCAAACTCCCACCAAGATTCATAAAATGGGCGATGCTCCTAACAGAATCTACAACCATGGCTGTATGCGGCCCTGGATTCCTAACAAACAAGATTAAACCACACAGAGGGCTCAAACAAGGGGATCCCCTCAGCCCACTGCTATACAATTTCAGCTTTGACCCACTCCTCCGAGTAACTGACTCACGTCTCATGGTGATAACCGCACAAGGACAACCAACAGTCAATATACTGGCCTTTGCAGATGACTGCGTAGCAGGTATAGCAAACAATGAAGATGCCTGACAGCTGGAACACACTCTAGAGGAATTTTCCAAGGTGAGCAATGCATCGCTCAACAAAAGGAAGACAGAAATCATCCTCTTAGGCAAATACACAAACAATTGGGCCACAACATCAGAACCTCACACCAACACTCGAAGAAAAAACCCAATTATATTACCCTTTGCAACACCTCCCACCACCACTCCTGTCCGACACCTTGGAATTTGGCTAGAATCAGGGGGATATGCTAATGAGACAATGGAAAGTAACCTGTTACAACGGGTATCCAAACGCGTCGCCTCCCTCAAGGGAAGAGCCCCAGGACTAACAGGACGAGTTACAGTTGCTGACTCGCTCATCCTCCCAATACTGTGGTACCAGGCCCATGCGATAGCCTTCTCACCTACCTTTATAACCTCAATTCGCGCGCTTATCCAGGGCTGGCTGTGGCCTGGCTCTCACCCTCCTATACGGATGGAAACACTATTTGGCCCACGCTCAAGCGGGGGCATGGGACTAATAGATTTTGAGAGCCATTCCAATCACATCCTAGGCATCTGGATAAAGGAAATTCTTGCTCCAGACCTCCCAAAACAACATTGGTCCAGATCAGCAAGGACTAACTTTGCACAGGCGCTCAAATTAACCAACCCACATAGTCCACCCAGACTATTTTCATACCTTGCCAAGCACCCTACTGCAACGGGTCCGCATGGAACCTCCCCTCATTTCAAACATATCCTCCAAACTATCCACCGTATGGGATGGACCATATAGCCTGGGTACTATACAGGGAAGGGGACGACCCAGCCCCCAATTCAAAAAAAGAAACCCAGAAAACCACCCCCAGAGGGATATGCTTTAAACAACCCCAAGCATAGCTAGGATAGAATACCTAGATATGCTGGACATTCCCTATGATTTAACCACACAGAAAGCAATGTGGAAAATGACACACCACCCACTCCCACAACCAAGGATAAGAGCAAACGCCTGGCGCTGTTTGAGAAGGACCTATAGGACGGCGGACTGCTCCAACTCCCTCCACAAAACATGTGCAGTATGTGGAGGGGAGGGATCCCTACATCACCGCCTAGAAACATGCCCCCCAACCAAAGCTATATGGCAGGAAGTCGCACGCCTGCTCAAGATTCAAAACAAACAAGAATTCTCGATATCAAAGAGTATCTTCGCGCTCCAAATTGAGTCACCAATCCCATCTACCCTCCGCTCCCTAATAATACCCATTGCAATGTGGACAATACACACAATTTCATTAGATGCGTTCAAGGGCACGGTCCCAACAATTCATGGGATTATTAACAGATTCCATGTCCACTTACTAGAGCACTTCCAAGCCTGGCTCTATGGATATATGAGACCAAGACAAAAAGCGCTCATAGAATCATGGTTCCCACTCTGGTTCCTCCACACAGACCTTTTCCTTCACACCTGCTCCATAGCAGGGGAAACCCCCTCAGAGTAGTGCACCAACCCCCCCCCATACCTGGCAGTCCCGCTGGCAGCAGGGGTAACTTGAGTACCCTGAGGTGCCCAATTTTTATATTTCTTAGTTATTCTCTTAGTTTCACATATATTCGGTAATGTCTGTCCCCTGGTCAGCTTACCTCGGTTAAATAAAATAACATTTTTGAATACTAGGTTGAATAACTCTTGAGTTTTAGGCGCTGAGGACTCATCCTTGCAATTGTAAGATAATGGAAGGGTTTTTCCAGAATTTCTAACATATTCTCACCAAAATCAGCTTTAAAACATGAGCTCTCATACAGAAGTCTCAATAATAAAATCATAAATTTTATTTGGGTAAAAAAAGCAGGAGTGGATACTACCAGCGAGTCAGATTGCAGCGGCAAAGCACTGTATGCTCTTTCTGAAGTAGTGGACTGAGGGCCCACTGTACCATAGTTTTCTCATAATCTATGTCATTGTGAGGCCTAGTCAATTCACCAGTTTAGTGGACACAATTTTAACTAGTGCCACATTGTCACCAATTGCATGGACTTTAAGCTTATTTACTAAAATATCACTATACATGCATTTGAATTGATAAGCATCTGCCAGATTTATTGTTAGGACCTCCAATGCATCCAATTGACTTAAAAAGTTTAAATCTTGATGTCTAACTGTGGGCTATATTCCATTAATATTCAAAGGCACTACCATTTGGACCCCATCCAATTGGGGGATATTGCCAGAGGTAATTGAAACTATTGTAATATTAACTGTTGATCATACAGATTCACTACTATTTTGGTGCCAACTTGGCTACAAATTTTATCAGGGAACGGAGAGTCATGACCACCCTATCATCATTCTATATTCTCTGAACCTCCAAAGAAAAGTAATATTGTCATCCTTTCACCAAACAAAAGGTGGAGTCATAGGTTTTTTGGTACTTGGGATTTTTTTAAAAGAGGCAGGCGTAAAAATCATAATTTACACTGGCCTGACTTTTATCAAGTCTGCCTCTTTCACAGGGCTCACTAAATAAACCCTAGAATTAGAACTTGACTTGGGTCAATAATTGGTATAATGCCCCATATTATTGCAAATATAACTTTGACCTGATTATTATCTGGCTTCTCAAAACGGGTTCAATACGCCCAAGTTAATTCCTTAATGGGGGAAATACCCAAGTTAGATTGATCTCACAGCTCCCATGGACTTGGATTTGGTTCTTCAAAAGCATAAGTACAATGACATAGGTAATTCACCATATGTGCTATATCATTTTCCCAATTCAAACTGGTATCAGAAAGCTTTTCTTTCCGACTACTATCACTTTTAGTAATATGCTTCAATTCAAACAGTACAATTTGATAGTCAATACCAGGTGAGATGAGCATGAGTAATAAAGTAAAGAATTGGGGAAACGTGGTAAAGGGCAGCGTAACTGGATCTACACCTCCCAAAGGTACCAAGTGCACAGGAACAAACGAAAATATCAGCAAAAACAAAAAACCTGAGGGGGTGCACCCCGCAGGTTTCATGAATTTTTTGGTAAAATACTGCAGTTATGTGAAATTATTTAAATTTATTGCGGGGCAGGCCGACCATGGGACGGACACTTCCATTTATGACTCGAAAAATAGACTTAGTACCAGGGGAGTCACCCCAGAGAAGCGATGCTATCTCTTGTTGCCACCGGGAACGCCACTTATGGGGAGGGGGAGGGAACGTGTGAAGGGGCCATAGCCACTATTGAGCACGTGTGGAGGAAGGGGTCTGATTTGTTGAACCAGACTGGGAACCATAGAGAGAGAGAGGGAGAGAGGAGGAGACCAGCTGTCAGCGACGCGGTGGGAAATATCCAAACATTCACGCTTGAAAGTAGTCCACCAAATGAGACCGGAATCTGTGGACAGCTTCTGGGAGGGTGGGGATGGAGCCAGCGATGGCATCCAAGACAATCGTGTGGATAGTCCACATGGCGATTGCAACCACCAGAGCATGGAGGGAGGGTGGAAGGGGGAGGCCATTGATAAAGCAAACATATCTCTTGACAGACTGAAAAAATGTGTTTGATCCTGGCCCAGCAGACGTTGAACTTCGCGCCATATCACTTTAGAGGTGGGGCACTTCTCCAGGCGGTGGAACAGCGTTCCATACTGGCCACACATGAAACAGGATGAGTGTAAAGCGTTAAAGCGCTCAGCTGTACTATACACCTGCCTCAGGCAGCGCCACACATGGGTTCAGACTTGAGGCTGCAACAGAGGATGGTGTGCGTATTTCCAGATAGTCTTTTGGGTCTCAGTGGAATAAAGGATGTCCATCATGTCCAGGTAGTCCACCCTGGATAGGACATGGGGTCGTGTGGGGATCACGCCATCTTGGATGGGTAGCCCCTGTACCTCTTGTGTGAACTGAGGAGAGGGGTGGCCTCTTCGGGTTGTATGTCTGCTAATACGAATTCTCCACTCTGCGCTTCGCATGGAGAGTAGGATACGTTTGTAGTGGGTTTTAGTCCCATGAGGACCTGTGGCCGATGTGTGTGATGCGAGGTATTTCATCAGGGAGTGGGGGTTTGATGGATTGTTGAGGCCCAAGGCTCTGGAGAAGTTGGAGCGGGCCGCGTGGGACCAGTGTTGGGATGGGAGTGTAGGAGCAGTGACGGCCGCGATCCAGGTGCCCAGGATCTTGGCAGCATGGGCTTTGAAGTCAAGCAGGCCCATGCCACCTTGATGATGAGGGCCAAACATGACCTCTAGCCATACTGGTGGAGGGCGGCCTGACCAAAGCCATCCTTGCAGCAAAGCATACAGGGATTTGAAGAAGCTTGGTGAGAAGGGGATGGCGTGGGCTCTGAACCAGACTTTGGATAGGAGCATAGAGTTGGCAAGAACAACCCTGCCAGTGAGGGTAGTAGGGTGGGCTCTGAGAGAGGCGATTCTCTTCATCACGTTGTCCAGTATATGGCACTCCATTACTGCTGACGCGTATCCGCCTGCCTCCATCCACACGCCCAGATGGTGCACCAGTCCTATGGTAGGACGTGGCACGAAGGGGAGCACCAGTGGAGCGGTGTGTGTTGAGTTAGTAAGGCGTGGACGTGGGCGAGCAGATGGGCCAGGTTGGGAACTAATTGCTGGGGCCCAGCAGTTCTGAAACTGACCAATGAGGATGATTTCGGTTTTGGAGGCGTTTAGTGCCACGTTGCTTACCCGGGAATATTCCTGGATGAGGGCTTCAAATGCGCGTGCATCTTTGTTATTAGACACCCCCACCACGCAATCATCTGCAAATGCCATCATTTTGACTGGGGTTTTGCCTGGCACATGGACCCCAGTGAGTTGGGCATTCACATTTCGCAGTAGTGGGTAAAGGCTGAAGTTGTATAAGAGTGGGCTGAGGGGGTCCCCTTGTCGCAGGCCCCTTTGAGGGCAGACTACTTCCATTAGGAAGCCTTGGCCACGCACTGCCATTGTCGCAGATTCCGTGAGCAGCATCACCCAGTTTATGAAGGGGGGGGGGGTAGGCGGAATTGATGGAGGCAGGCCCTAAGGTATTCCCAGTTTACTCTATCATAGGCCTTTTGTTGGTCCAAGAATACAAGTGCCCCAGAGGCTGTGGACTGACATACATTAGCCACAGAGTGCACGTTATCCCAAATTGACCTTCTGGGGATGAAACCAAATTGTTCTGAGGAGATGGTGGCAGATGCTACAGTCCCTAACCGGTTAGCCATGATTTTTGTTAAAATTTTGGTGTCTGTGTTTGTTAGAGAAATGGGGCGCCAGTTGGCTAAGTCAAGCTTATCCCCTTTCTTGAAGAGTGTGACAGTAAAGGCCTCATGTCCTCCTGGTAGGAGGCGCGTTTCCAACAGGCTTTGGTTAAGTTAGGCTAGCAGCAATGGGGATATATATTTGAAATATTTTTTGTAGAACTCATATGGAATGCTATCTGGGCTGGGCATTTTTGGTTTGGCGCACCACAAATGGCTGTCCATAATTCATTCGGAGTAATTGAATTCATTATTTCCAGGTATTAGAAAACAGTGCGGATATGAGCTCAGTCAAGAAATTCTGCCATTTTGGCTGGCTGAATTGGTTCAGCTCAGTATAACTCGGAGTAATATTTTTGCATTTCGATTGCCACTTCAGCTGGTGTGTCCACAATGGAATTATCCGATCTTCACACCTGTGTGCAGGCCACACTCTGGCATGGTGCGAAAAATTTAAAGAAGTATGCGGTGCACTTGTCACCTTTAGTGATGCGTGTGGCCCTGTATTGGACACAAACCTGATGTTTGTGTTGCCTTTTGAGTGCGTTGAGGTGGGCGGCTGCCTCTGCCCACTTCCCGGCCCCATGCAGGGCTATATCCTGTGGCTGGAATGTTGGACTCCAAGTGGGCCAATTCCACCAGCGTGCGCGAGATAACCGCCGATGTGGCCCATGAGCATCTGGAGGAGAGATGGTGATAGTGGCGGATGGTGTCCTCTTTGAAAGTTGCCTATGTGGAAATGGGGTCTGCACAAAACGTTGCAACAAACTTTTTTGCCAAAGTTGCCTCTTCCACCCATGTGGAAAATCCTGGCGACGCGAGCTTGAGGGGCGGATTTTGCACCAATGTGGGGCCTTTGCAACTGTGACAGGTATGTGGTATGTTATCAAGACCAGTCGGTGGTCGGAGAATTCCATTTTCGTTGTTTTGAAGTGGGAGATGTGGGGTTGGAATTTCGCCGGCGTTAGAATAAGGTCGATGTGGGTCATGGACCTTATTTGGCTGTTGTGGACGTGGGGACGCATCATGTTTTCATGCAGTGGGGCATGTCATAGCAGCGCATCCATTAAACCAAGGGTGGCTTTTAGAACGCGTAGTTCTACGTGACCCTGTGGGGCGTGGGGTGAGGGTGGCCACCGGTCTGTTGGTGAGGTTAGCCAACAGTTCATGTCGCCAACTAGGAAAAAATCAGGGGGTAGCAGGAGGTATTTGACCAACGAGAAAAATTCCTGACGCTTGTGTGCACCATTTGGGGTGTAGATGTTGACGATTGTGTGTAAAACATCAGCCCATGAGAAGGTGACAACATGCACCCAGACATTTAGGAATGTTTCTGAGGATGTGAATTTGAAAAAATTATTTTTCTGAATTAGCACCCCACAGTGCTTCGACCAAGAGGATAGGGATGGGAGGAGCATTGTTTTCCAAGATTCCTCGGAACCTCATGGACAGTGGGACTCCTGGATGGCCAGGATATCCACGGGTAGATTGTTTTGTAAAAAACTCAGTTTCCTAGCCTGGGATGGAAAGCCTTGAGTCCGGCGATATTCAGCATCCCTAGAGTGAAGGTTTCCCCTTCACACCTTAGGTGTGAGGGGGTGGGCCCCTGGGCCCACCAGCCTCTTCAAGGTCCCCATGGGCTTTCACAGCAGCACGGGTGTTAGCAGCAACGCTATTGGGGTTTTTGTTAATTTTTGCAGAAAGAGCCACGTTGGCTTTGGCCTTCACTTTTTGTTTTCCCAACGTCGGACAAATTTTTTGCGGTGCGGATAAGTTTGGTGCACCATTGAGCGGGGCAAAAAAAATTTTTCATTTGGGATAGGTCCCAAGTCAGTTTTGACCAGAGCTTGGGTGCAGAGATTGGATGAGTTTGAATCTCCCATTGGATCCTCAGATTGAGTGGCCCACTCAGCATGGGCCTCCCAATATGATTGGGTGATGGATTCCCAAGTCACTTCCGCCGCGAAGGTCTCCATGTCCTCCTGGCGTTGTGAGTGTGGGATGGTGGTGGTGGCCTTGGCCACTTCCTTGGCCGTGGCCCTATGAGCCTGCTTGGCCTTCTTCCACTCCTGCGGGGAGATGGGCTTTACCAATAGGTAGCAGCCTTGTGCTCCCCAAGGGAAAGCCTCCTTGGTGCTTGCAGTTGGTTCGTAGTGCGCCTCTCCGCTGGCCATGGCCGCTGAGGGGTGCTCTTGGAATGTGACGCCCTCCTTGATGGGGCATGCATGCGCCTTATGGCTGAACGCATCACAGTGGGTGCAAATGGGGGGCGCGCTGTCCACGGTTACCCAGAATGGGTGGGTGGTATGCCCTGCAATGCCAATAAAGGTGGAGTGCAGGATCTGGGTTAGGTCCTTTGCGATCTCCTCAGTTGGGGTCAGAACTGTGATGGCTTTGCCAGTGCACAGGTGTGGCATCAGCATGAAATGTTGCATTTCGAAAGATTGTATTTCGCCATATATGGCGAGACCATCTTTCAGGTGTTGCTCCAAAATGTCACATTTTACCGTAGTAGGCAAAAAGTTAAACGTGAGGAAAATTTGGTTTGATTTTGTCCATCTGGTGCGTTTGGTTTTGATGACCCATTGCCCTTCAGGGAGGTTGACCACTATGTGCACCGCTGCAGCCTCATCTGCTGCTATTTTGCTTTCTAAACCGAGGTCCAGCCAACTGCGTGACATGGAGTGAGGTGCAACGTACACTGCAGTTGGGAAAATTTTGTGTACATCTTCACAAAATTTTTCCCACAAGGCCGTTTTTTGGATGTCCAGATACACATGGACTCCAAATTCCACCGACAAAAGTGGCTGAGAGTGTGGCGTGTTGATGTACTGGTTGCATCATGCTTGCCACATGAGTATCTCAGGGGAAATTGTGACCGCCGGTTTTTTGAGATTTTTTTCTATTCTGCCAGATTCTCCGGGGCGTTTTTGAACGTTAGAGGCCGCGGGCCTTCCACCTGCTCCTCTTGCCTTGCTTGCCCAACTGCTCCCAGACATGGGCGCAGACTAATCTCCTCTATGATATTATCATACTAGATTGAGTCTTGAATTGAATAGGTTGCAAAAGTGTTTGCAACGAGAAAGAAAAGTTTTTTGTTATGTGGAATTATCCCACTCGCAACCACTGTCATTGGTGGAATATGGTATATGAGTTTTCTTGGGCTAGAAACACCAAAAATGTAGGAAAAGTTTGGCGAAGTCCAACTTACATTTTTCCTGCATGCGGTGTACTTAACAACCCATATTATCCGCAAAGGTTGGGTAGACCTTGGTTTAAAAATGCGGAAGAAGAAAATGAAGCAGCAAAGGTCAGAGTGGTGCTTGACCTTCCTGACGGTCAGCATTTGGTATTGACCAAATGAACACGTTAAACAGAATCCAAAGATATTTTTATGATCTTTGATAACCTTTTGACTACACTGGCATGCACAGTAGTTGAACAACATTTCCTAGAAGGCTTGGAAGCCTATGGAGAAATCAAACAATTTGAAATGAAAAGATTTCAGCTGATGCCAACCATTAACACTGGGAAGGCAATTGCAATCATTTCCCTAAACCAGGAGGTAGTGGAGGATATCACAAAAATCCCCCACATCGCATCCTTCACTATTGATGGGAAAAAAATTCCAACTATTCCATGCAACATTAGAGAGTGCACCCCCATATGCAACCACTGCTAGGCCTAAGGGCACAAGATTCATGCTTACCTCATAAAAGAAGGCCTAAGAGAAATGGAATTCTGTGAGTTATAACTGGGTGAAGATGACTCAGAGTACGCCAAAATCACAGATACCACACAAGCATTCAACTGGGGAGAACACAGACAATATAAAATATTTGACCCAATTTCCCCAAAGAATAAAAATGGCCAAAAAAGCTCACAAGCTGGCCACGGCCAAGGCAAAGGCCTTGGTGAAAACATCCATATCACTGGAACAGATCCAGGAAAACATGGATGAACCTGAATTAATGAGCCAATCAAATCCCGTGGAAGTCCAAACAAATAATCCAAACAGATTTATTTTGGTGGAACCTGATTTAGAAATAAATGCAGCAAAACAGGGGTTCAACACACCCCCTGAAATTGTGAAGCATAACCAATTGGGAAGGAAAATCAACAATGGAATGTGCAAGAAATTAAATCCGCCCAATATGAGCACACAAGTGCACCACAATAATAAATTGAAAACCAGAAAGGAAAGAGAGGAGCAAAAACAGCAGCAATGAAAGGGGCAGAATACACCCCAACTCCTACTCATGGTTATGCTCTCTGCAGCAGAGGTACAATGGAGAGTAGTGTGAGTGAGGGAGTAGGGCCAGGGTCCTGCTAACTGCTCCTGAGGCGCATTGGGCATCTCAGTAGAGCTAGGGATGCTGAACATAGCTGGACTCAAGGCCTTAACATCCCAGTCCAAGAAGTAGATTCTCCTATGAAACCCACCTGTGGATGTCCTGGTGGTGCAGGAAACCCAATGTCCACAGGGAGAGGAGGAGGCATGGGAAAACATGCTCCTCCCAAAAATACTGTTTTAGTCACAACACTTTAAGTGATAGTAAATGCAAACCAAAAGATTAAATTTATCAATAAAAATTTGTTCCTGGACAGCTGCATACTAGCTGTTACCTTCTCATGGCACACTGAAGTGTACACAATAGTCAGTGTGTATGCACTGAACTGTGCACCGGACTGACAAGAGTTTTTAACAGCATTAACACAACTCTATCTTCCAGCAAACACTTTTGTCATTGGAGGCATGAACTGCTGGATTAACCCAGATACTGACCAATGGCCATATACAACAGATGTATCATAAGGGCAAGTGGAACTTTGCGTACTAAAGGCCACCCTTGGACTATATGATCTGCTACCAAAATTTTCACCCCTACTACAAAACATGACATGCCCACATGTACACAACGGTGCACTTATCTTTATATTGAGGATAGACCTAATAATCAACCATTAATTTTCCATCACCAAATAAAAAAATTCAAAACTACTAAAATCAAATTTTCCAGCCATCAGCTAGTTTTGGTGTCCTACACACCAGCAAAAACAACTACCCAAGCACCCAGGTGATGCAGAATAAACCCAGAAAGTTTAGATGACCTGGGAATTTTAATCCTGGATGGAGAAAATATCTTAACCTGGGATTTTCAAACACCTTTCTGTTTGGACCCACTAATCACCTGGGAAATTTAATAAATCAACAACCCAACATATTAACACACAAAAACTTTTCTCTCTCGTTGCAATCACTTTTGCAACTTTATTAATTCAAGTCTGATTCTAGTTTGATAATCTCACAGAGGAGATTAGTCTGCGCCCATGTCAGGGAGCAGTTGGTCAAGTAAGGTAAGAGGAGCAGGTGGTAGGCCCGCGGCCTCAAATAATCGAAAATGCCCCAGAGAAACTGGCAGAATAGAAAAAATAAAAAACTGGCGGCCACTATTTCCCTAGAAATCCTCACTTGGCAAGTGTGATGCAACCAGTAAATCAACACGCTGCATTCCCAATCACTCTCGTCAGTGAAATATGGAGTCCGTGTGTTTCTGGACATCCAACAAACAGCTTTATGGGAAAAATTTTGTGGTAATGTGCAAACTTTTTCCTGACGGCGTTGTACATCACACCTCACTCCATGACACGTGATTGGCTGGACCTTGGTTTTGAAAACAAGGAGGCAGCAGACGAAGCTGCTGCAGTGCGCATAGTGATTGACCTCCCCAAAGGACAACGGGTCATCAAAACTAAATGCACCAGATGGACAAAATTCAACCAAATTTTCCTCACATTTGACTTTTTGCCTACTACGGTAAAATGCGCCATTTTGGAGCAGCACCTGAAAGATGGTCTCACCATATATGGAAAAATACAATCTCTTGAGATGCAACGCTTTACGCTGATGCCACACCTATGCATCAGCAAAGCCATCACAGTTATGACCCCAACCGAGGAGATCATGAAGGACCTAACCCAGATCCCACACTCCACATATATCAATATTGAAGGGCATACCACCCACCCTTTCCGGGTTACTGTGGACAGCATGCCCCCCATCTGCACCCACTGTGAAGCATTCGGCCATAAGGCACATGCATGCCCCACCAAGGAGGGCATCACATTCCAAGAGCACCCCTTGGCAGCCATGGCCAGCGGAGAGGCGCACTATGAACCAACTGCAAGCACCAAAGAGGCTTTCCCATGGGGAGCACAAGGCTGTAACCTACTGGTAAAACCTATTTTCCCGCAAGAGCAGAAGAAGGCCAAGCAGGCCCGCAGTGCCGCGGCCAAGGAAGTGGCCAAAGTCACCACCATTATCCCACACTCCCAATGCCAGGAGGACATCGAAACCTTCGTGGCAGAAGCAACTTGGGAATCCCTCAACCAATCAGATTGTGAAGCCCATGCCAATTGGGACACCCAATATGAGGATCAGATGGGTGACTCAATCTCACCTGATCTTTGCAACCAAGCTCCAGTTGAAACTGACTTGGGGTCCAACCTACCTGAAAAAAAAATTTTGATCAATCATTGATGCACTAAACTCATCTGCATCACGAAAAATTTGTTCGACGTCAGGGAAACAAAAAGCGAAGGCAAAAGCCAACGCAAACCTTTCTGCAAAAATTAACAAAGCTACCAATAGCATTGCTGCAGACACCCACGCTGCCATGAAGGCCCATGGGGATCTAGAGGAGTCTAGTGAGCCCGGGTACCCACCCCCTCGCACCTAAGTTGTGGTGGTGGAAACCTTCACTTTAGGGATGTTGAATATTGCCAGACTCAAGGCTTCACTGTCCCAGGCTAGAAAACTGAGTTTTTTACAAAAAAAATTTACCCGTGGATATCCTGGACATCCAGGAGTCCCACTGTCCGTGAGGTTCCAAGGATGCTTGGAAAACCATGCTCCTCCCATCCTTATTCTTTTGGTCAGAGCACTGTTGGGTGCTAGTTCAGAAAAACAATTTTTTCAAATTATCATCGGAATCCTTCCTCAATGACTGAGTCCTCATTGTCACTTTCTCGTGGGCTGATGTGGCGCATGCTATCATCAACATCTATTCCCCAATCTGTGCATGAGAGCGTCAGGAATTTTTCTCATTGGTTAAAACCTCCTGCTACCCCCAGTCCCTTTTGTAGTTGGCGACATGAACTGTTGGCTAAACACACCCATGGACCATTGGCCTTCCTCCTCCCACACACCCCAGGGTCACGTAGAACTTCGCGTTCTAAAAACCACCCTTGGGTTAATGGATGCGCAGCCGTGGCAAGTCCTGCTGCTCAAAAACATGATGCGCCACCACCTTCACAATGGCCAATTAAGGTCCATGACATGCATCGACCTTATCCTTATGCTGGCGAAACTCCAACCTCACAAACCCACTTCCAAACAACAAAAATTGAATTCTCCAACCACCAGCTGGTCTTGATAACCTACCACCTACCTGTCACAGTGGCTAAGGCCCCACATTGGTGAAAACTCCGCCCCCCCAAACATGCATCGCCAGGATTTTCCACTTGGGTGGAATCAGCAACTTTGGCAAAAGAGTTTTTTACACCATTTTGTGTGGACCCCATCTCCACATGGTCAGCCTTCAAAGAGGATACCATCCGCCACTCTTGCCACCTCTCCTCCTGACACTCATGAGCCACATCAGCCATCATTTCGCGCGCTCTAGCAGAGTTGGCACACCTGGAGTCCAACATCCCAGCTACAGGCTACAGCCCTGCATGGGGCTGGAAGTGGGTGGAGGCAGCCTCCCACCTCAAGGCGCTCGAAAGCCAACACAAACATTGGGTTTGTGTTCAGTACAGGGCCAAACGCATTACAGAGGGCAACAAGTGCACTGCATATTTTTTTAAAAAGTTTTGTACCACGCCAGAGTGTGGCCGGCACATAGGTGCAAAGATCAGATGATTCTGTCATGGATACGCCAGCCAAAGTGGCAATCAAAATACAAAAGTATTACTCTGAGTTATACCAATTCAATCCAATTCAGCTGGCCGAAATGGCGGAATTTTTTGACTAAACCCACATCTGCACCATTTCCCGATACCCAGAAATAATGAATTTGATTACTCCAAATGAACTATGGACAGCCATTCGTAGTGCACCAAATCGGAAATGCCCATGCCCAGATGGCATTCCATATGAATTCTATAAAAAGTACTTCAAATATATATCCCCACTACTGCTTGCCTCACTTAACCAGAGCCTTCTGGAAATGCGCCTCCTACCAGGAGGACAAGAGGCCTTCACCGTCACACTCTTTAAGAAAGGGGACAAGCTAGACTAAGCCAACTGGCACCACATTTCTTTAACTAACATGGATACAAAAATTATAACTAAAATCATGGCTAACCGTTTAGGGATTGTAGCATCTGCCACCATCTCCCCAGAAAATCAGTTTCAAACCCAGAAGGTCGATTTGGGACAACGTGCACTCTGTGGCTAGCGCATGCCAGTCCAAAGACTCTGGGCCACTTGTATTCTTGGACCAACAGAAGGCCTATGATAGAGTAAACTGGGAATACCTCAGGGCCTGCCTCCATCAATTCAGCTTACCCCTCGCTTCATCAACTGGGTGATGCTGCTCACAGAATCTGCAACAATGGCAGTGCGTGGCCCTGGCTTCCTAACAGAAGTAGTCCGCCCTCAAAGGGGCTTGAAACAAGGGGACCCCCTTAGCCCACTCTTATACAACTTAAGCCTTGACCCACTACTTCGAAACGTGAATGCCCAACTCACTGGGGTCCATGCACCAGGCCAAGTCCCAGTCAATATGATGGTGTTTGCAGACGACTGTGTGGTTGGGGTGTCTAATAAAGATGCACGTGCACTTGAAGCTCTCATCCAGGAGTATTCCCGGGTAAGTAATGCTGCACTGAACGCTTCCAAAACTGAAATCATACTCCTTGGTCGGTATCAAACCTGCTGGGCCCCAGCAACCAGTGCCCAGCCCGGCCCATCTGCTCACACATGTGCTCGCCCTCCCAGCTCACCCCACACCGCCCCACTAGTGCTCCCCTTCGTGCCACGCCCTACCATAGGGCCGGTCCGCCATCTGGGCGTTTGGGAGGAGGCAGGCGGGTACGCATCAGCAGTAATGGAAAGTTGTATTCCTAGACAACGTGACGAAGAACATCGCCTCCCTCAGAGCCCACCCTACCTCTCTTACTGGCAGGGTTGTTTTAGCCAACTCTATGCTCCTCTCCAAAGTCTGGTTTGGAGCCCACGCCATCCCCTTCCCCCCAAGCTTTTTCAAAAACTTGTATGCCCTTCTGCAAGGATGGCTTTGGTCAGGCCGCCCACCACCAGTACGGCTAGAGGTCATGTTTGGCCCTCATCATCATGGTGGCATGGGCCTGCTTGACTTCAAAGCCCATGCTGCCAAGATCCTGGGCACCTGGATTGCAGCCGTCACTTCCCCTACGCTCCCCTCCCAACACTGGTCCCGCGCGGCCCACTCCAACTTCATCCGCGCCTTGGGCCTCAACAATCCATCAAACCCTCACTCCCTGATGAAATACCTGGCTTCACACCCATCAGCCACAGGTCCTCACGGGATTAAAACCCACTACAAACGAATCCTCCTCTCCATGCAGAGCGCTAAGTGGAGAATTCATATTAGCGGACACATAGCCCAGAGAGGCCGCCCCTCTCCTCAGTTCACACAAGAGGTACAGGGGCTACCCATCCAAGATGGCGTGATCCCCACACGACCCCATGTCCTATCCAGGGTGGACTACCTGGACATGATTGACATCCCTTACTCCATTGAGACTCAGAAGACTATTTGAAAATATGCACACCATCCTCTGTTGCAGCCTCAAATCTGTTCCCATGTGTGGCGCTGCCTGAGGTGGGTGTACCATACGGCTGAGCGCTCTAACGCTTTACACTCATCCTGCGTCGTGCGTGGCCAGTATGGAACGCTGTTCCACCGCATGGAGAAGTGTCCTACCTCTAGAGTGATATGGCGTGAAGTTCAACGTCTGCTTGGCCAGGATCAAGCACATCCCTTCAGTCTGTCAAGAGATATGTTTGCCTTATCAATGGTTTCCTCCCTTCCACCCTCCCTCCATGCTCTGGTGGTTGCAATCGCCATGTGGACTATCCACACGATTGTCTTGGATGACATCGCAGGCTCCACCCGCACCCTCCCAGAAGCTGTCCACAGATTCTGGTCCCATATGGTGGACCATTTTCAGGCGTGGATGTTTGTGTACCTCCCACCGCGTCGCCATCAGCTGGTCTCCTCCTGGTTCCCAGTTTGGTTCATCAAATCAGACCCTTTCCTCCACACGTGTCAATAGTGGCTACGGCCCCTTCACACGTTCCCTCCCCCTCCTCATAGTGGCGTTCTCGCTGTCAACAAGAGATAGCATCGCTTCTCTGGGGTGCCTTCCCTTTTGCTAAGTTTTGTTTTCTTTTGTGTTTACATTTGGAAGTGTCCATCCCCTGGTCGGCCTTCCCCGCAATAAATTAAATTAAACATATTAACACACAACGTCTAGAAGTACAGGGCAACTTCAGCCATTATGAAGCACACCTTGACAGAAATCAATCACCTGAAAACAATGTCCCATGCACAGGGTACAGCCCTGGATGGGGTCGCAGATGGGCGGAGGTTTCTTCTCAGCTAAACACCCTGATATGCAATCACCAACACTGAGTTGGGGTTCAATACAGAGCAAAAAACATATAAGATGGATAAAATTTCTCGCGCTAATTTTTCTGTCAATTCCATGCCCAGGAATTTACAATAGCTTGCACACAGGTCCAATGACTGGACAAATCCATAGTGGAAACACCTGAAGAAGTTGCGACCAAAGTGCACAAACTTTATACAAATTTATTTAAATCCAAACTGGTCAAACCAAAAAAATCGAAAAAATTCCTCACAGATGCACATATTGACACCGCAGCTCAAAGTAACAATATATTATTTATTTGGGGAAGGCTGACCAGGGTATGGACACTTATGATAAGACAAGACACTAAGTAAGTGAAAACTCCATCTAGAGGAGGGCACCCCAGAGAAGCTAATGCTATCTCCTGTTGCCAGAGGGAACGCCAAGACAAGGATTGGGGTCACGTGCATAGGGGCAGGCGCCACTATTGAGCATGTATGTAGGAAGGGGTCTGAGTTGATGAACCAAACTGGGAACCAGGACGAGACCAACTGGCAGTGATGTGGTGGGAGGTACCCAAACATTTACGCTTGAAAGTGGTCCACTAAATGCGACCTGAACAGGCGTACAGCTTCCTGAAGGGTGGGGGTGGAGCCTGAGATGGCATCCAAGACAATCGTGTGGATGGTCCACATGGTGATTGTGACCACCAAGGCATAGAGGGAGGGTGGGAGAGGGGTGGCCTTTGATAAAGCAAACATGTTTTAGACATACTGAAGGGCTGTGCCTGATCCTGGTGAAGCAGACGTTGCACCTCACGCTATATCGCTTTAGATGGAAAGCACTTTTACAGGTGGTGAAACAGCGTTCCATACTGGCCACACATGACACAGGATGAGTGCAAAGCGTTAGAGCGTTTAGCAGTACGGTATACCCATCTCAAGCAGCGCCACACATGGGAACAAATATGTGGCTGCAGAAGAGGGTGATGGGCGTACTTCCAAATGGTTTTCTGGGTATCAAGGGGGTAAGGGATGTCCATCATGTCCAGGTAGTCCACCCTGGACAAGTTATGGGGCCTCATGGGTATCACACCGTTCAGAATGGGAAGCCCCTGTACCTCTTGGGTGAACCGAGGAGAGGGGCTCCCCCTCTGGCGTTGTGCCCACAAATGTGGATTCTCCACTCGGCGCTCCACATGGAGAGGAGGATCCTTTTGAAGTGGGGGAGACGTCCAATGTGGGCCCTCAGACAAAGGATGTGAAGCCAGGTACTTTAACAGAGAGTATGGGTGGGAAGGATTGGTGAGGCCCAGGGCGCGGGAGAGTTGGAGCGGGCTGTGGGGGACCAGTGCTGGGCTGAAATTGCAGGGTTAGTAACGTCAGCGATCCAGGTGCCAAGGATTTTGGCAGCATGGGCCTCAAAGTTGAGCAGGCCCATACCACCACTATGGTGAGGGCCAAACATGACATCCAGGTGCACCTGCGGTGTGCGGCCTGAACAAAGCCACCCTTGCAGAAGGGCGTATAGTGATTTGAAGAAACTTGGGGAAAAAGCGATGGCGTGCGCCCCAAACCAAACTTTGTGAGAGGAGCATAGAGTTGGCTAGTACTACCCTGCCTGTAAGGGAAGTCTGACGGGCTCAGAGAGAATCTATGCGATTTTTCACATTGTCCAGTATATGGTTTTTCATCACCAATGAGGCGTACCCGCCTGCCTCCAGCCACACCCCCAAATGGCAGACAGGGCCAACGGTGGGACTTGGCGCAAAGGGGAGCACAAACGGGGCAGTGTGGGGTGGGCAAGACAAGCGAGCTCGTGCGCTAGCTGATGGGGCAGATAGGAAACAGGGCGCTAGGCCCAGCAGGCTTGATATTGACCAGGGAGAATGATTTCAGTTTTGGAGGCGTTGAATGCAGCATTGCTTGCCCTGGAGTAAACCTGGATAGTTTCTTCAAGAGCGCGTGCATCATGATAGTTAGACACCCCAACCACACAGTTATCTGCAAATTCAACATCTTGACAGGGGCTTGGCCTAGCACATGGACCCCAGTAGGGCGGGCATTCACATTTCAAATAAGTGGGTCAAGGCTGAAGTTATACAATAATGGCTAAGAGGGTCCCCCTGGCGTAGGCCCCTTTGAGGGCGTACTACATCCGTGAGAAAACCAGGGCCACGCACAGCTATTGTGGCGGATTCCATTAGCAACATCACTCAATTGATGAAGCGCGGGGGTAGGCGGAACTTGTGGAGGAAGGCTCTGAGGTAATCCTAGTTAACTCTGTCATAGGCCTTCTGCTGGTCTAAAAACACAAGTGCTCCAGAGGCCATGGACTGACATACGTTGGCTACGGTGTGTATATTGTCCCAAAATGACCTTCTGGAAATGAAACTGAATTGCTCAGGGGAGATGAGAGCAGAGGCAACAATCCCTGGACGGTTAGCCATGATTTTAGTAAAAAGTTTTGTATCAGTGTTAGTGAGAGAAATGGGGCGCCAGTTGGCCAAGTCCAGCTTATCCCCTTTTTTGTATAATATAATGGTGTAGTCCTCTTGCCCTCCAGGTAGGAGACGCGTTAATAAAAGGCTTTGGTTAAGAGAGGCAAGCAGCAATGGGGACAGATCCTTAAATACTTCTTATAGAACTCATAAGGAATGCCATTTGGGCCTGGGCATTTCCTATATGGTGCACCGCGAACGGCGGACCAGAGTTCATCCTGAGTAATCAAATTTCTCAACTCCAGGAAATGGGAAATGGTGCAGATATGTGCACTATCGAGAAAATTTGCCATTTTGTCTGGCTGAATTGGTTTGGTTTAATACAGTTCAGAGTAATAGTTTTGTATCTCAACCGCCACTTCGTCTGGCGTATCCACTACAGAATTGTCTGGCCTTTGCACCTGTGTGCAGGCCAAGCTCTGGCATGGTGCAAAGAATTTTCTAAAAAAGTAAGCGGAGCATGTGTCACCTGCTGTAATGTGTTTAGCTTTGTACTGAACACAAACCCAATGCTTGTTTGTCTCTAGAGTGTCAAGGCGGGTGGCCACTTCCACCCACTTTTGACCCCTAAGCTGTGCTGTAGCCCGCAGATGGGACGTTGGACTCCAGGTGGTCCAACTCTTCCAGAGTGCACAAAATGACCACCAAGGCGGACTGTGAGCGGCGGGAGGAAAGGTGGCGAGCCTGGCTGATTGTGCACGCCTTGAAGATAGCCCATGTGGAAATTGGATCTGCACAAAACAGTGTGACAAAATCTGGCGCCATGATCACAGATTCCACCCACAAGGAGAATCTTGGCGACACGATTTCAGCAGGGCGAAGTTTGCACCATTTTGGAGCCTGAGCTGCTGGGTTAGAAAAGTGGAAGGAAATTGATACCATCCTGTGGTCATAGAAATCGATTTTTGTCATGGTGAAGTGGGAAAAATGAGTACAAAATTTTAATGGTGCGAGGATAAGGTTGATGTGGGAAATGGACCTTAACTGGCCATTGTGGATGTGGGGATGTGATATGTTTTCAAAAAGTGGAGCGTAACGCAGCAAAGTATCAACCAACCCTAGGATGGCTTTGAGAATGTGGAGTTCCACGTGCCCCTGTGGGGGTGTAGGTGATGAGGGCCAGCGGCCAGTGGATGGGATCAACCTGCAGTTCAAGTCTCCAATGATGAAAGGGTCAGGGGGCAATGGAATGGAATTGACTGATGAGGAAAATTCCCGACGTTCTCACACAAAGGTCGGGGTATAAATGTTGACGATAGCATGCACTTCATCATCCCACAAAAAGGTGACAACAAGGACGCGGCTGTTTTGAAAGAATTTGATAATAAAAATTTGAAATTTTTGTTCACTCAAACTAGCACCCCACAGTGCTCGGACCAGAATGAGAGGGAAGGGAGGATCATGGATTTCCATGATTCCTCTGAACTGCATGGACAGCGGGTTTCCTGAATGGCCAGGATGTCAATGGGTAAGTTATTTTGTAACTAACTCAGTTTTCTGGCCTGGGACAGCGAGGGCTTGAGTTCAGCGATGTTCAATGTCTCTAAAGTTTAGGCTCCCCTCATTGCACCTTAGGTGTGAGGGGAAGGGCCCCCAAGCCCTTCAGCATCCTCAGTTTCTTCACGGCGCTTGTTGGCGCCCCAGGTAAGTGATCCTATGGAATAATTGTCAGAGTGGTTAGCTTTAGCAGTTGGGTTCACGTTGGCGTTTGCCTTTGCTTTTTTCCCTGCTGCAAGATGAGTTTTTTGCGGTGTGTGCATTTGTGGTGCACCATCTCTTGGAGGTGGAATATTGGAAGGAAAGTTGTGACTTACTTGGTCCCAGTTGATGATTAGGCACATTGGTCGGGTGAAACTGACTCGCCCATTGGGAGTTCATCTTGGGTGGCCCAATTGGCTTGAGCATCCCAATCTTATTGGTTGAGGGATTCACGAGCTGCTTCTGCTGCGAAAGTCTCAATGTCCTCCTGGAGCTGGGATGGCGGGATTGCAGAAGCACCCTTGGCCGCCTCCTTGGCTGCCACCTTGCGGGCCTGTTTGGCCTTCTTCCGCTCCTATGGGGACACTGGTTTTACTATGATGTAGCAGCTTTGCGCTTCCCACGGGAAGGCTGCCTTTGTGTCAATTGTCAGTTCATAGTGGGCTTCTCCACCGCCCATTGAATTTAAGGCAAACTCTTGATGTTTAACGCCCTCCTTGACGGGGCAGGTGTGGGCCTTGTGGCCAAAAGTGCTACAGAATGTGCAAATGGGAAGTGCACTGTCCACGATGACCCTAAAAGGGTGGGTGTCATGCCCATTGATTTTGACAAAAGCAGTATTCATAATTGGGTCAGATCCTTCACTATCCCCTCAGCTGGGGTTAGTACTGCAATTGCTTTGCCTGTGCACAGGTTTGGCATTAGCATAAAGCACTGAAGTTCAAAGGATTGTAATTCGCCATATATGGCGATCCCGGCCTTCAGGTGGTGTTCAAGTATGGTGTGCTTGACCGTTGTGGGCAGGAAGTTGAAGTTATGAAAATTTGATCTGATTTTGTCCAATGGGTGCGCTTAGTTTTGATGACCCATTGACCATCTGGGAGGTCTACTATAACGCACACCTTTGCAGCTTCATCTGCCACTTCCTTACTCTCAAATCCAAGATCCAGCCAACTGCATGGCTTGGAATGGGGTGTGATGTACATCGCGTTTGGGAAAAGTGTGTACATCCCCAAAAACATCTCCCAAAGCACCAAGTTGTTGAACATCCAGGAATACCCGCACCCCATGTTTCACTGACAATAGTTGTTGGGAGTGCGGCATATTGATGTAATGGTTGCAACGCGCTTGCCAAGCTAAAATTTCTGGGGAAATGGTAACCGCCAGTTTTTTTATTATGTTTATCTATTCCCCCAGGCTTGCTGGGGTGTTTGCAAAATTTGGATGATGCGGGGACAACACCTATGCCCTTGACTTTACTCGCCCAACTGCTCCTCAACATTGGGCGCCAACTAATCTCCTCGATGAGATTATTAAACTTTACCTAGACTTGAATTGAAATTGTTGCAAAAGTGTTTTCAACGAGAGAGAAAAGTTTCAAAGTAACAATATAGAATTAACTTAATATCATGCAAGGAAATATGGGAAGTAGTACGCGGTGCACCAAAAGGAAAATGCCCTAGACCTGATAGGATTCCCTATGAATTTTATATAAAATATTTTACTAACATTTCTAATATCCTTTTAGCTTCTATGAACAAGTGTATTATGTAAACATGCCTCCTACCTGGAGGCAAAGAAGCTTACAATGTTATCTTATTCAAAAAAGGAGACAGACTAAACTTATCCAACTGGCGCCCAATCTCCCTAACCAACACAGACACAAAAATGTATACAAAAATTATGGCCAAAAGACTATGAGAAATTGCAACTAATGCGATATCCCCATCACAATATGGATTTATTCCAAGAAGATCCATATGGGACAACATCCACACAGTTGCAAATGTCTGCCAGTCCATAACCTCTGGAGTGCTTGTCTTCTTGGACCAACAGAAGGCATACGACAGGGTATACTGGACCTATCTCAGGGCCTGCCTTCAAAAATTCAAACTCCAAAATAGATTCATAAACTGGTGGTGTTATTCACAGAATCAGCCACCATGGCTGTGTGTGGAGCAGGCTTTTTAACTAACCCTATCATCCCACAGAGAGGAATCAAATAAGGAGACCCTTTAATCCATCTACTTTACAGTTTTTAGTTTGGATCCTCTAATCCAGAATAAAATACACTTCTCAATGGAATCAATGTCAAGGGCCGACCACCAGTCAAAATGATGGCCTTCGCTGATAACTGTGTATTGGAATATCCAACAACCAGGATGCTTGCAGTTTTTGAGAAGGTAATACAAGAATATTCAGCCATAAGCAACGCATCACTTAACACTGAGAAACGGAAATCATACTCCTTGGGAAATACCAGACCCATTGACGCCATTTACCCTGGGCCAACAAGCTAACACAACATCAAGAAATCTCACCAACATAGTAGGCGAAAACTAGCAATAAACCCACTGAAACTTCTTTTCACCACCAAGCCAACAGCTGGACCTGTCCGTTACTTGGGGGTATGGTTGTAAGCAGGAGGTTACACCAACTCCATGATGGAAAATCAACTTCTAGATAAAATAACAAAAAACATTGCCTCCTTGCATGAACATCAAACAGGTCTAACAGGAAGGGTCACAGTAGCCAACTCTATGATTCTATCAATTATATGGTTCATGGCTCATGCAATTGTTTTCTCACTGGCCTTCTTTAATACAATTCACGCCTTATTGAAAGGATGGCTTTTGGTCCAACCACAACCCCCCTGTACGCCTTGAAACCCTATTTGGCTCTAGGAGGAATGGGAGTTATGAGGCTTACTAATTATGTAGAGCAAGCGACCCATATACTAGGGTCCTGGATAGCTCAGGTGACTGCCCAGATCTTCCAGACATACATTGGGCTAGAGTAGCAAGATATAATTTTACACGAGCACTCCAATTAAGAAACCCAGATCACCAAAACACATTAACCAAGTAACTGGCGTCTCAATCTACAGCTGCAGGACCACATGGCACTCTTTTACATTTCAAATGAATACTCCTTGCCATGAGAAGAGTAGAGTGGAAGATCCACATATGCTATCAGATCAGTCACAGAGGAGGTCAAGGCTAACTCATAGACAAGAAATTAATGGCCAGATGGTCACAGACAACATAATATGCAGAAGTCTTAATACCATATCCAGAATCAATTACCTGGATCATATGGATATACCATAAAACCTGGAGACCCAAAGAAGAGTCTGGAGATACACACATTGCCCACTACTTTAACCCAGGATAAGAGCACATGTGTGGAGATGCATGAGGAGAGTATACTGCACAGCAGAACGGTCAAATGCTGCACATTCCTCATGTACAATATTTGGCCAGTATGGAATCCTAGTAACCCATTTAGAATAATGTCCAACATCAGTGACTTTATGGAAAGAGGGCATGCGCCTATTCCGCCAAGAAAGTGGACAACCATTAAGTCTAGCTAGAAACATGTTCGCTCTAAACATGGAGTCAACTAACCACCAATCCCTCCGGGCGTTAATAGTAGCAATAGCACTATGGATGATCCATACAATAATACTAGAATCTTTTAAAGGAGCAACGCCTACAATCCAAGAAGAAATCAATCGTTTTACTGCCATATATTGGAATATTCAAGCATGGCTGCTTGGAAACATGACCCCACATAACAGAAGGACAATCAATACATGGTTCCCCATATAGTTACTAAAGATTGATTCTTTCCTTCGCTCATTCTGCATCCAAGGATAAGCCAGCATAAACCCCCCTACCGTCCTAAACTTGGTGGTCCTGGAGACAACAAGAAGGGCCTCAAACCCTCTGGGATGTCTTTTAATTTTTCACAGTTCATTAGTTTATCCCCACTATACTGTAAGTGCTTTTCCCCTGGTCGACCTTCCCCAAATAAATAAAACTGGTATCAGAACGTGATACAACTCCAAATAGGGATCACAGACGTGGCAAAGAGCAACTGGGCATCAAAATTATTTAAGACGTTAGCCTCAGATAGTGCTGCGCCACAAATAACAATCTTTTGGAAAATAATTTAATAGATACATTTTTTAAAGAGATACTTGGGAATTTTATCTTACAAGTGGTCAGATTTTTTTACTTCTGCCAAACTCCTTGATAAGAAGGACCTTGGCATTAAGGTAGGACACGCCAGACTTCTTTATTTTTGACATAATTAACTCTTTACTCTAAGAGTCCAACGAATTTATCACTACTGCCAACTTAGCAGTCTCAGGTGCTCCAGCTATACTAATCACAAAAATTTCAGGAAGTTTTGCACGTTTGCCCTCTTATTAAACTTTGGTGAATTCACAGGGTTGACATAATTTTATTTTCATGGATTCAGGGCCAAAGGGCCTGTGATGTCCCTAACTAACTTCTGTGCGCCGCCATATTGTCAGGGTGCATGGAGGCTCCAACAGTCTGAATGGAGGGGAAAACAGCAGCTTGATTACATATACCTGCACCCCATCGCCTCACTAACTGATTCCGTTAAAAGGTTTCCCCAAGCAACTTAACCTGGATGATATCAGCAAATAATTCTGATAAATCTCAAATTAAATTTTATTTTTAATTTCAGAAAAACTGCGGTGTTTCACCTGCAACGCAATTTCATATTGACAATCATTTGTTTATCAAATTGGAAGTCCTCTTTTAGGGCCATTTTTCATTCTCTAAGGAATTTTACTTGCTGTCTCAAGTTTATATTTAAAATCATGATCCAATATGATATTGAAATGTTGACTAACGTGAGCCTTCATTTCCACTCATAAATGACCAATCTTGTCAAAACAATTTGGCAAGGCCTCAGGGCCAGGCACTTCAATGTCCATAAGCTGTACTGCCTCTTTCAAAAGGTAGTCCTCAACTAAGTGACCAAAATCCATACTTGTAGAAAATAATACACAGATAAAATAGGGTGTGACCCTCTTTAGTGTCAGACATTTACCCCCAGGATTCAGGATAAGAATGTTTTAGGGCAAAATTGGCCAGAAAGGGAAAAGGTCAGACATTTATAAGTCTGCAATACTGAGATATTGATTTTAATATTAATAACAATTTTCTTGGCCAAAAGGCCCTGGCTGTTTTTGGTGAAACCCATAATCAGGGCAACACTTTTACAAATACTAATTGGTCAAATAGCACCAAGTCAGGAAATCAGATTCCTCTGACCTCTTGGCCTATTCCAGGGCACTCATTGAAGGGTTCATCCCAGCCATATTTAGTCTTATTCATGAACCTACGTGGAGACCACCCCTTTTATAGGTGTGGCAGGGGTCCCCTAGGTGCAATTTCTTTAGCAAAAAGGGAATGGCTAGAATATTAAGTCATCACCCCATGGGTACATATTGCCCCAAAATAACCCCCATTCGTTGTTCAGCCTAAGTGAAGAGAGTTTTTAGAGCTTTGATAGGCTAGAATCACATATTACTAAATTTGGAAATTCCCATGCCATACAAATGTTAGGACTTAACGTTTAAATAACTTTATCATTTTTTAAATATATACTCTCTTTTACCCCATGCGGCATCCAATAAAAACTATAAAAATTAACCCTTTTTTCTGATTTTTTTGTTTCAATTATTTTCATACAAGTGGTGAGAGAAGCCCTTCACATTTATTGTTGGATTTAAGGCATAAAGCACTAACGAGCCTCCTTCTAAGCCAGAAATCTAACAAGTGGTGATCACTACAGGGGTACCTGTACACCATAAACCCCACTAAAATAATGGAAATAAACACTCAGCTAGCCTCATTTGAACTCCAGCTAGCTAGTTCTCTGTCTCACCTTAAACAGATTGAGCAGCACTTACTACAATGCCCAACTATAAGAAAAACCACTCTGTGAGACAAGTTCATACCTGGTGAGGGATTATTGCCTCCTTCCTCAATGTTTATAAATCTTTGATGGAAGGAGCAACTGACAGGAAAAAACAGTACATTCTTTCTTGCTTAAATTGAATAGCACATGAAAGAATGGTCCCCTCCATGGTCACCCTCAACACTTGGGCAGAGTTTAAGAAAGCGCTTCTTGATAGATTTGTCTCTAAACAAAGTTTGCAGTGACACAAACAGGGCTTTATGTGCCTTAAAATGAAAGAGGGAGAATTGATCATCTTCTTTGTTGAGCGCTTCTATAATAAAGCTCAACCTTAGTTGCTTGTCCAAATGCTTCCTCTCAATGATGCAATTGTGACTATCTTGGCTAGCTTAGCATCTTATCCCTCCATTGGCGAAGCATCTTTCTTCTTTAAAGCGCACGTTTAAAACTTTACAGGATATCAAGGTGGCTTTATTAGCAGTTGCAGATATCTATGTGCTTGAATTTACAAAAAAGCTATGAGCCAAGCTTCTACGCCGCCCAATTTAGCATCTACTATGGCTGTTTCCCTCTGGAAACTGGCTCCTATGGAGTTGCCATCCCCCACTGTTTCCTCACATAACAATAATCAGTTGGTAATGACAGTGGTGGGGATTTGCTCCCCTTTGTCTTCAGTTTAAAAGACTCAGCTGGTTAAAGCTGTCGCCCCTTTCCTTTGCTCATCTCCTTCTTCAGAGTGGCTTTCCCAAGCGGTCCCAAACTGGCGCCTAAGCCCAAACTCCTTTCTCAGGTCACACAAGCTACATCGCCTGTTTCACAGAAGCACACAGCCACTGAATGACCCATAGCTGTTGAAGTTAAAGCATCCACCTCCACGGCGCTATCCCCCTCAACCTCTCAATCAGCTAACTAGTCTGAAACCTGTCTCCCTGAGGCAGAAAAACCCCCCTACCTCAAAGGTCAAAACTCATGCTTTGATAAATCCAACGCTTCCTCCAAAAGTTAATAAGGTGGAGGGAAAACTTCAGGACCTATCATCCCATAAGGGAAGTCCTAAACCTACCCCACCTCCTATGGGCTCCCTAATCTGCATTGATAACCCCTCTGATGACGAATCTGAGGGGTGTGATGAAGATGTTGGTCATTACGTTTTGGAGCCCCAGGTGAAGTAGAGGTACTTGATTGATTGAACCCATAGAGAGTGAATTGGGCTAAGATATCTCGTCACACTTATCTTCAGCAAGTGATAAGAGATCTTGAGATTATTGACACTGACAGTGATGTTGACCAGCTAATTGCCATATTTTTCTGACCTACCCAATGCGTTCATACTGTCATGGTTGGATGACATAATAGTAGGAACTGATGCTAGGGATAAGGCTGGGCGACAGGAGGCCCAGAAGGTGAAACTTCAGGCTCTCCCTGACCTGAAGCACACCTTAGATCAACGCTGAGTGCAAGCCAGGCATGCCCAGGTTGATACTAATGGGGTGCAAAACGCCCAGCCTCTTATCTCGGCTAAGGCACTGAAATGAACAATTTATGTTTTAAATGAAAACGGTTCGATTTGCTTGGTTGGAGAGCAAGGGTTTGAGTCCCGCTCCAGCTATGAAATTTTGAGCTCAGGTAAAATATGGCTTCAATTGATTACTCGAGTGAAGACACTTTCAGTGTATCTTACTAAAATGGATGGAAGCATCTGTTTATTGGAGCGTCAAGGCTTGGGCGCACTTGCGCAGAACCTGAATTTCCCCAGCCTACTTTAAATATGTTTTTGCGACCAACATTCCTTGTTGGTCGACTTTCTTAAATAAACCCCCATTATTTTACATTTTTTCTATCAATGGTTCCTTGGGCAAACTTGGTGGTGGACCTCTTCAGGGAGGTCTCCAACCATGTGGGCCACTACCTTATCTCGCAATTTACCAAAATCCCAGGGGCACCTGTGGGCCGCCCAGATCCCCTCCAGATCAAGGCACCCAAGCCCCCTGACACCAAGCTACATTTGATTATGGACGCCCCTCTGGGGTCCACTCAAGCGGTGATGTTCCTTACTTACCTGGTATTATATGTTGCTCTTTACACCCTTGCCTGGGGTACCCTTTGCACTGGCACCGTTTGAGGTGCCTTCCTACCCATTCTTTTAACGGCTAGTTCCCTAGCAATGTGGGTTTGCATCCCACATCACCTTGCTGGGAACGAGAGAGTTACAGACACTCTCTTGACACATACCCTGCAAACTATTCAGGAGAAATACCCTGAAATGGCCAAACAACTAACCTCTACTTTTTATCTAAAAGAGGTCCTCGCTCTTCCCCCTCCCTGGGTGGTTCTTTAACTAAAGTGAAGGTCATCATAAATGGAGTGTGGGTTAGATCTATCCTTGATACTTGGTCCCTGGTGAACGTTGTGTCAACCAAACTCATTAAGAAAATTAAGTTGATCCCTGACCTTGACTACACTCAAGAGTTTGGAACTACAGGCCCAAATAACACCTGCACATTGGATCCTATTTTTCTCTGCCCATTCATTTTGGGAAGCTCTTCTTTTCAGCTTCAGCAGTGGCTTTGATCAATAACACCTTCGATTTACTCATTGGAACCCAATTTATGCTCAAATATGAAGGTGTTATTAATTTGAAGCAAATAATCTTTCCCTGATTAACTAAGAGGTTCCTCTGATTCTGTCTAATAATGAGCTCCATGTCCCTCTCCCTTCCTTCTAAGTAGCTGACTTGATATTATATTATCACAACCGCAGCAGTCCTAGAAGTGAGAAGCTTGGTTTAATCTGGGAAGGGCCATTTTTAATTACATACAGCGAGGGGATGAGTACTCAATCAAATACCTCGCTTCCAGAGTCACTAATAATAGGGTACATGGGTGCTACCTTCAGCCTTATTCTTCCCTCAACACTCTTGAGGGGGATATGTTGGACATTTGCCATCCAGGCATCAGTATAAGAATTTTTTAGGACAGAATCGGTCAGAAAGTGAAAATATCAGACATTTTTCAAGTCTGCAATACTGAATATAACAATTTTAATATTAATAACGATTTCTTTGGCTTAAAGGCCCTGGCTGATTCTCGGTGAAACCCATGAATCAGGGCAACACTTTTAAAAATACTAATTGGTCAAATAGCACCAAGTCAGGAAAATCAGACTCCTCTGACCTCGCAGCCTATTCCAGGGCACCCATTGAAGGGTTCATCCCCAGCCACATTTAGTCCCATTAATGCACCTACGTGGGGACCACCTCTTTTATAGGTGTGGAGGGGTCCCCCAAGGTGCAATATTTTTAGCAAAAGGGATTGGATAGAATATATCAACTCATTACCTCACAGGTATGTCTTGCCCCAAAATAATCCCCCATTCGTTGTTCAGCCTAAGTGAAGAGAGTTTTTGAAGCTTTGATAGGCTAGAATCACATATTACTGAATTCAGAAATTCCCAAGCCATACAAACGTCGAGCCTTGTCATTTTAAATACCTTTCTCAACTTATTAAATATATACTCTCTTTTAGCCCCCATGTGGCGCCCAATAAAAACTATAAAAATTACCCCTTTTTCATATTTATTTGTTTCAATTATTTTCATAAAAGTAGTGAGAGAAGCCCCTCACATTTATTGTTGGATTTGAGGCACAAAGCACCAGCGAGCCTCCTTCTAAACCAAAAATCTAGCATGTAGTGAGCACTGAATTTTAAAATTGGCAAAGGGGTGTTGGCTTTCAACTGCACAGGGTATTTACACACAAGACATAAGGCTTTTTTGATGATAGTAAAATTAAAAAAACAACACAAAATTTTATTTATACTAATAGGGTTTTTATCAATCAAGTAATGGAGCTTACTGTAATATCTAGTACTGCCAGTGGCTCCAACGCTTACTCAAGTATAATTTTTGGTAGGCCCTCACAGCTTCTAAAGAAAAAAGATCACCTTGCAATTTTGCAATACTTTTCAGATATGCTTACTCTACCAGTAATCTCATTTTTCTTTCTATGGGATTGGGATTTTAGGCACATTACCCAACTTCAATAATTACAATTAATTCTGCTGGTCTACTAGGGGATCCATCCCACCAGTAATTTTGATGATATTGATTACTTATGTGATAGCTATTTTTTGGAGATATTCCAGTGAATATTTATTAATCTGATACTTTTCTTTCTTGTTGCAAACATTTTTGCAACCTATTCAATTCAAGACTAAATCTAGTTTGATAATCTCATAGAGGAGATTAGTCTGCGCCCATGTCTGGGAGCAGTTGGGCAAGCAAGGCAAGAGGAGCAGGCGGAAGGCCCACAGCCTCTAACATTTGAAAACGCCCCGGAGAATCTGGCAGAATAGAAAAAAAATCTAAAAAAACTGGCGGTCACAATTTCCCCGGAGATACTCATGTGGCAAGCACAATGCAACCAGTACATCAACACGCCACACTCCCAGCCACTTTTGTCGGTGGAATTTGGAGTCCATGTGTATCTGGACATCCAAAAAACGGCCTTATGGGAAAAATTTTGTGAAGATGTACACAAAATTTTCCCAACTGCGGTGTACGTTGCACCTCACTCCATGTCGTGCAGTTGGCTAGACCTAGGTTTTGAAAGAAAAATAGCAGCAGACTAGGCTGCAGCGGTGCGCATAGTGGTTGACCTCCCTGAAGGGCAATGGGTCATTGAAACCAAACGCACCAGATGGACAAAATCAAACCAAATTTTTCTCACATTTGACTTTTGCCTACTATGGTAAAACGTGACATTTTGGAGCAACACCTGAAAGATGGTCTCGCCATATATGGTAATATAAAAATTTTTTGAAATTCAATGTTTCACGCTGATGCCACACCTGTGTACCAGCAAAGCCATCACAGTTCTGACCCCAACTGAGGAGATCGTGAAGGACCTAACCCAGATCCCGCACTCCACCTTTATTGATATTGCAGGGCATACCACCCACCCTTTCTGGGTAACCGTGGACTACGCGCCCCCCATTTGCACCCACCGTGATGTGTTCAGCCATAAGGCACATGCATGCCCCATCAAGGAGGGTGTCACATTCCAAGAGCACCCCTCAGCGGCCATGGCCAGCGGAGAGGCGCACTACAAACCAACCGCAAGCACCAAGGAGGCTTTCCCATGGGGAGCACAAGGCTGCTACCTATTGGTAAAGCTCATCTCCCTGCAGGAGTGGAAGAAGGCCAAGCAGGCCCATAGGGCCACGGCCAAGGAAGCGGCCAAGGCCACCACCACCATCCCACACTCACAACGCTTGGAGGACATGGAGACCTTCATGGCGGAAGTGACTCAGGAATCCATCACCCAATCAGATTGGGAGGCCTATGCTGAGCGGGCCACTCAATCTGAGGATCTGATGGGAGATTTGATCTCACCCAATCACTGCACCCAAGCTCCAGTCAAAACCGACTTGGGACCTATCCCAACCAAAAAAAAATTTTGCCCCACTCGATGGTGCACTGAACTTATCCGCACCGCAAAAAATTTGTCCGATGTTGGGAAAACAAAAAGTGAAGGCCAAAGCCAACGCGACTCTTTCCACAAAAATTAACAAAAACTCTGATAGCGTTGCTACTAACACCTGCACTGCTATGAAAGCCCGTGGGGACCTGGAAGAGGCTGGTGGGCCTGGGGGCCCACCCCCTCACACCTAAGGTGTAATGGGGGAAACCTTCACTCTAGGGATGCTGAATATCGCCGGACTCAAGGCCTCCCATCCTGGGCTAGGAAACTGAGTTTTTTAGAAAACAATTTACCCATGGATATCCTGGCCATCCAGGAGTCCCACTGTCCATGAGGTTCTGAGGAAGCTTGGAAAACAATGCTCCTACCATCCCTATCCTTTTGGTCGAAGCACTGTGGGGTGCTAATTCAGAAAAACAATTTTTTCAAATTCACATTCTCAGAAACATTCCTAAATGGCTGAGTGCTCATTGTCACCTTCTCGTGGGCTGACGTTGCACACACAATCATCAACATTTACACCCCAAACGGTGCACATGAGAGTTGGGAATTTTTCTCGTCAGTCAAATCCCTCCCACTACCCCCCAATTCTTTCCTAGTTGGCAACATGAACTGTTGGCTAACCTCACCAATGGACCGGTGGCCGCCCTCACCCCATGCCCCACAGGGTCACGTAGAACTACGCGTTCTAAAAGCCACCCTTGGGTTAATGGATGCACTGCCGCGACGTGCCCCACTGCTCAAAAACATGATGCATCCCCACATCCACAATGGCCAATTAAGGTCCATGACCCGCATTGACCTTATTCTAATGCTGGCAAAATTCTGACCCCACATCTCCCACTTCAAAACAACAAAAATGGAATTCTTTGACCACCGACTGGTCTTGATAACATACCACTTACCCGTCACAGTTGCAAAGGCCCCACATTAGTGCAAAATCTGCCCCCCCCGAGCTCACATCGCCAGGATTTTCCATGTGGGTAGAAGAGGCAACTTTAGCGAAATTGTTTGTTGCACCGTTTTGCGTGGACCCCATTTCCACATGGGCAACTTTCAAAGAAGACACCATCCACCACTATCACCATCTCTCCTCCAGATGCTTATGAGCCACATCGGCAGTTATCTCGCGCATGCTGGTGGAATTGGCCCACTTGGAGTCCAACATTCCAGCCACAGGATATAGCCCTGCATGGGGCCAGAAGTGGGCAGAGGCAGCCGCCCACCTCAACGCACTTGAAAGGCAACACAAACATCAGGTTTGTGTCCAATACAGGGCCACACGCATCACTAAAGGTGACAAGTGCACCGCATACTTCTTTAAAAAAATTTTGCACCATGCCAGAGTGTGGCCTGCACGCAGGTGTGAAGATTGGATAATTCCATTGCAGACACACCAGCCGAAGTGGCAATCAAAATGCAAAAATATTAACCCAAGTTATACCGAGCTGAACCAATTCAGCCAGCCAAAATGGCGGAATTTCTTGACTGAGCTCATATCCGCACTGTTTTCTGATACCTGGAAATAATGAATTTAATTACTCCAAATGAATTATGGACAGCCATAAGTGGTGCGCCAAACCAAAAATGCCCAGGCCCAGATGGCATTCCATATGAGTTCTACAAAAAATATTTCAAATATATATCCCCATTGCTGCTAGCCTCACTTAACCAAAGCCTGTTGGAAACGCGCCTCCTACCAGGAGGACATGAGGCCTTTACTGTCACACTCTTCAAGAAAGGGGATAAGCTTGACTTAGCCAACTGGCGCCCCATTTCTCTAACAAACACAGACACCAAAATTTTAACAAAAATTATGGCTAACCAATTAGGGACTGTAGCATCTGCCACCATCTCCCCAGAACAATTCAGTTTCATACCCAGAAGGTCTATTTGAGACAACGTGCACTCTGTGGCTAGCGTATGCCAGTCCACAGCCTCTATGGCACTTGTATTCTTGGACCAACAGAAGGCCTATGATAGAGTAAACTGGGAATACCTTAGGGCCTGCCTCCATCAATTCAGCCTACCCCCTCGCTTCATCAACTGGGTGATGCTGCTCACAGAATCTGTGACAATGGCAGTGAATGGCCCAGGCTTCCTAACGAAAGTAGTCCGCCCTCAAAGGGGCCTGCGACAAGGGGACCCCCTCAGCCCACTCTTATACAACTTCAGCCTTGACCCACTACTGCGAAATGTGAACGCCCACCTCACTGGGGTCCATGTGCCAGGCCAAACCCCAGTCAAGATGATGGCATTTGCAGATGATTGCGTGGTGGGGGTTTCTAATAACAAAGATGCACGCGCGCTTGAAGCCCTCATCCAGGAATATTCCCAGGTAAGCAACGTGGCACTGAACGTCTCCAAAACTGAAATCATCCTCCTTGGTCGGTTTCAGAACTGCTGGGCCCCAGCAAGTAGTTCCCAACCCAGCCCATCTGCTCGCCCACGTCCACGCCTTACTAACTCAACACACACCGCTCCACTGGTGCTCCCCTTTGTGCCACGTCCTACCATAGGACTGGTACGCCATCTGGGCGTGTGGATGGAGGCAGGCGGATACGCGTCAGCAGTAATGGAGTGCCGTATACTGGACAACGTGACGAAGCGAATCGCCTCTCTCAGAGCCCACCCTACTACCCTCACTGGCAGGATTGTTCTTGCCAACTCTATGCTCCTATCTAAAGTCTGGTTTGGAGCCCACGCCATCCCCTTCTCCCCAAGCTTCTTCAAATCCCTGTATGCTTTGCTGCAAGGATGGCTTTGGTCAGGACGCCCTCCACCAGTATGGCTAGAGGTCATGTTTGGCCCTCATCATCAAGGTGGCATGGGCCTGCTTGACTTCAAAGCCCATGTTGCCAAGATCCTGGGCACCTGGATCGCGGCCGTCACTGCTCCTACACTCCCATCCCAACACTGGTCCCGCGCAGCCCGCTCCAACTTCTCCCGAGCCTTGGGCCTCAACAATCCATCAAACCCCCACTCCCTGATGAAGTACCTCGCATCACACACATCGGCCACAGGTCCTCATGGGACTAAAACCCACTACAAACGAATTCTACTCTACATGTGAAGCGCAGAGTGGAGAATTCGTATTAGTGGACATACAACCTGAAGAGGCCGCCCCTCTCCTCAGTTCACACAAGAGGTACAGGGGCTACCCATCCAAGATGGCGTGATCCCTACACGACCCCATGTCCTATCCAGGGTGGACTACCTGGACATGATGGACATCCTTTATTCCACTGAGACCCAAAAGACTATCTGGAAATACGCACACCATCCTCTGTTGCAGCCTCAAGTCTGAACCCATGTGTGGCGCTGCCTGAGGCGGGTGTATAGTACAGCTGAGCGCTTTAACGCTTTACACTCATCCTGTTTCATGTGTGGCCAGTATGGAACGCTGTTCCACCGCCTGGAGAAGTGCACCATCTCTAAAGTGATATGGCGCGAAGTCCAACGTCTGCTAGGCCAGGATCAAACACATCCCTTCAGTCTGTCAAGAGATATGTTTGCTTCATCAATGGCCTCCCCCCTCCCACCCTCCCTCCATGCTCTGGTGGTTGCAATCGCCATGTGGACTATCCACACGATTGTCTTGGATGCCATCGCTGGCTCCATCCCCACCCTCCCAGAAGCTGTCCACAGATTCTGGTCTCATTTGGTGGACCACTTTCAAGTGTGGATGTTTGGATATCTCCCACCACATCGCTGACAGCTGGTCTCCTCCTGGTTCCCAGTCTGGTTCATCAAATCAGACCCCTTCCTCCACACGTGCTCAATAGTGGCTATGGCCCCTTCACACGTTCCCTCCCCCTCCCCATAAGTGGCGTTCCCGCTGGCAACAAGAGATAGCATCTCTTCTCTGGGGTGCCTCCCCTGGTACAAAGTTTTGTCTCTTCTGAGTCATATTTGGAAGTGTCCGTCCCATGGTCAGCCTTCCCCGCAATAAATTTAAAATTTAAATTTAAATATTTATTAATCTGCCAAATTACAATCTGCTGGATTAGTGGGTATTTTTTCAGGGATGATCCCTGCTAATAAGCAAGCAATTAGGGGGACAATATAATTGAAGATAACTTAATCGACTGCTAAGCATCACTTTTCAAAAATCAATTCAGCCTGAAATTTAGCTCCACTAAAGAGATTTACGAAAACTATTAGCAAATATGGCGGGAAACCCCGCAAAAGAACCCGCAGGCTATGCCAAACGAGCCAGCACCACCCCCAAACGAAGCAACCCTCGGTTACCCACCTCAGGGTCAACCAGAATCACCCGCTCTCAAGCAGCAGCCATGAAAGCAGGCACCACCCCCCAACCTGGAGCTACTCCAACTAACGCCAGTTCACCTGATCGCACTTCTGCAACCTGCACGCCTAACAGCTCTGTGTGTGCTGCCTCCCACCAACCCGCTGGGCCCCCTCCAACCAAGGAGGCCATCACCCACGCTGTTTTAATGGCGTCTGCTCAGTTGAATGCAACTCAGCCCATCCAGACATTCACCTCCCCCATTGTGTCAGCTAATTCAGCCCCATCTATTATTGCTGATGCCGTGTTTCTGGCTCCCTCCATGAGGGGCGATACCCAGCTACCTGGCCCCAAATCCTCAGATGTAAGGTTGGATTAGCCGCACATTCTGGTTCACTAAGCACCAAATTGGGACAATCTACTCTTCCCAATGAGGATTCAAATGGTTCGGATTTTGGAACTTCACACCAGTTCCAATCTCACCCGTCCCATTTAAACCCCGTAATTGGCACTTCTCAAGTCGGCACTTTATCGCAATATGCTGAAAACGACCAATTCACTAATCAGCCAATGAGTTTTGCCCACGAAATCACAGCAAACACTCGGGCTGAATTTACCCAAATAGATTGGGATGGTGATGAAACATCTCCCTCCTCCCAATTGGCTGGAGTTAATTCCAATCTGGATGGGACTCCCCAATTTAGCGAGGCCCAACAATCACCTGGCCCCCAAACCCTCGGATGTAAGGTTGGATTAGCCGCACATTCTGGTTCACTAAGCACCAAATTGGGACAATATACTCTTCCCAATGGGGATTTAAATGGTTCAGATTTTGGAACTTCACACCAGTTCCAATCTCACCCGTCCCATTTAAACCCCATAATCGGCACTTCTCAAGTCGGCACTTTATCTCAATATGCTGAAAACGACCAATTCACCAATCAGCCAGTGAGTTTTGCCCACGAAATCACAGCAAATACTCGGGCTGAATTTACCCAAATAGATTGGGATGGTGATGAAACATCTCCCTCCTCCCAACTGGCTGGAGTTAATTCCAATCTGGATGGGCCTCCCCAATTTAGCGAGGCCCAACAAACCGCCCCTCAATTTAATATGATGCCAGCAACTGCTGTAACATTCCAGAAACAAGGGAACTCCGCAAACTTGTCCAAACCACCAGCTCACACTCAACCTGCAATTGCAGCCCAAAGCAAACACAAACGCACCAAAGGAGCCACTGTGGCGTGGCAAAAACCTCTGGCACCAACGCTACCCAAAGCTGATCCCCGTGAAGTGGCGTTTATTGCCGATGTTAAGAAGAAATGGGCCGAAACTAGAGCGCAAAAAGCTCTACCTCGCTCAACCCTCTCCCACGCAATTCGCCTTTATTATGGGCATAACCCTGTTGAATTCTATACAGAGGATTACTTCTCATACTTTGCAGCGATTGCGGAGACATTCCCTATTAACACCACCATCCATGAATCAGTGGAGGGCCACTACATCGATGTGGGATTCACTGAAGCTGCCCTTGCTGACCATGCTGCCACCCTCCAGGTCATTATTCCACGCGGATCTCTTCGCATCTCCCGCACACGCTCTCACCTGGAGAAAATTTCATGGGTTACTTTTTCCAACCTACCAACGACTGTTGATCCTGAGTCTCTTAAACTGGCACTCCATCGTGGTTTAATGGAGTTTGGGTCTGTTCTTTCAGTGGACTTTAGCGTCCCCTCTTACTATGCTCCCACTCAAAGAGCTCGCACTGCTAGGGCGTCATTCATCCCCTCCCCCACTGTATCCCGTAACATTGAGGTTATTCCTCGTGTGGCGGTAGTTGGGGCATGCCCTGAGATCTTTTTTGTCGACCCTGATCAGGCGCGCCCCCGGTGTTCATGGTGTAACGCCCTTGGACACTTGTATAGTGGCTGCACAGCTCGAAAACAAGCCCTCTTAGCCACCACCCAGGGGCCTAAACCAGGCCAAAAACGATCCCACATGGCTGCAGCAGCAATTCCACAACCCACACAATGGGTTCCTGTTCAAGACCTGTCCCCTGAGGCCTTACGCCTAGCAGTTGAAACAGCTAACCCCACTATTGGTGTGGGATACCTTCGCGCTCATGCCCCCCTTCCAATGGGCACCCCCTCCAATCTCCCAGAGTCAACTCCCTCTCTCACCAAGCGCAAGGCATCTCCCACAGGGTGCCCCTCGTCAGCCACCCCCACTCAGGGCTCCGCGGCACCCCCACCAACCCCCACCAGCGATTTATCGCATCAGCCCTCAGCTCCCAATGGAGCTATGCCCACCAGCATGGACTGGCAACTCGCGGCCTGCAGTAGAAGTGCCACCTCAAAGAGTCCTACCCCAACCCCACAGTCCATTTCGCGCGGATCCTTTGCAGTGTTGGAGGAAGTGAATATGGACTCAGACTCATCAAATGGGGACACCGCGGAGGTCACCATTGAGCACCCTCAGGTCCTTCCCCTGCAACGGAGCGGGGGCAGCATCCTAGGCTGGCTTACTGGGTCCTCCGCCCCCCCACCCTCTCCTTCCCCTCAGAACCCTCGACGCTCCTCACGGATTGCAGCTAATAGTCAAGCTAAAGGACTCAAAACTAGCCGCCTCACAGCAGCAGGTTTAAGCGCTGGCAACCCCCAGGACATGGAGGGGAACAGCTATGAGTCCCCATGGCAGCACCCTGGCCCTGCAATCCATCAACGCAAATGGGTTGCGGGACTTTAAGCGGAGAGCCCGCCTCCTCCGAAACTTCAGGTCAGCACAAATTGACATCGCTGCTGTCCAGGAGCCCCATATCCTCCCCCACGAACAATCTGCATGGAATGAACAGTTTGGAGGCAACTCCTTCTGGACAAACCATGCCGCCCTTATTGTTTTGAATCCCCGGGTTAAAACCCATTCTTTTTCACAATATCTAGGTGGCCGCCTCATACTGGCCAAACTCACCACTCCTGACTTCTCCTTCTTCGCTGCAAGCATCTACCTGCCTAATGCAGGTCAGGAGCAAAATCGGCTCTTGGAAGAGCTCCTCCAACTCAATCTCCCACGGAATACAGTTCTCTTAGGAGATTTCAACACAACCATAAGTCGCGTCCGTGACTCTTACCCCCTGCAGCAAAGGAACGCCCTGGATCAAGTCGCCTCCAGGATTTCCTTCGCCTGAGTGGCTTTATAGATGCGCTTCCACCCTCCGCGTCTGGCCTAGGTTGCATGACTAGGATCCAGTATGATGGAGGAGCTTTCCAGTCAGCGTCACGCATAGATATGGCACTGATTGGCCCCCTGCTAATTGGCCGCGTCTCCTCTCCCATCTCTCGTGACAACCATCTGAGTGATCACAGGTCACTCACCGTTGTCCTCACCACCACACTTAGACCGTCGCGTAGGTTCTGGCCTAGGGTTGCCCCAGCTCTTCTCAACAACCCCTTCACTAAGGAGAAGCTGTCTATGACCATCCGAGAGACTCTCACCTCCCCCCACCCCACCTGCTTGACCACAAGGCTAGATGGGCGGTGACCAAGGAGGGCATCACCCGCGTTGCTTACAACTGTGCCAAAGCCCAGATGACTGCAGCTCGCGCCAGAGTCAAAAGGGCGGAAGCCAGAATCAGACATCTAGAGCGAAACTGCCAGCCTTCGCCCTCTCCCAGATGGTTGGAAGACTGGGAAGCGGCGCAGGAAGCACTCCGCTTGGAGCTCACACTGCAGGAAGAACGGGCAGCAAACTTTACAACATCTTGTTACTATGCTCAATGAGAACGCCCCACCCGCTTCTTCTTTCAGACACAGAAAGCCCGGTCAACAGCGCAGGATATTACTGCACTGAAAATTGGCACTACAACCACTTCAGATAAGGAGAAAATCACGCAGGAACTACACCGCTTCTACTCCAGCCTCTTCCATGCCACCCAGGTGGACCCATCGGACATCCAAGACTTCCTGTGGCGGGCTCCAGAGCCGCCCATTGACCCACGGGCTGATGAGGCTCTACTGGCGCCTATTTCCATCCAGGAGGTGATGGAAACCCTTCTGAAATCCCCACGGCTTAAAGCCCCAGGCCCAGATGGAATACCCTTTGAGGTGTACCTTCTGGAACCTGCAGTGATAGCCAGAACCCTCCGCGACCTCTTCGCTGCACTCTTGGTGAATGGCGAGGTCCTCCCCGACTCCAGAGGCTCAATCACGACCCTCATTCACAAGAAGTCAGACCGTGAGAACCTGGCGAACTGGCGCCCCATAGCGTTGATCAACACAGACCACAAGCTCTTCACGAAGCTTCTGGCCAACCGCATCACCAAATGGGTGTCACCTCGCCTCTCCCCATCCCAGTACGGTTTTATTCCGGGGAGGTCGTTATGGGACAACTATAATGACCTTCACGTGACTTTGACTGCTAACTCTCGTAAGGTGAATGGCTTTGTGGCTCTTCTGGATATGGAGAAAGCATATGATCGGGTAGCCTGGAAGTATATTGATGCTTCCCTGGCCCGCTTCCATCTCCCACCCGCAGCTAGGCGCTGGATATCATCGCTCTATGACCAGCTCCACACCAGAGTTCTGGCGCCAATGGGTTTTACAGTGGCAGTACCAGTTGGACAAGGTCTCCGGCAAGGGGACCCCCTGAGCCCTATCCTTTTTAACATCACCCTTGACCCCCTCTTGGCCTCCTTACAGGACAAGCTAACAGGGATTCTGGTCCCAGGTAAAGCCCCCACACGCACCATGGCATTTGCAGATGACACTGCCATTGCATTTGGCTGCCCTGGGGATGTTGCCCTCGCTGCTGTGACCATTGAGAGGTACACCAAGGCGTCCAACGCCATGGTCAACACCTCCAAGACAACAGTTGTACAGATCGGCTCCCCCACCTTTCCCCCACCATTTGGTATTGAACCTGAGCGCGGTACCTTCCGTCACCTGGGCGTTCTCACCAACCAACAAGGAGTTGCGCTAAAAGACAATGAGGACTTGCTCCTTGCAGCAGTTAACTCCAGGATTGCCAGCTGGAACTGGCGGCACATCACCCCCCAGGGTCGAGCTCTGATGGCCAATGTGTTCCTCCTCTCCAAAGTCTGGTTCCTAGCGCACGTCTGCCCATTCACAGATGCCTTTTATACGCGGCTCAATGTACTCCTCCGCTGTTGGATCTGGGGCTCAAACCATCCACCAATAGCCCTCTCAACCATTGCCCGACCCTGTAATGAAGGGGGCCTAGGGCTTCTGGACACGCGATCCCACGCCACCACAATCTTCCTGAAGTTCCTATGGCCGATTGTCTGCTGGGACGCGACCCCCATGCCCCAATGGGCGCCCGCCCTCCGCCAGTCAGTGTCAGCAGCTCTGGGTCTTCCTAGAGCATCTCTGACCTCATTAGGGGAGTGGCTCACAAACCACCCAGGCCATCGCCTAAAACCATCCTCATCCCCCTACTGGAACCAGGCTCTCCTTGCCCTGAAACGAGTAGGCGCGCGGATCCACCATGCCTTCCCATACAGAAGGGAAGGCCCTGGCCTCAGCCCACGTCGCCATGCAATTGTGCACAATGGACAAGTTGTCACAACTCGCCTCAACCCCCAAGATCGTCCTCCCATCCGCCCAAGACTCCTTGAGCTCCTCCCTCCCTCCGTGAGATTTGACCTTAAGGAATTGTGGAAGGACGTCTATCACCCCATCCTGTCAGCAAAGGTGTCCAACACCTTATGGAGAGTGCTCCACTGTTCATACAGGACAGGGGACCGGACTGGCCCTACCTTCCAGCACCGAAGCTGCCCCCGCTGTGTGGAGCCTATTGACTCCCACCTCCATCGTTTTTTCACCTGTCCAGGTGTCGCCGCATTTTGGCCAAAGGCCCGCGCGCTCCTCCATGCTCAGCCCTGGTCTGGACACCCTGTGCAAGACCTCATGTTTGAGCAGACATTGCCTGGTTGCCACCGACCCCTCCGTGTCCTCGCCTATGCCACAGCCATCTGGACCATCCATAACTCCTTCCTTCGTGCTGCCTTTGACCAGCAGGTGTGGACCCTTCCACACATGATCACCCACTTTCAGGTACACTTTGAGATGGCCCTGAAGGTCTGCACTATGTCGCCAACCCTCCCCCGCTCAGTTGTCACTGCAGCACGGCTCTGGCGCGCCCCCCCCCCCCTCCCTTTCTCGATGCCTCCTCCCTCCCCTTCCCTCGCCTCAGGCTCTTAGGAGCCCAGGCGTAATTCAATAAACATCGATGAATCCCCCCCCCCTTGGGTTGGGACCATCTAGTACTAAAAAAAAAAGATAACTTAATCGACTTGTAGGAGTCTTTTTGTTTAATTACTAATCAAATAAGTGGTTTTTAGTTGCTAGCGTGCAATGCTGCCTGTCATAGCAACAGTTAATTTAACCTTTCCTGGAATGAAATCTGTTATTTATGTGTAAGGGTCCCATTACCTAAGCATGTTGTTGCTAGATAAGGGTAAATTTAATGGGGTTGAGCTAAGATGTTAAGACATGTTATTGTTTCAACTCAAAAGAGGTTGTGGTAATTCAGGGGATTTGGATGTTCACTGGTGCTATTCTGCCCTAAATTTCTACAATAATTTGCAGGAGAAGTTTTACTCTCTACTTCTAGGATAAATAATTTTGGGGGATTATAGGATCACTTATATTTAAGATAATAATACTTTATTTAACCTAAAGGTTTGTTTTTTTATAAAATTTTTATTAATAATAGTACAGGGTTCAAAAAGAAACTCTCTTGATATTTCATAGCATGTATTTAAATATGTCAAGGCTTAAAGTGGAAGAGATACAAAATTCAGATTAGGCTACAAATAGCTGAATTATGAAATATGGGTTTTGGACTTGGAGCTTTTGAACTTTGCCTCACTTCAACAGGATGGCCAATGGATGGTCATTAACTGGTAGGATAAACCCATGAGGTAAGGATTTAATATATTTAAGCCAATCACCTAGTAGAAAAATACTTTCACCTAGTGAGACCCCCACCAAGGCTATAAAAGGGTGGTTGCAATGTATGTGGTTGAACTAATTTAGAAGGGGGATGGAAGGACCCTTGGAACAACTCCCCAATTTTGCCACATGTTTGGCGTAATCTTGCTAAAAGCCATAGGGCAATTCTGCCAAGGAGTAGGGGGAAATAATACTACCCCTATTTTCAGGGTTCCACAAAGAATTGACTAGAGTTTTTGGCTAATTTCACCTAAATTGAAACCCAAAAACTCTTTTTGCATTATTGGACTTGTAACTGTCCAAAGGAGGTCAAAATTGAGGAGAGAAGAGGAGCCAAGTATAATTGATGAGGAAGAACATAGTTTCGCGGTACCCTGGAGGGTTATTTAATCAGAGATGGCTGCCGTTTCCAATCGGGGGCCAAATGAAGAGTTGTGCACCGAATTTCCTATAAAATCACCTTTACTTTATTTATAATAAATCAGATAAAATTTTTATAATTGATTATAAAGTTATCTATAGTTTATAATTTAGATTGTTTGCTCTTGGGAAGATAAAAAAGGACAAGATAGATTTTTTGTCTAAATTATTGTTGATCTTTGTGGACTCAGAAAGATGAGAAGGAAGAAGAACCTCTGAAGAGGGAGGATACTCCAGTGGTAGAGTATGGACCCTCTACCACTGCCTCCCAAGTTCGATCCCAGTAATGGACTTTGGGTAGGGGACGATTTTGACTGTGTTGGTTTTGTGCACCAATGCCCCAAATTGAGATAGCAAATAGCAAAGGCGGTCCATGGAGTTCCTGGCCTATCATACACCATGCATGGAGGTTTTCCAGGTTTTATCCTCCTTTCCCATTTTCTTCACTTCCCTAATTGGTGCGGTATCATCCCCAGGTTGGCCCACCTCAAATAAAAAAGAAGAACCTCTGAACCTTGCCCTAGTTTAAGTTCTACTAGACGGATAGAGAAGAAGTCCCTACAATATAGGAAGAAATTAACATTTGGACAAGCAACCAGTTTGGCGTTGTACCTAATCAGTATTCAGGCATTCAGCTCAACTAGAATAGTAGTCTTCATACTACTATTTCCCATTATATTATATCTGAAAAGAAAACAACGCATATTCAAGAAACCTGTGCAAGTTGAACAAAGAGAACTGAAGTAAGTTAATATATAGAATGAGGAAGCAATCTCCAATTTTACCAATTGGTACTCATTCCAGAAGAGGAAGTCAAGTATCTAGCTCCTAAAGTTTTAACACATGGTTACAAAGCATCACTCCACATATGGTAGGCAGAAGTAGAAATTTATGAATTGAGCCAAATAATCAAAAATTAGGGCTTGTGGAACTTCCATAAAAGGTGTAATACAACAGACAAAATTAGATTACTGGCAGATGGCCATAAAAATACAAGGGTTCTAAACTAATGTTTTTACGCTGGCATAGGCAACATAAAATAATACATCAAATATAATAGGAGACTATAAATTAATTGAGGTTATAGCATCAATGGCTGATAATTCAAGGAAATGAGAGATGCGCCAGCAGGGATTTAGGGTTCTGATTGATAGTAAATTAATACATTAGGTCACTATATATTAAAGCTGGGTCACAGGGAAAGCTAATTACTATGCCAATTGACACCACTATCTAATTATTTGCTAAAGTATGAATTTAAATAAAAAAATAATGTATCCTAATGGTTTGTCAAACCAATTACAAACTTCAACTAAGCTCAGGAATTGCTTCCCTAAAACTTGCGCTCAATTTCATGCCACCAAAATCTACCTGAAGCTCCTGCAACTGTTGTCTTCTGGGGCATCACCCTTTGCCCAATGGGTCTCCGCCCTCTTCCAAGCTGCATTGGCACTCAGGGCCTTCTTAAAGCATTGCTGGCTTTTTGGGGGAGTGGCTAAAAAACCACCTGGGTTATTTTCTGAAACTATCCTCTTTCCCCATATAAGAACAAAGACCACCTTTCCCTGAAATGAGTAGGCGTGCAGGTATACCATACCTTTCCATATGAAGGGATGGACCTGGCCTCAGCCTCAACACAACATAATTATGCACAATTGACAGGTTTTTACAGCTTGGTTTAACCCTCAGGTCAGACCTCCCATCCACCTGCGCCATCTTTAACTCCTCTCTACTTCTGTGAGATTTACCTCAATAGGCTCTGGCATGACATATACCAACCTATCCTGTCAGCAAAGGTGTCCAAAACCTTATGGCATGTGCTCCACTGTTCATATAGGATAGGGGATCAAACTGGACCTACCCTCCAGCATCAAAGCTGCCTCACTGCTCAAATTTTATTAACTCCCACATCCATTGTTTTTTCACCTGTTGAAGTGTCATTGCATTCTAGACAAACAACTGTGTGATCCTCCAATCTCTGCCCTGGTCTAGACACCCTTTTCAAGACTTGCATTTAGCAGACCCTACCAAGCTGCCACTGACCTCTCCAAGTCATTGCCAATGCCAAAGCCCTCTGGACTATCCACAATTTCTTCATTTGCAAATCCTTTGACTCACAGGTATGGACCCTACTGCACATGAGCACCCACTTTCAGGCATACTTTGAGATGGCCCTGAAGGTCTCTACCATGTATCTAACCTTCCCCAATCAGTCTCTACTGCAGTATGTATCTGACACACTAGTATCCTCCATTTTTTGACATCTCACCTATCCCCCACCAATGCCTCAGGAAATTGGAGTTCAGGCATAATAGAACAAACTTCAATAAACCCCCTCAGTTTGGGACCATCTAGTATTAAAAAAGAAAAGATATCTAAGTATAAAGTAAAAAGGAATTATTTATAATGGGTAATAAAGATTAGATCTATGAATTTTTATTACATTAAACCCTATATTCGCTTAATACTAGTAAAGCTAGAATACCTTATGGCACCCTGTTCTAGGTAAGGCATATTATCTTTATATTGAGTTTTGTATATGTTTGGGTTAAATATTTAAATTATAATCAGACACTTTTGTTTTAGAAGGGATTAGCAGTTGACAGTGCATGTTATTTATAAACAAAGTAATTATATATTTATTATTTTTTGAACTATAGATAGATTTGAGCAAAACAGGCTTTTGTACTATATTGCTAATTTTAGCTGAAGCAAAGAAGTAAGGTACTAGTAAATACTTGATTTTATCTACTTAACTAAAAAGCAAATTTAGCTGGTTTTTCTAATAAAAATATGGTTTAAAAGCAACAGTTACAGAGTAAATAAATAAAATAGTATATTTAAGAGTATTTTTTGTGATCATCTAGTATTTTTTTTAGTACTAGATGGTCCCAACCCAAGGGGGATTCATCGATGTTGTGATCATCTAGTATTAAAAAGTTGTATGTTTGCTTTCTACTCAATTGAACTTTTCTGAGTTTCATAATGCAACTTAAATTATATAAGGTTTATAATTCTGCTTATCTCATTAAATTAAACCTTTTTAGTTTACCTTTAGATTAAAAATATTTTAGGTATGACAATCTCTGTTATGGTACTATACTATATCAGGAAAATAAATTTTTTAAACTATGATTGCCTATATTTTTTATACAAAAACTAAAATAATATATTTTTGTAAATTTTATTCGAGGTGGGCCAACCTGGGGATGATACTTACCGATTAGGGAAGTGAAGAAAATGGGAAAGGAGGATAAAACCTGGAAAACCTCCATGCACAGTGTATGATAGGCCAGGAACTCCATGGACCGCCTTTGCTATTTGCTATCTCAGTTCGGAGTATTGGCATATAAAACCAACACAGTCAAAATTATCCCCTACCCAAAGTCCATTACTGGGATCGAACTTGGAACTAAAATAATATAATTATATATAGTATCTGAGATGATTGGTAATTTAGAAGCTATTGAAATAGCCAAGAGGTTCAGTTTTACTTTAGAGATATTTTAAACATGATCTCATTTTAATAGTATGAAGGGTGGATTTCAGTATTTAAATATTCAAAATTGAACCACTTGTCAATTAAAATATACTTGAGATGGGTCAACCTTGAGACAAATATACCAACCAAGAATTTTTCTAGCCAGTACAGGTTTCGAACTTGAAACCTGCACTAGGATAGAAGCAGTTTTATCTGCCAGGCTAACCAGACTTCCTTGTCAATTAAATTAGAGAAAAGTTTACATTCCAGTTTTAGCCTAATAAGAGACATTGATTACAAGCTTGTATGTTTGACTTCTACCTGTGATCAATCCCAATTTTGTATGTTATTTCTTCAAGGAGTTAGTAAGCTTGTATACTTAGCTTTTTGATCATACTTTATTTCAATATTTAGTTTTACATATATTTTTGATTATTATATTTCATAAATTTTTGCACTGGCATATAATACTCTTTTTTTAGTACTAGATGGTCCCAACCCAAGGGGGGATTCATCGATGTGGCATATAATACTCTTTCTTGATATAAATTTGAATATTTTGCCTGACATTTTATCATTTCGGTTATATGCTACCAATGTTTTCTTGCGGAGCCACTTTTAATCCTCAATTATTCTTTAAATTGAATTTTTATCTTTTTATTCAATATTATTTTATGCTTTATTTCCTTAATAAATCTCCAACTGTTTATTTGTAGTTTTTAAGATGCAAAAACACTATTGTCCGCAGACTTTATGTTGCAACAAAATATTAATGCACTGATGGATTAACTCATGCATCTACTTTTAGTCATCTTAGGCCTAACTTTAATGGTCTAGGATGAGTTTAGTTTTTCGTTCATTAGATTTATTCAATTTATTTGTAAAAATACAAGAAATACGAAGGATTATCTAGTTTATAATTTTTTAACTCCGTGTAAACTTTTTTGATATTAGATAGTTATAAAATTTAGTTCATATTTCAAGCTTTTTAGTACCAGTGGGTTCATATTACAGGCGTTGACTTAGAAGAATGCTTATTAAATTATGTCTATGTTCTCATTTACCTATTTTTGCTAATGTCTAGTAATTTAATAGAAAGTAAGCTTTGCGTTTTGAAATACATGGCAGATCTATCGTTGAGTTTTGGAATTTAAATTACTGAAGAAAATCTTATAATATATAACTCTAAAAAAATAAAAAATTCATTTGCTGGTGTTAATTTAAAGGATTAAGATTACAACTTTTGAAAATTTTAAATGCTTTTAAAGTGTTTTGCTTCACGCTCTTTTTGACCCTTTATATTTTTTTGTTAAAAGCTTATTAATATGCGTTAAACTAATAAATTTAAATCGAATTTGTTTTAACTTTGTTAGATCAATAATATATTATATAAGGGATAGGCACTTAAAGGTTTATTTTATATGAAAAATTCGGAACAAATATGAAGTAAACTTTCTGTTAATTTTCTTGTTTAAAAACGCGTGCAAAAATTTCAATTAAAATTTTAAAAAATTAGTCTTTAAGCGTTGGTTTGTCTAGTTTAATATCTTTCATCTTGATAGGCGATGGTTAAATATATAAACTCGGAGCCATCACTTTCAGCCCCATACAAGACGGATCTAGAATTCAACCATCCATTCGGGTTCACTTCTGGTGCCTCAATGGTAGTGTCTACCTTAAAAGTACTTCTTCATCTGCGCAGCCAAATACCTTGCCCATACTCCTTGTTAGAAAAACAGCCAAATTGCGCCAAATTTTTAACAGACTCTGAACGACTGTTTGAGGATATCAATATTCTTTTTTCATGGCTTGAAAATGTATGCCAACAATCGTCTGCCGACAGCCTCCAATTGACATGTGAGTTCAGTTTTGGTGTTTCACCACTGAATCCCGCAGAAATCTTTCACCTTCATATTAATCTCACACATTTCAGCCAACCTACTAGCCATCATTCTAGGCTACAGCGCTCTTGTATGCGTGACCTTGTATCATCATCTTCAAATTGGCCACAAGCTCCCAGTTTCCCAAACTCTTTCTTTGCCATATGGATCCCGAATTTTCTCCTCAAAGCTGCGTCTGATTTAAATATTTCTCAAGATAAGTTGAGTCTCTCTTCTGAACTATACTGCCTGCCAAATCATATTTCACCTATTAGCACTTTACAAAATTCAGAACTAAAAAATAAATTTGTGACCAGTTATATAAAGCCTTTGGCTTCAGAGCTACCAGATCTCAGTTTGTTGAGTATTTCTCATTCAACAGGCATTTCCAGAAGCAATCCCAAGAATGGTCACTGGTGGTTCTTGTCTCTCTCCCTCCCTAAACTTGCAAGTGGTTAGCTATTAAGCTTTATTTGACATTAACATTCATGATTTGTGTAGACTATATGCTTTCAATAGATATATACATTTATTAACCCTTCATATTATTTGTTGATACTTTTGAACTACAAGCGGAGGTCTGATTAATTAAAACTTTTTATAGTCATTATATATAAATTTGTTTCTAGAGTTAGTTTGTGCGTTAGTATGGAAATTAGAAAATATTATATGCAAATACTAGTATTCAATACCCGTGCTTCGCTACGGTGTCTTTAGAATTTCAGATGATTCGAACTGATTAATTTAGATTTTATATTATAGCTAAGCAATAATCACTCAGCTAAATCTAATTGCTCAATTGAATCAACCAAAAACCACCAACCACTCAGCTAAACCTAACTGAACTTATAAAGTCAACCAATAACTAATCACCCCCATAACTAAACTGTGCCCTATCGAATCGACCAAAAGCCATCAACCACTCGGCCAAATAAAATAAACCTATCGAATCAATCAGATAACACCGAACTGCTACCTGAAACATCTCTATATTTAAAATCATTGTTTGTGACACGTCTTCCAAACTACTAAATCAACTTCAACTCAACTTACTAAAAGTATTTTAAAAATTAGGGAACCAAATTGGGTAGGGTTTTTTTAAATTATATAAAACTAACATCAAGATTCGCGTGCTTCGCTATGGTGTTTAAACTTTATCAGATAATCCATATTGATAAACTACTAAACCACTTAGCTAAAGCTATTGAATATACGAAAACAAGGGGGAATAAAATTATCGGTACTGTCCGTCCCCTGGTCGGCGTACCTCGAATAAATCGAATATACGAAAACAACTTATCACCAGCTGCCTCGTAAAACCAAACTTACCAAAATCAAAACAACCAAAACCATCAATTACTTACTAATAACTAAAACCATTGAATATACCAAATCAACCAATTTTCATCCGCTTTGTATTCGTAAAACAAATCTAAAGTATCGAAACAAATAAACCCACCAATAACCTACCAAATCAATTAACTAATTGAATCAACCAATCACTAACTGCTTACTAAAATCATCAAGCTTATTAATCAACCCAAAACAACCAACCGCTTGGCAAAATATTTAAACTATCAAATCAACTGAATATCTAACTATTCAGTTGTAACAATATGCTGATAACCATCAAAAACATACAATTTTCACTTGTTACATATAAAACATTTTATTTTACTATGAAAGGTAAAAACCTTTCTTATTGCACATCTACATTATCTAGTGAATATCTATGTAAAGTTTCATCTTTCTAGGTTTTGTCATTGCTGAGATACAATGATGAGTGAGTGAGTGAATGAATGGGCTTTGGCAAATATAATATAGATTTACTTTACTAATAGTCATAAGCTTTATTTCATAACTTGCTTTAATAATTTTTAACCCTATTCTCTAAAGCTTCTTTGCTTTAGTATATTTACTGATAAACTCCAAGCTTTTTCTTATCAATGATTATTAAAAAGTAATGCATAAAATTTTCATAGTTTTCATATTGAACTTTACTTAGCTATATATTTAAATTCCAAACTCATGTACTATTATAAAATTGTTACTAAATCATAACTATCAGCTAGAGATAGAAGAAAAGATCATAAATGGCTCTTGTCATGGAAGTGCTTTATGTGCTCCTGTTCTGCTATAATTAGTAATAATCTGATTCTACTAATCTAAGTTAGGAGCTGATTCACAACTATGTAAATAGTTTACATGCCTTATTTATACTCCTTAAGTTTCCTTTATCCTCAACTGTAAAGCACAGGACATTCTAATCTTCAATTTTCTCTTACATAGTCTCTGCTTTAACTTATAAATTTAGTTACATGCTAGACAAAAAAGATAGAACCATAACCTTTATTTAAGTCCTGGGAACATCCCCTCTGTGTGGACTGAGCAGTTTTCCTTTTTCCTAATAGAAAAGGTCCTAAGAGGATGGCTGTACCCCTTGTCACCCAGGGCAACCTCACCCATGTGGTTAATGAGCGCTGGGTAACAGCTCTCCCTCTGAAAATCCCCCCACAGTTCCAGCGCTTGCCACCACTGAATTTGTTTACCTAATCAAGAAAATCTGTGCAGAAATCATTGGTAATTATTATCCCCATGAGCTGGAGGGGCTTTATAAAACTGATGGCATTAAATCCTTAGAATCAAAGCCAAAATGTCCAAAATCTACAAAAATAAAGTCTGATGGGTGAGCAACTAATAGTCAGAAGGGGACAAGTATCAAATCCTTGGTCAAAATCGCTGATGGCATCAAGCCATTGAGCAGTACAGTTGCCAATCCTAAACCTCTCTCAAAATCGTTGAGCTTTGTCCATGATGGGCATGTATCACCATCAGGGATTGTTGCCAATTATTCAAAACCCTCATTGCGAAAATCAGGATTGTTGCCCAAGGAATCCTGCTTGGCCAAACAAATGCCACAGTGACCAGGAATGGGTGGGTTGGTTATCCCTAACCTATTTCTGACCCATTGGGACTGCCCCTATGTGGGGTTGCCCTGGAGAATCCTGTTGCCCATCAGGCTAAATGCCATCACACCAACCATTGTAAATGTATTAAAGCCTCAGATCAGTCATTCATGGCTGAACTAATAGCAACTCAGCCTTCCACCAATTCCCTTGATGTCAGTTCAAAGTGAAGTCATTATTTACCCCCCTCAAAGTTTGGCTGGTTTAGGTCAAAATTTGAATACCTGATCCCTGCTTTGGCAAGCTACCAAATTGAAAGTAATTGAGGTGGGTCAACCTTGGGATAAATATACCACACTGAGATTTTTTTATAGCCAGTACAGGTTTTAAACATAGGTTGAACAAAACCTAAACTAGATTGGAAGCAGGAATTACCCTGCCAGGCTAACCACCCTTAAGCTACCAAATTGAACACTATTTAATTAGCTGCATCTCACTGATGAAATTGTTGGTCACTTAACTTCAATTAACTTTTCAATAAAATCCCTTATTAAATTCCAGTTTATCTTATTCTGTTCAAACCTAAACCACCATTTTTGCCTATATTTCACCCACCCACGGGGACCATGGCCGTTCACCTGGTATGTTGCTAGGTGCTTATATATGACTATGACTCATGGGCGCTCAGTGGCGAAATTCCTTTCTAATTTCATAACAGTCACTCAAGTAGCAGTGCTACTGGCATTTGCGCTTACTATTTGGGTGCTTCAGCAAAAAAAACTGGAAGGCTGGTCTAAAATTAATTTGCTGTCTTCCTGATATAATTGACCAACCATTTTTTCTTAATCATTTCCACCCTTCTTGTTGAGATGGGCATAGCAGTGGTCCTTTTCTCTCAGCTGAATAAGATTGTAAAGAAGTTCTACTATGGCCACAATAGCCTAGTACCTCTCAAATTATCTAATCCCACTCTCCAAAAGGGGATCTTTATGCTAGGAGCCGCTGAGGTGGCCTTGGTGTCAAATTCCACCTCCAAATTATTATCCAAATCACATTTAATAGTTGCCGCGGCTTATGTGCCCATGTCAGTATACTGGCATTCTGACTTATATAATGTCTACTCCAGTTATGAACCTTATAGTATCCCCCAATCCTAGTCAATCTCTTCCATATCTACATACTCAACTTTAGCTGCCAATAAAGAGATTTCACTTATTTTTTATTGCCCATGAAAATTAATATTGAAGCTCACCACGTGTCCTTTGAAGCCTTGGTGGACATTGGAGCAGCGGGTAATTTTATGAGTGTAGAGCTAGCCCACCAGTTGAAACTTGACCTGGATTTGGGTCCTATGGTGATGGTCGCTTCATCAACCTCCCAGCCCTCATACCTAGTTTACCGCCCAGTTCCTTTCTCTGTTCACCAGTTTATCTTTTGCAATTGGATCTTTTTATTTAACTAAGGTAAGCCAACCATGGGATGAACATTACCAAAACTCAAAAAGCTAACAAATAAATCTTCACCAAACAAAACTAATTAACCGCCCAAAATGAGCAGATGACACACAAAACGTGAACACAACCAACCAGGTGGGACAGCAGGAACCATTTATCACATCATGGCAGAAGGGGAGGGGGGTCAGGGGGCTCATCCTTGGCCTCTACTTCACCCAAAGCGGGGCACAGTCTACAGTGGAGAGCAAGGGCGTTGGTGCATCAGCAGGATGTGGAGATAATTTTTGATGATTGGGGTGGCAGAAAGACAGCAGTTGTATACAAGAGTTTTTACATAACTGGCCAAAGCTGCTTCATCTTTTATGTGTGCGTTGGGGAGCTTTATGAATGTGGCAATATTGGTGTGGTTAATCTTGGATTTGGGATTCCGCGCTACTACTGCACATGCTGGATGGTGTAGTTGGCAGCTTTGTGAGCTTCAAATATACTTTTTGAAGCTTATTGGCGGTGGAGGGAATAATGGGAGGAGGGATTCCTCCTACAAGCATCACCTCTGATTTGGTGGCAGCTTTGCGGAGAGGACAATAATCTGGCTTAGTCTTTTCTTCAACAGCCAGCTGGTGGTCGCCGTGGAACATTTTGGCAATTTTCTGGGGGGCTTATAAACAAGGGGGTAGCTCAGCGTCATGGTCAATAAACACAAACTGCTCAAGTTAGATAGTGCAGTCTTCAATAATATTCCCAGATGTATCAATTTCAGCCAATACGTCCCAAGGATTTTAATTGAATTGAATTAGGGAATTGGCATATTCTTGAGGTTTAGTTGGTTCATTGGAGGATTTATTGGAGCGAACTGGGGTCCAATCCTGTGCTTGATTGGATGGAGCGTTTGTGGCACTGGTGCGAGGAGAAGGCTGATTGGTCGCTGTTGGCGCAGCTGCAGCAACAGGCTTTGGGGGAGGGGGATGTAGGATCATACTGTCATGAAAATGGCAGAAAAAATTTAGACTGACCTGCCAGTCAGGATGCGTAAGCAACTAAAAAGCAAGCCAGAATGCCAGAGGCATTGCTGCATGTATGACGTTATATGGATCCAGGCATTGGGAAATGATAAACTGCTGGTGCAGGACAATCTTTAATAACAGACTGAGAATGAACTAAATAAATACCGCCCCAGACCCTGGAGGTCTTGCTGCAGGGGGTGGCACCACAAGTATGGTTTCTACAAGGTTGCTGGTAAGTGGGGTTATTTAAACTGGAGAGACAAAGGCGGATCATTGCTTGAAGATGGTGGATGTAGGGCCACAGGATCCTGGTATATTTTTGACAAAAGTTCGCAATGATGGTAATGAATTTCCAGAAGTATCTATCTTGCTGAATCCAGTTTATGACGGTGGGGGCCATAGTGACCATCAGTACTGGTAAAGCCCATCTGGTATAAGGGCTTATGGGCCACCAGAGAAAAGCCATTGGGAACGCGGTCAGAAGGAGGTTATCAATAAAAATTAAAACTGATAATTTTTGAGGCAAGTTTTTATTGTAAGGAAAGGAAAGAAAATTGACCAACAATTTTCTCAGTACAATGCAACTGAAAAAATAGTGGCAAAATAAATGTGGGGACAAGCTGGAATCAAGCCCCTTAATCTTGACCCAACCAGCAAATTGTTCATGAATGGGGGCGGATAAGTTCACAGGGAACTGACATTGAAGAATTAGGCAGCAGGCCAAGTCACTGTTGGTTCAACCTTGAACGCCCAAACTGAGGCTCAGCTACATTTCTGATGGTTGGTGCAACAGCATTTAGCCTGACAAGCAGCGGGGATCCCCCAAGGCCACCCCACATAGGGGCAGTCCCAATTGGTTGGGAATGGGTTTGGGATGCCCAACCCACCCATGCTCAGTCGCTGGGCCATTCGTTCAGTCAAAAGCGTTGCATCAGCTGCAACACCCAATTTGCCAGAAGGGAGCTTCAAACCCTGGTTGATGGTGTCTGATACTACTACCTGCATGTTGGGGATCATCCTTGACAATTTTGGGAGGGGATTAATTTTGTAAGGAGAGTGTCTATAACTCTCCTGTTCCCAGAGTGGCAGTGCGCGGTGCACCCAGCCAACACCAGGGAACTAGCCATTAGTGCCAGAGTGATTAGAGCCCAGCAGAGGGTGCTGGAGCAATAACTGCTTAGGCATAAAATTGCAAATTTTATTATAAAAACCCATATAAGGGCGATGCAATGCGTTATAGGACGGGGTTAGGCAGCCCAGGTTAGAGGGATCCTGGGCGGACAAATGGTGCATGAGGGGAGAGCAGCATGGTACTTGCAATGGCAAATGTAATGGAATGCAAGACCTCCTTGAAGAGGTTTGTGCACGGGAGCATTCAGAATATCATAAAATAAAATAACTTAAAATGGGGTATAGGTTTATTTGGGAGTTGATCAATAATGACAGTTGGTCGGGGAAAACATATTTAAACTTGACTGGGGAAATAGGGTTAATGCCACAGTGGGCCCAAGCACTGACTCACCAATAGGGCAATACTGCTGTCAGAGTTAATGGAATAGGCAAAATTGACTTCACTTGAGTGATCAATTAAAGTTGGATTTGACCCAAGCGCGTTATTTCAAAAATTGAACGTGTTTCAAAACCTTGCTCCTCAACTAACTGAATTGAACTGTCCTCGTTCATTCAGTAAATCATTCATTTTAATGCCTGGCTCGACGTCAAGGGCTGGGACTTGGCACCCCATTAGGACCAACCTGGGCATATTTTGCCCTTACCCAGCGCTGGTATAGGGGTGTGCTTCAGGTCTAGGAGGCCCTGTAACTTCACCTTTTGGGCCTCCAAGCGCCCAGCCTTATCTTTGGGGTTTGTCCCCACTATTATGTCATGTTCACATGACATTACCCTCTCCTCCTGATGGGGCTCAACCCCCCTCCAGGGGCTTGCACCAGGGAAAAGTTCTTGTGGGCAGAGGCTACTTCATGGTGGCAACGGTCAGTTTTGGTTGGGATCTGGAAGCCTGGGGAAAATGCTGGTGGAAGGCGTCAATCAGTTCTTGGGCATGCACACAGTCGCGCGCTGGAGCCCAACTGTTTTAAGCATCAAAACCCTTCCAGGATACCAGGTACTCGAGTCTTCTTTTTACGTGGTGTGAGGCAACTATTTCTTCCACCTCCCACTCTGGTGCCCCATCCATGAGATAGGCCTCAGGAGTCTCTGGTGGAGGGCCCTCAAACAACGTCAGTTTGCTCTCATGAAACTCTGAGAAGATCTTGAATGAGAGGGGGAGATCTAGCTGGTATGAGGCATGGCCCACCTTTCTAACAACGCGGTAGGGGCCAATCCTCTTTAGTCCCAGCTTCTTACATGGCTGCTTGATTGGGATGGAATGAGCATCAAGCATCACGAGATCCCCTTCCTTGTATGCAGGACCCAATTGGTGCTTCCCATTGGCATTCTCCTTATATACCTGCATAGCTGCCTCCAAGATTGTGGAAATCCCCTAGTGGACCTTCTTGATTGTCTTGGCAAAGTCCATTACCACTTCAACCTTTGACCCACAACTGGGCTCCATGTTAAAGGAGGGGTTAAAGCTATGGCTGGCATAAAATGGGGAACAGCCGATCAAAGAGTGCAAGGTATTGTTGTAGCTAAACTGGGCCATGGGAAGGTGAGGAACCCAATCTGAATGGTCTGCGCCGGTGTAACACCGCAGAAACTGTTCCAAGCACTGGTTAACTCGTTCAGTCTGCCCATCTGATTGAGGATGATAGGCAGTTGAATGGCAAGGGCGAATCTTAAGAGTCTTACACAACTCTTCTCAAAAACGGAGGTAAACTGAGGGCCCCAGTCACTGATAATTTCATGGGGAACCCATGTAGCGAAAACACATGGGTAACGAAAAGCCTAGCCATCTCAGCTGCGGTTATGGTGGTCCTTCAAGGAATAAAGTGGACAAACTTTGTGAACCGTTCCACCACTACCATGATGGCATCATAACCATCTGAGACTGGTGACTCCACAATGAAATCAACTGAGATGGAAGTCCAGGGCCCATCAGCCTTTTGGACTGGTACCAACAACCCTGCTAAAGGTTGACGATTTGGTTTCATCTGGTTGCATACCAGGCTCTTTCCCAGATGACCAATGGTGATTCCATCATGATGGTCCTGAATAATTTACAGGCGCAGTGGTCCAGCAGGTACCCAAAGGCGTCCCTGAAACCACACCATCTCATCCTTTACATGGTAGACCCTGGATAGATCCTCTTGATTTGATGCGCTCTTTGCAAGGACCATGGCATATTCCCCTGACAGAGGCTGAGAGAGGACGACCTTTCTGAACATACCATATTCCTCCGCGTTATCCAGAGGTGCAAGCGCTGGCCCGTTAGCCAGGGGAGAGGGAAGTAAAGACATAATTTTACTTGAAGGGATCATAACCTGGGTGTTATGCACCTCTACCTCCTTGGGGGTCAGGGGCTAAAGCAGGGTTGCGGCTCAAAGCATCTACCAAACCATTATACTTGCCCTTGGTGAACTCATACATTAATGCAAATTGGACCAGGGTCTCATGCCAATGGGTCTGCCGTGGGATTAGGACATGAGGCGCGCGGTAGTACAGCAAGGCATGGTGGTCTGTATGTACCCAGAAAGGTTATAATGAGCCATGCAAGTGGTGATGCCAATAAATCAGCGCCTCCACAACTGCTAGTAACTCCTTATCATAAACGGCGTAATTCAACTCTGGCAAAGACAATTTCTTAGAAAAATATCCCACCGGATGCTCTATCCCATCTTAGACTACTTGTAACAAGGTGGCCACTAAGGCGAAGTTGGAGGCATCAGTCGACACAATGAACTTCTTGGAAGGGTTGACATGGCAAAGAACAGTCATGGACAACAGGGTACACTTCACTGCTTGGAAAGCATCCTCCAAAGTGGGGGACCACTGAAGCACCTTGGCACCGCTAGCCTTGTATAGGGGAGCTGCCACCTCAGAAAGATTGGGAGTGAACTTCTTGAGGAACGTGCACGTCCCCAAAAAGCTCCTTAATTCCTTAACCGAGGTGGGGGTAGGCCACTCATGAATCGCCTTCTCCTTGTCTGGAGCTAACATTTGTCCTTGGTCGAACATGAAGTTGCCCAAAAACGTGACCTGGGACTAAAGAACTTGCACTTAGAAATTTTCAACGTAAGGCTGGCTGCCTTTAACCGCTCCATCACTTGCCAAAGGTGAACTGCATGGGACTCCTGATCAGGGGAAAACGCCGGGACATCATCCATGTAGGCGACCGCGCATACCCCTAACAGGTCCCCCAACACTGCATCAATGCGGCGTTGAAAGTTAGCAGGGGCATTCTTAAGCCCAAAGGGCATGAACCAAAACTGGAAGATCCCTTTCCTGGTCCAGAATGCGGTCAACCACTCTGTCTCTTTTTAATCCGGATCTGATTGAACGCGTTGAGGCAATCCAGCTTGGAGAAGACCTTCACATTCTCCACATAGCGTGCAATCTGGGAATCCAAAGGGATGGGATGGAGGTCTGGTAAAGTAACGTTGTTAAGGTTACCATAATCTACGCAGGGGCATAAGGTAGCATCAAACTTCTCCACAAAGAGTAGAGGGGAGCATTCAGGGGAGGTACGCTGAAAAATTTCACCATTGGCTAACTGTTCTTTTACCCACACATTCAACGCCTCCTCTTCCCAGACAGTCAATGGGTAAATAGGGGAAGAGATATGCACCAGATCCACCGTGAGCTTAAAGTCACAATCAAACTCAGAGTGTTCATGGAGTGCGTTGGCAGATGCTGCATAAAAAGAGGATTCCAAACCCTCCAAGCAAGAAGGTATAGGAATTTCCACTGAGGGCTTCTGCATTGAAGCAAGGCGACATGGGATATGGTGGGGGTAAGTTACCTGGGGCGTTTTCTTCTGACAGAGGCACAACAAATGTGCGACCATTCTTCATGGTGAGAGACAAGGTATTCTCCTTTAGGTTAGTTCTAACGTCAAACTTCCACCACCACTCCACACCCAAAATGATAGGGAACAGGAGGTTTTTGATCACACTGAAGTGATCAGTCAAGTGGTACTTGCCAACCTGATAGTCCACTGTCCCAATGATCTTCAGAGTGGGAATAACTTGGGACGCCCCTCCTCTAACCACATCACCTGGCAAGTAACTCAGTCCAAGGTAGTCGGCTAAGTACTGGTCCATATAGTTTCCATTAACACCAGTATCCACCAAAATAGTAGTGGTAAGCTTCCCTAAAGGAGAGGAGAGGGTGGCAGTCAATAGAAAATATCCAGAATGGTCTTTATTAATGGAAGACAATGACAACAAATCACAAAAAATTTCATCTTCTGGCTCAAGCATGCAAACAGAATTTGTTTTGGAATCAAAAAGGGGTGTGATATTTGGCCACTCTTAATACTGAGGCCATATACCCCACCATGCCTTCTGCAGGTGCATATACTTGATTATATTTCAAACGAAGTTACTTCTACACCTCCTGAGTACGCCAGATCATGGTAGAGGTCAACCGTGGGTTCTTAGGGGTGATTTGATACACCGGAATAGGGTCCTCATCCAGGCCATATGAACTAATAAACGGTTCAGAGATAGAGTCAGGGTTTCGTTATGAAACGCGTTTTTAGATGCAAATGACCCTATCCCAAGCACTGCGATGGAATGCCCAACGTTATCCAAGGCAAACACCCCCGGGCCCATCTGTGCCAATTCTGCTGGAATCGTCTGAATGTGCTGGTGATGGAAAATTCATTTATTGGAATGAAATTTAATAAATTCAGTGGAAAGTCAGGGAATCATGACTTTCAGACATTGAATTGTCCAAATCCAGCAGGTACAAACACAAAGGGTGGATACTTTCCAGTTGGAGGCAACTAGAATAACGCCAAGTTGCTCCAACCATTGGGAAAAAGAGGAAACAGTGGTGCAGCTAATAACAGCTGGATCCCACAGTCAACAGCCACTGTTTCCACTTTGGAAAAGTTCCACACGGAAAAAGTTTGTTCACATAAGAAAGTGAGGTTGGTTAACTAATGTAAGAAAAGTGTTTATAACTCTCCTGCTCCCAGAGTGGCAGTGCGCGGTTCACCCAGCCAACACCAGGGAACTGGCCATTAATGCCATAGTGATTAGAGCCCAGAAGAGGGTGGTAGAGCAATAACCGCTTAGACATAAAATTGCGAATTCTATAATAAAAACCCATATAAGGGCGACGCGGTGCAAATATAGGATGGGGTTAGGCGGCCCAGGTTGGAGGGATCCTGGGAGGACAAATGGTGCATGAGGGGAGAGCAGCATGGTACTTGCAATGGTAAGTGTAACGGAATGCAAGACCTCCTTGAAGAGGTTCATGCACAGGAGCGTTCAGAATATCATAAAATAAAATAACTTAAAATGGGGTATAGGTTTATTTGGGAGTTGACCAACAAGGACAGTTGGTCGGGTAAAACATATTTAAACTTGACTGGAGAAATAGGGTTAATGCCACAGTGGGCCCAAGCACTGACTCACCAATAGGGCAATATTGCTGTCATAGCTAATGGAATAGGCCAAAATTGACTTCACTTGAGTGATCAATTGAAGTTGGATTTGACCCAAGCGCGTTATTTCAAAAATTGAACGTGTTTTAAAACCTTGCTCCTTGACTAACCGAATTGAACTGTCCTCATTCATTCAGTAAATCATTCATTTTAATTCCTGGCTCGACGTCAAGGGATGGGACTTGGCACCCCATTAGGACCAACCTGGGCATATTTTGCCCTTACCCAGCGCTGGTTTAGGGTGTGCTTCGGGTCTGGGAGGCCCTGTAACTTCACCTTTTGGGCCTCCAAGCGCCTAGCCCTATCTTTGGGGTTGGTCCCCACTATTATGTCATGTTCACATGACAAATTTTTATGTTCATGGTGTTGGATGAATCAAAACCATTGGTTATTCTAGCCAATAATTCAGTCTTCATCCCTTATTGACTATATGGGATCCAATCATCAGGCTTGTTACCACTTGATTTTAAACTGATCAATTTCATTTTGGTGATCTTGGCACAAATTTCCCCAATAAGGTGTACTAGTTCTTCAGAGGTAAATGTGGGTACCAGGGGAGGGATCCAAAGTGGGAGGGCTGTTACCCAACCTTCGTCTACCATGTGGGCGAGGTCAGCCTGAGCAATGAGGGATACAGCCACCCTCTTCTATATCTTTTTACTTGAGAATGGGAAAAGAGCCTGATCAATGCACAGGGGATATCACTTGGGACTTACACATACCCCATACCAAAGCTGGCGCGGGCTGGGTTGCAGATTGGAAGCTGGAAGATGAAAAATTAGAGCTTTATAGAAGCAGCTAAGGATGGGCACTTACGTTTTGTGTGGTCCAACTCAAAACAGGATGGACAGATTATCTGCCCACCCTCAGCATGGCCCAGAATGGATGGTTAGGGGCAGAGGGGATGAAAGCGTGAGGGAGAATTGACAAGGCAATTTTAATGGATTCAGAGCTGATTGTGGCATATGCCTGAGGCCCAGCAAGATGTGCGGCCTAATTTGGGACCACAAATTGCAAGATGAGGTTGAAGCTATAGGCTGCCACACCTATCAGCTCCTGGTGGAGCACCTCAGGGGGAACGTGGGTGGGCAAACCAGCGAACTAAACCACCGAAGTGGTATCCACTGGGAGTTGAGTCCAACTTGTGGGGAGAGAGGTACCCAGGAAGACCAGGGGAAAAGTTGCTGCAGTGGCAGCGTCAGCTTCACAGGTGAAGCCAAGATCAAAATACACCTTATAGGGGTGGAAGTCAATAAAACTGACGGGACACATCAACGCCTGCGCGATTTCAATAGTGGCTTGGTCATGGCAAGGGAAAAGTTTTCCATAATTGACCTGTTAAAAAATTAGCAGTATTTGAGAGATACACCAAAGGATTTAGCACAGGGTTCAACCCACTAAAAATTAGGACTAATGATGTGATGATTTTCATCCTTGAAATAACAGAATAAACTTAAAATAAATATGGAGCACTCTCTCACAACTCTCCTTAATATAATATTCAATGCAGCAGATTATTGCTTTTCCGCTCACTCTAAATTATTAACAACCTCCCCTCTTAATCATCTCATCTCATTTATATTGTAGCGACTTTGGATGCTACCGCTTCTATGGCTTAGTAATTTAATTTGCCATATCCCATCGGTTCCATCAATTTTTCATTTGTTAATTTCACAATCACATAATTTGAGGCGATTTCCCAACAACTCAATATTGCCTCATCTCGAGGCGCTCAAATAATCATTACTTGTATTAAACTCAGCAGATCCTGCCCTTTCTGCCATAATGACTTAGGGCTTATCATCCAGTCATATCATAAATCGTGACATTACCCTCCTCTGATCGGACAATAATTCTCCTATTTCTTATACGCCCAGAGGAACTTTGCATGCACTCAGTTGATGATCCAACCACTAGCAGGGTCCTTGATAGTATATATGTCCACCCCATTCTTCTCAATAACTTAAAATGGCCCAATCCAGATACTGGCTAACTTGTGTTTCCACCTGAAACTGTGTTGATTGTGGAACAGGACCATGTCCCCATCTTTGAACTGTGCTAACCTGCTACGCCATACCTGATCAACAGCTTGAGTCTTGATCTTCTTGGCTAAACTGAACAAGTATGCTTTGGTTTGCAATTTGATTAAGATGTCAGCTAGAGTCATCAAATAATGGTAGGGATCCATTCCGCCAGTATCTTCTACACAGGAGTATAGCAGCGCCAGAATGGCAGGGTGTTGGCCATATAGTAATTGAAAGGGACTCTTCCCCATGGAAAATGATAACTAATATTATAAGCAAAGATGGCGGTGGACAAAAGGGAGCTCCAATCTGAGGGTTGTTCCGCTACTAATTTATGGGTTATGTTCACTAAAGTTTCATTGACCCGCTCCACCATTCCATTAGATTCAGGGTAATATGGGGTTGTCAAAACCCCTCGGATGGCCATTAGCTTGTTAAGCTTTGGAAGAATGTGGGAAGTGAAGTTAGTTCCATTATCAGTAAGGAGAAACTGAGAGCAGCCATGCTACTGAATAATGCATTCCGTTATAAATTTGGCCACTGTGACCGCCCCTAAATCTCATATCACCCTGGCTTCAACCCAGCGGGTTAAGTGGTCAATTTCCACCAAAATGTACTTGGACCGGTTAGCTCCCATTGGCAGAGGGCTGACAAAATCTAAGGAAACTGTATGCCAAGCAGAGTGTGGCTTCACTATCCAGTATGAGGTCTTCTGGCGGAACGGCTTTCCACTTGGCACTGGTGGCATGAGGAGATAGTATCAAGCACATTGAAGTTCATGCTTTTCCAGTAATAATGAAGCCACAATAACTCCAATACCTTGCGCACGCCACTGTGCCCAACGGCCCTATGTGCGCTCATGATAACAGTTAGGCAGGCGGAAGGTCTTGAGATATTCATGGTAGTGTCCCCTATCCGCTTATATAATTCCCCATTTTTCTGGAACGTATTGTCCCTTATCCCATCCAGTACCTTAATGACTGGAGGCGGTTCATTATCATACTTGCCAATAAGTATCTTATCGAACATTATATCACTCAAATCTACCATAACTGCAATTGTGGGTAATCTCAATAAACAATTAGCATTTTGGTGTTTTGCTCCGGGTTGGTGAAGAATTTCAAAATTGTATACTTGCAGTTTAAGAGCCCATCAGGCCAGGCGCCCTTCAGGCTCTTTAAGTTTCTGTAACCAGTGTAATGAGGCATGATCTGTTATAACTTTGAGTTTCAACCCATGAAAATTTACCTGATAGTGCTTATAAGCATAGATCACTGCCAAGCATTCCTGTTCGTCATGGTATAATTACGCTTGTGGCTGTTCAAACTACAACTACAGTATGCTACAGGGTGCTCTTCTCCCTCCTCATAATTTGGGATAGGACTGCCCCTACAGCGGAAAGGGATGCATCCATCTGAACAATGAACACTTTTTCAAAATTGGGATAGCGTAACACTGGCGCACTGGTTAACGCCATTTGAAGCATATCAAAAGTGCGTTGCTTACGTTCTGTCCATTCAAACATAGTGTCTTTTCTTAATAACTCAAATATTGGGCCCTAATACAGCTGAAGTTAGGGATGAAGCGCTGGTAATATCTGACCATTCCCAAAAAAGACCTGTATATCCTGCTTGCTGTTGGGTGGAGTCATATTTTGAATAGCTTCCACACTGGCTGGTTGAGGTCTCAGACCTGTGGAATCAACCATGAACCCTCAGGTACTCCAGCTGGTCCTTAAAGAAGTGGCATTTCTGGGATTTGCTCTTGATGTTGGCCTCAGCAGCCAGCGGACTACTGCTTCTAAATGGTCGAGGTGCTCAGAGAAGGTTTGGGAGAAAACATCAATGTCATCAAGGTATAAAAGGATGCACAACAGCTTTAGGTCCTTAAGAATAGTGTCCATCGCCCGTTAAAACGTAGCTGGGGCATTACACAGCCCTTGTGGCTTCCAGGTTGGTTGGAAAAACCTTTGGATGTGATTACAGCACACATCTCCTGCTCCACTGGTGGCAACTCAATTTGCCAGTAGCCCAAGATTAAGTCCATAGCTGAGAAGAAACAAGCTCCCCCTTAGCCAATCCAAAGCATCATCAATCCGTGGTAAGGGATATGAGTCCTTTTTGGAGATGATGTTGAGATTCTGGTAGTCAATTACTACACAGTTAGTACCATCCTTCTTTTTTACAATAAGAACAGGAGAAGCTCATGGACTCTTTGACAGTTCAAGCATCCCTTGCGCTAATAGCTTGTCAATTTCCTCGGTTACTACTTCTTCTGCCACCCTTGATTGGCGGATTGGCCTTGACCTGATAAGAGGATGATCTCCAGTGTCTAGCATATGAACCACCCCTACGCGCATCCTAAATCATGGTCATCAACAGCAAAAATCTCTTTATATTTTTGAAATAAAGCGATTGCCCTATCCTTCTGTGATTCTGACAGCCACATTAATTTATCGCGCAATACAACTGCCATTACACTGAACTGTGGTTTGAATGGCAGACCAAATTCCTCCAGTGACCCAAATTCATGAACTGAAAGAACCTCCTCAACGAGATTAAGTGTAAATATGCCACTATTTGGTGGCAGCGGATTTGCAGTGGCACCGTTTGTAGATTTGCAAGAAAAATTATGATCTCCCCTTGCCCTGGTATTATAATGCCTGGGGACATGTGAGGCTCAAACCGTGGTTGCTGATATGGCCTAATAACCTCCCCATAGAGTTTTTCTGGAACTTTAATAACCAAGTCAGTGTTCACTATAACTTGATGCCCAGAAGGAATAGATATAGATCTGGCAGCTCTGAACGGTAGCCCTTGATATTCATAAATCTGTTGGGAAAGGTCCCGAGTTTTTCCCTTTAACTAATGGTAGTTTACATGGATTAATGTGTCTCTATATGCTAGATTGATATTCCCCATATTCACCGGATCATTTGGCACTCCTCTAAAGGTGAATTAAATTGGGATCCTCTGACCCAATATTTCAAAAGACTCGTCTGTCATATCAATGACAGCCCCATAGTGTCACAAGAAGGCAGTTCCAATTAACATATCATAATTGCTATTTGGTAACACTATAGCTGGAGCTACCATGACACTAGAACCAAACTGCAGCGGAAGTGCACTGTATGCTCCCTCAGAGACCGTATTTTCCACTCCAGCAGTGCCGTATACCACCTGGTGTTCCACATCTGGTTTTAATGTCAACCTGGCCACCAATTTGGTGGAGACCATATTGATGAGGGCACCGGTATCTATGATGGCATGGACTCAGGTCTTAGCTACAACCAGATCACATTAAGTACATTTAGAGTAAGACACATCTCAACTGTTTATAACATGGACATCTAAGGAATCACTGTTTCCAAGGAAACACACAATCCCCTCACCAATTCTGGGGTACTGTTTTATAATAGTTTTGACCAGAAGAGTGACGCTTACTTCTTGCAAGAAAGGTTCATCTGAGGAGGGGTCTAACTTTTCAGGGGAAACATTGTTAGACATTTGGCAAGCATACGGCTTGACCTGCATCTGGGACCCTCTTCCGCCATAGCCGCAGACTGCACTCATGTTAAAGCATTCACCCCCAACCGTCTGCTGATATAAAACTGACGCATTGTGCAATAGAACTTCCGCTGAATTACATAAATTGGGTCAGGTGGGACGTTTGGGTTTGGTATAGTGGAGATAGAGAGTCCCTTCTCTACTTCTCTCTGATTTTTCCCTGGCCAGACTGTTCTGGCTGTACACAAGAGACCAGTTGATTAGGGCACCATTGTTCCAGATGCCCCTGTCAACTTCATTTGAAACTGCTGACCACATAGGGACCACGTCCTTGATTAATGTGAAACAAGATACGCCAAGAGGTGGGCTGGATTGATCAGCATAAAAAGGTTTAGGGCAATAGTTGGTCCAGGGATGATAATCAGGTATGGGGTGGATGTTTAACTGATGATGATAACTTGGTGAAACCTGATCTGGACTAATAAAGCTCCCCAAGTAAGATTATTTGGCAGTTATAGCAGGTGGATTCCGCTCAGTATTAGGTGGAGGGAAGTTGGCTGATATACAGTGCAAAAACTGAACAAATTTAAGCAAAGGTACATCTTCATCCAACAGTGGGGTCATAACGTTATGTAACTCATGGTATGGCTTCACAGCAGAAGTCATTGCAATACACACATCAGATTCAGATAAAATTCTGGCCCCATTTTCACATGAGCTTCCACCTTAACCCACTCAACAAACGTGGTGAGGGTCTCATTCTGCTGAAACCTGATGATCAAAAATTCGGCCTTCCGCTGTGACATCTTTGCAGTTCCACCAAACATACGCAGCACCATCTCTTTAACTTCTTAGTATGTAATGGAACTGCCTGAAAGGTAACAGACGACTTGATCAGCACTTCCAACTTCCAAAGAAGAAATTAACAGTTTCACTATCTGTCGATCTGAGACTTCTTCTGTTGCAATTTCAAATCGCTTAAAGAACCCATGAATATTCCCTTCATGATTGAATGGAGGCAGCTTATTGCAGCAAACTTCTTGGAGCAGCTCATCTTGTTTTTTAAGCACAGCGTCTAATTCCAGTTTCAGCTCTGCATAGGCAACTGACCCAGAGTGTTGGGTAAAATACTTATCAAGACAACATGAATGCAACATAGCTGGCAACTGGGTTTTTATCCTTCTTATAATTGATCAATTGGCCCCCTGTAGTGAGCACCACTGTTATAAAATTGGCGGTATTCAAGAGATGCGCTGAAGGATTTAGCAAAGGGTTACCCACTGAGCAATTAGGACCAACGATGTGATGATTGTTGTCCTTGAAATAACGGAATAAACTCAAAATAAATTATGGAGCACTCACTCCCACAACTCTCCTTTATTTAATATATTCAATACAGCGGATTATCTCTGTTCCACTCACAGTAAACTACTAACAACCTCCCCTCTTTTGTTTAGTACTAGATGGTCCCAACAACCTCCCCTCTTAATCATCTCATCTCACCTATATTGTAGCAACTTTGGATGCTACCACTTCTATGGATTAATATTACAATTCTCCATATCTCATTGGTTCCATAAATTCTTCATTCGTTAATTTCACAATCACCTAATTTGAAGCGATTTCCCAACAACCCAATAATGCCTCATCTCGAGGTGCTCAAATAATCATTACTCATATTAAACTCGGTAGATCCTACCCATTCCGCCATAATGACTTAGGGCTTATCATCCAGTCATATCAGAATCGTTACATGACCCTAAAGCCAAAATGCATGTTGCTCCGGAGGAGACCAGGGGGCAATGAGGTACCACTTGGGTATGGGCAAGGTGGGCGTCAAGATCCTTAGAAGGAATGAATTTTCCCAGGGGTTTGGTATAACTGGGTGAGCCAGTCTGAGCGCATTTTCCTGTTGGATGGAAAATGGTGGGGGAGTTTCGCTGCTGCCCCACACTGGGTCAGTTGGCAGAGAATATGATGACATTGGAGCGAAACTACAGCGGGTGTTTAAGATTTGTATTTTTTTCAATAAGATTTTGTTCAGAAAGGTATGACAAGCAGAAAGAGAGTCTTTTGCAATTGGTTCTCTGCAATGTCAAACTTAGTTTTTCCAGTAATCTTAGGGGTGGATTGGTGGCGTTGAAAGCATGTTAGAATTTACTTGGAGTCTAATATATTGCCATTTACTAATGACCAAATGGAAGGTGAGTTTCCCTTAGTGGATACTCTTACAAAAGCTCAAGGCTGCAGTTCAATCACTCCCCTTGTTTCCCCTGCGGGAATTCCATCGGATTTTCCTGAGGCATTAATGGGATATACAAGTATCTTCAATTCTGAGAAGGTGGACCATCTTCCCCCATACTGAATTTGATCTAGGGTTTAGAACAACGATGCAGGTGGTAAATATTAACTTTCCTTTTAACAGCACACAGCGCAGGAGGAGGCTGCTCTTAATGTATGGTTAGACGAGATGCTTAAGAAAGGGTGGTTATTTAAAGAGAAATCACCCATTGCGTCTCTATCATTTTTGCCAAGAAGGCCAATGGTTCTCTTTGTCCCTTCATGGATTATGGTTAACTAAACAAAATCACAGTTCATGATCCCTACCCTTTACCACTTGAGCAAACTATCAGTCAGGCGATTGTTAAGTTGTGTGTGTTCTCAAAATCTTTCTCTTGTTAATGACTTTAACCAAATTTGGGTGATGGAAGGTCAGGAATGACATACTGCTATCTGAATGAAGAGGGGTATTTTACAAACTTTTGTTTGCCCTTTGGGTTGAAGAATGCACCGGCCACATTTCAAAAATGATTGATAGTGTGTTGGGTGACCTCTGGTTCACCTGTGGGATTGCTTATATTAATGATATCTTGGTACACTCACCAACTCCTGACAACATGAAAAAGATTTGAAGCAGTAGTGGCAGCCTTACATAAAGCAGGCCTATTTGTTAAGCCTTTAAAATGCAATTTTTATCGGGAGGAAGTTACATTTTAGACAATCTTATCTTAAAAGATGGGTACGCCATTCCACCTAACAATTTGGACACCATCCGTTAGTGGCCCACTCCAATGACCCAAAAGCAAGTAAGAAGCTTCTTGGGCACTATAATTTTCTTACAAAAAATTTTCCCCTGCCTTATCCCAGTTAGCCATTCCACTTCATCCACTTACAGGTAAGAATGTCCCCTTTTGTTGGATTCCTGAATGCCAGCAGTCATTTGAGTCAATTAAAAAGGTGTTTTCGTCTCATCCTATCATGAAACATAAAGATCCCTCCAAACCCTATGTTGTTGCATGTGATGCCTAATCTGTTGTAGTTGTGGCCATCCTGCTTCAGGAGCACAATGGTTTAGAACATCTGGTTGCTTATTTTTCCCGCAAGTTCTCATCTACTGAACAATATTGGGCCATCTATGATAAGGAGTTGCAGCAGTATCATGGGCTTTAACTCATTGGCGGTATTTGTTACAAGGCGCCCAGCATGAGGTAACAGTATGTACAAATCACCAATCCCATCTGTGTTTTTGTATACCACAGAAGTTGGCACATAGGCATGCTCGCCTCTACCAGGATTTGTGTAGCTTCAACTTTAGATATAAATTTCTAAAAGATGCGTTAAACGTGCTCACAGATTTTCTTAGTCACAACTCTGCTTATTACCCCATGGACTCAGATGAAGCATATTTGATTAACATAATCCCTACCACTCAATTCTTATCCATTGTACCTCCTGTGGTCTCATCATTGGACTTAGCGCCTGATGCGCCTCTTATTTCATGGGTTTTAGCGGCCCAAATGACCTGTCCCAAAGGAATTGAGTTAATGGAACAAATGTCCCTCCCAGCTCATAAGAAATTCCTATATTCCTTGGCGGAGGGTCTTATTCATTTCCAGTCATGAGTGTGGGGTTTTCCTCTTTTAAGAGCTGAAGTGTTTCAGGCTCATCACGACCCTCCCCCACAATCAGCCATCCAGGCAACAAGAAATCTATTGACTTGATAAGTGTACCTATAATTGGGCGGGTTTTTCAAAGTAAGTACTGGCCTGGATTGCCAATTGTGTTACCTGCGCATGGGCCAAGTCTGATCAATCAGGAAGGAATGGTCTCCTCCATCCTTTACAACAGGCGGAGGGTCCATGGACATTGGTATCCATGGACTTCAATGTCAAATTTCCCGTTCTAATGGCTTTACTGCAGTGATGGTGGTGGTTGATAGGTTTACAAAATTTTCTTTGTTTATCCCATGCTCTTCCGCCATTTCTTCAGAAGAAACTTCCCGCCTCTTTTTTTAGTACTAGATGGTCCCAACCCAAACTTCCCACCTCTTCATGAATCATTGCTCTCTATATTTGGTCTCCTGGAGGACATTATCAGCAACTGTGGGCCCCAGTTTACACCGTAGTTCTGGAATGAGCTTTTATTGATTTTAAAAATATCATACTGTCAATCCACAGCATATCATCCCCAGTCTGATGGACAAACTGAGCGAGTTGACCAAATCTTGGAACAGTACTTGCGCTGCTATGCTGCGGCCATGCAGGATACCTAGGCCAATGACCTTACACTCGCACAATTAACTTATAATAATGGAATGCATGCCTCTACAGGATTTTCCCTAAATGAAGTGACTTTGGGGTAGAACTTCTCGTTAAAGGTAAAACCTTGTCTGCATCCAGAGGTCCCTGCTGCCACAGATCACGTTGAGCACATTTTGTCTACCCAGTCCTTAGTGTGGGAGCATCTCACAAAAGCTATCAATGACTACAAGCGTTTTGCAGATCAGAAGTGGCTTCCTGCCCATGACATTGTGGTGGGTTTACATGTCATGCTTGATACGCGCCGTTTGAGAATTCATGTACCCTCCTAGAAGTTTACAAGCAAGCATTCAGGTCCCACTTGGTGGAGGAGGATTTGGGGAATGGGCTTTCCTCTTAAAGTTGCCATCTCATTGGAAACAACATCCCATTTTTCACGCATCTCAACTGCCCCATTCAAGGGGACTATCCCCTCAGATCCTGAGCTGATAGTTATTAAGGATGTGGAGGAGGCCAAATTGGAGAGCATTTTAGCATCCTTCAGATCTCAACGGTCAGTTTAGAATCTTGTTTCATGGAAGGGTTATCCGGCCTACAAAAACAGCTTGGTAAAAGCCTGTGATTGCAAGAACTGCATGGAACTAGTCGAGGCTTTTCATATGTCCCATCCCAATGCTCCCCATCCCCCTGCAAAAGTTGCAGCTTTGATGACAATCAAACTGCCCAAGGCTCATAAAAAAGTAGCTCTCATGCAGTTTCCTGACGGTGGTGCCCCTATTCTGTCAAAAGGAAAAGGTAATGTAAGTCCAGGGGAACGTCTCCTCTGTATGGACCGAGCAGTTTTCCCTTTTCCTAATAAAAAAGGTCCTAAGAGGGCAGCTGAAACCCTTGTCACCCAGTGCACCTCTCCCATGTGGTAGACGAGCGCTGGGTAACATCTCTCCCTCTGAAGATTCCTTCCCCAGTTCCAATGCTTGCCATTGCTGAATTAGTCTGCTGAATTGAGGAAATTTGTGTGGAAATCATTTATAATCGTTAACCCCATGAGCTGGAGGAGCTTCAAAAACTGATGGTGCTGAATCCTCAAAATCAAAGCTGAAATGTCTGATATCTACAAAAATAAAGTCTGATGGGTGATCAATAAATTGTCAGAAGGGGACAAGTATCAGATTTTTGGTCAAAATTGCTGATGGCATTGAGCCGTCAAGCAGTACAGTTGCCAATCCTAAACTCCTCTTATAATCGTCAGGATTTGTCCTCAATGGGCATGTATCACCATTGGGGATTGCTGGCAATATTTTAAAACCCTCATTGAAAAAATTGGGATCATTGCTTAAGGAATCCCACTTGGCCAAACAAACGCTCCAGCAACCAGGCATGGGGCATGTTGGTTATCCCAAACCCATTTCTGACTTGTTGGGACTGCCCCTATGAGGGGTTGCCCTGGGGGAATCTTGTTGCCCATCAGGCTAAACACCATCACATCAACCATTGCAAATGCAGTAAAGCCTCAGATCAGGCATTTACAGCTTAAATGATAGCGACTCAGCCTTCTGCTAATTCCCTCAATACAAGTTCATATTTGAAGTCATTATTTCCCCCTACCTCAAAAATTCTCCAGGTTAGGTCAATTTTTGAGGGCCCCAATTCCTGCTTTGACAGGCTACAAAATCAAACACTATTTAATCAGTTGCATTGCACTGAGGAAGTTGTTGGTCAAATTTCTTTCTTTAACTTTTCAATAAAATCCTTACCCAATTCCAGTTTATTTTATTATGTTTAGATCTAAATCACCTTTCCCGCCTATATTTTGGCCACTCGCAGGGCCCATGGCCATGTTCACCTGGTATGTTGCTAAGTGCTTATACATGACTATGGTTCATGGGCGCTCAGTGGCGAAACTCCTTTCTAATTTCATAAAAGCCACTCAAGTAGCAGTGACACTGGCATTTGGGCTTAACATTTGGGTGCTTCAGCACTTATACTGGCAGGCCAGTCTAAAAAAACTTGTAATTTTCCTGACACATTAGAGTCAGAATGCTAGCCCAATTTGTTATATTGATCTAAATTATAAATATAGTTTGTATGCATATTTAATAATATTCTGCAAATGTCTGCCATGCTTCAACTTTTATAAACCTTTTTAGCATATGCTTTAGATTTATATATAGTAATGATAAGAAAATATCTTTCTATTATCTATGATTAGATAAAAATGTAACAAAAGTATAATTATGAGCATCTTGGGTAAAACAAAACAATAGCAGGATTAATAATTTTTTAGATAGACTCTTTTACAAAATATGAGTTAATTGGTAGACTATAGTTATATGTAAGAATAAATTAGTTGTTAATGATTATAATTACTTCATTATTCTACCCTTCTATATGTATATATGTTCTGTTAACCTTTGTTCTATATATCAGTAATCATTAGTTACAATAGTGATTTATGTAGATTATCTATTGAAACTCTTTTTATAATAACATAGAGTTCAAAGCTGACTTTTTTAGCTCAATCTCAGTTTTGAGTGAGTATTATTTGAAAAGGTTATTTTAACACCATCTCTGTCCATGTCCATTTTCCATTGTTGTCCTCAGTTCCGCATCTGGATGCTCCAGTTTGGGGCAGCAGTGCTCCACCACCTAGTGTTTACCACCCTGCGGGCAAATGCATTCAGATGGGCTCAAGTAGCCCACCAACCTCTTCTGGCCAAATTGTCCCCCTTGAACTTAGCGCTCCACCTTGCGCGCATCCACCCTTCTCACCCTTTCTTATTTAACATTCATTTTTGCCTCCATGCCAACTATGGGCGTTAACTTCCCATATGCTGACAAAGTAATAATCAAGTTAGCCACTGCTGCCCTTGCACTGGCTGGTTTTATAGGTTTCCGCCCTTTTAAGGGCTATTTTGACATAGGCTTCCAGATGGAGGAGGATGCTGCAGCAGCAGCTGAGATCCCTCAATTTACAAAAACACTCTAATTCCCAATACCCATACTTACCTCCCATCTGACACCACACTAATTTTGTCATTTGCATCACTCCCTTCCCACCTCCCACCCTAAATTTTGTATGAACAGTTGATGATGGTTGTTAGATTTTGCTGTTTGACCCAAAAATAAAACTTCAACAACTAACAAATCAGGCCAACTATCCTTCAAAAACTTGATCTAATTACTCTAATTCTTAACTGAAGCCAATTACAATTATACAGCTCAGGCCAGATATATAACACCAAATTAATTTAATTATCGACTTTACATCTTGGGCTGAATATCTTAACAACAACTTTATTCAGTTATCCATTTTCCAGTTTGGACCAATATAACAATGCTAAACTAATCAAGTAATTATTTTACAGTTTAGTCAAATATCTTGCTGCCACTTAATTCGACTAAACAATTTACAATTTGGGTATAATATCTCAACCCAATTTAATTCAATTATCCACTTTTAAGTTTGGGTCAAATATCTTAACGTCAAATTAATTAATTATCCAATTGACAGCCTGGGCTGATTATCTCAACTTCGATTAATCTAGTTTTCCACTTGACAGCTTGAGTCAATTATCTCAACGTCAATTAACCTATATCCACTTGACATATTGGATTTAATATCTCAATGTAACTTAATCTAACAATCCACTTAAAAGCTCATGCTGAAAATCTCAACATTAATTAACCTAATTATCCACTTGAAAGCTCAAGCAAATTATATCAACATCAATTAAATTCAATTATTCTCTCAAAAGCTCAAGCCAAGTATCATCACATATTCAGGCTGATTATACATGCGCCAAGCTTAGCAATTGGTCCTGAATAATTGGGAGCAATATCAACTATTCAGCTTAAGAAATTTTCCAGGGGTTGATCCAAAAATATCGTCTAAAAATCTCATGGACAAATAACATCCTAAAACATAATTTCCCACCCTATGGTGAATTTTGTATATCAATCCTCATAATTGGCATGATAGCACTTACATATGGACCACCCAAATAGGAATACCTAGTGCTATCAAGAGGGCCTGTTGACATCCCAATTAGGGAGTCATTTATCTCAGCTGTATGATGAAACAAAAAACTGGGCTGATCCTAAGAATAACAAATTTGCTGCCCTATGGCAAATTTTTTATGTCAATTCTTGTATTTGGCATAATAGCACTTGCACATGGACCGTCTGAATGGGAGTACCTAGTGCTATTGACTAAGGCCTGCTGACGTCCCAATTAGGGGTGCATCATTTACTTTAATCGATGATAAAATTTCACAGAAAATATATTTTGTCAGAATTATGACAAGACTCAGGTTGAGAAAATCTTATGACAATTTTGCACATTATTATTGCAATTTTTGTCCCTGGTATCCTCCTGAATATGAGAGTACTTTTCCACCAATAAACCTCTCATTAGGTCATAGTTGTATCAGTTCAGGGCCAAACTGAGGTGGAAAAAGAATCTGTGGAAATTACGTGTTTGAAATGTGGTTAGGAGATTCCTTAAATGTGTAAATACTGGCTCTGGCCTAATGAATAATCTTCCAATTATATAGTATATATAAAGATCTATTTTGTCTAATCTTTTTACTGGTTTTTATCTGAAGTCTCTTTTGAAGAGTGTCAACAAGCTGGGATCTCAGAATATACAGCTTGTAACTTTACCTGCCTCAGTTGAAGTTCCTGAATACAGAGGGAAATTGAACCCAAGAATGGCCATAAGAGTCAGAGTAATTCAAATAGGCCTAATGAGCTTCCAAAAGGTCAAAGTACCATAAGACACTGGCTAAAATAAAGGATCATTTAGCCAAACTCCAATCCAATTAAACGTGCAGGAGCAAATTTATCAAGCGAGCAATCCTTAGAATTAAATAACTGGTGCTCACTCAAAACTGGACTCTTACAGGATCTACCAGACCAAATGTTTGTATTTGATACAAAGCACATATTATCTACCCATCATGGGGTTGTAGGATATAATTGACTTTCTCAAAGCAGGAAAACCATTTTTTTATAAAGAACCTTATGCCTATTTAACTACTAAAAATTCTCCTCCTTTCACACAAACAGGTTCTTGATTGATTGGAATTATAGTCTCCAAAGAAAACCCAGACAGTGATGAAAAAGCCTCTGGAATACAGCCCTTATCTCAGGGTATGGCAATTTCTCCTATGCCAAATTTAAAGCACTCACAGGATCAAATTTTGCCCAGCTTTCCTGTGCGCCATTCTGATGTGAAAGAGATACCACTTTAACCGCTATTAATTCAGGCCAAGAATAAAATTCACAAACTAAAATTTCATCTGTAATTGGGAAGGATCAGCTGGAGTCCCATAAGGTCATAATCAATAAGGAAGGACTTTGACGCCAACCATCTAAGTTAGATAGCTTATCTGAAATGAATCATTCCAAATCAAAGTACAATAATCAAACCCCTAGATATGATCAGCCAATATTCCAAATTATATGTCTGATTTTGCACAACCTGGGGAAACAATTCTTCATGTACACAAGGACACGGTCAATTTTGATTGATTTAACTTGTCAAGAAGAGTTAGATCATCTTCAATCAGAACTAGTGGTTGCCCTCAATCTACAATATCCAAACTTTGACCATAAATTTATTGTTTATACTGATGTATCTTTCAAGGTAGTGGGGGCTGTATTACCTCAAATAAAAGAAGATGGTAAAAACACACTTATTCTTCACTGATCAGACCATAAACGCCCATTAGAGAAATTGCACAGTGGCAAAACAAGATTGATTGATGGCCAAATATGCTTGCAAGCATTTTTGGGTGTATCTTCATGACGCTCAAATCAATGTTGTTGCCAATCATATGTCCCTAAGATGTCTGAATAATTTGAGAAAGCTAAAGGGTCAATTAGGCTGCTGGACACTAAAGCTTCAAGCCTACAATTACATAATTTAGCATTGCATTGGAGTAAAACATCAAAAGGCAATTGCCACTCCCAAATGTCAACTATTGCAACGCTTAGTCTGGCCGCTGATGAAATGTATAAGATTATCAGTGGAGTGTACCATGATGAGCCTGATTTTATCCAAAAATTAATATCAGATTTATGACAGGATATGACTATCAAAAACAGGACACTATATATGATCAAAAGGTCAAAAAGTATATTTCTAAGATCATTGGCCCAAGCAGGCATCATTTTGGCTTCCCATAAGGCCATAGGGAATGGTGGATTTAAAAGGATGAAGGAGCATCTTTTTCACTATCACAGAAATCAGCTTGTTTCACAAGTTTGGAACTTTTAGCAAAATAAGGCTTCCCAACAAGGACATAATCAGCCTTAACAATGTTGTCATATTGGCCAATTTTCATAACTTGACCAGCATGGAGAAGACATCACATGTTAAATACACAAACAGAGATGTTAGGAACGATTATATAAACAACTATATTTACTTAAATTTTATAAAAAGGTTCAAGAGCTTGGCCAATGAAGAAAGTAAAAAAATATAAATACTAGCATTGCAATATAAAACAAAATATAGTAAATAAAAGAAGAAAAAAAAAAAATTAAAATAATAATAGAAAAAGAAGCATTTAAACTAAAATAAAAAATATATATCATACCTAATTAATGCTATAGTTTGCACTTGAGGATGGGGAAGGGAATCCAACTCCTAATCTATTGGAAATTTTGGGCAAAATAAGGATCAACAAAGATCAATGAGGAATAACCGGTAATCTTAGGGCTTATGTTTGAGTCAAGTGGGGGAAATGTCAGATTCTGCTGGTTGACCCAAAAATAAACCCATCAACAACTAACAAATCAGGCCAATTTTCCTTCCAAAACTTGAGCTAATTACTCTAATTCTCAACTGAAGCCAATTACATTTATACAGCTTAAGCCAAATATTCAACACCAATTTAATTCAATTATACACTTTACATCTTGGGCTGAATATCTTAACAACAACATTATTCAGTTATCCATTTTACAGTTTGGGCCAAATATCTCAACGCTAATTTAATACAAATTATCCACCTTACAGTTTGGGTCAAATATCTTAACGTCAAATTAGCTAATTATACACTTGACAACCTGGGCTGATTATCTAAACTTTAATTAATCTAGTTATCCACTTGACAGCTTGAGCCAATTATTTCAACGTCAATTAACCTAATATCCACTTGACATATTGGGCCAAATATATTAACGTCAATTAGTCTAATTATCCACTTAAAGCTCAGGCTGAAAATCTCAACATCAATTAACCTAATTATCCACTTGACAGCTCAAGCCAATTATCTCAACCCTAATTGAATTTGGTTATTATCTCAAAAGCTTAGGCTGAATATCATCACATATTCAGGCTGATTATACATGCACCAAAATTAGCAATTGGTGCTAATAAATTCGGAGCAATATCAACTATTCAGCTTAAGGATATGTCTAGGGATTGATCCAAAATATCGTCTAAAAATCCCATGGACAAATAACATCCTAAAACATAATTTCCCACCCTATGGTGAATTTTGTATATCAATCCTCATAGAAGGCATGAAAGCACTTACATAAGGACCACCCAAATAGGAATACCTAGTGCTATCAAGAGGGCCTGTTGACATCCCAATTAGGGAGTCATTTATCTCAGCTGTATGATGAAACAAAAAACTGGGCTGATCCTAAGAATAACAAATTTGCTGCCCTATGGCAAATTTTGTATGTCAATTCTTGTATTTGGCATAATAGCACTTGCACATGGACCGTCTGAATGGGAGTACCTAGTGCTATTGACTAAGGCCTGCTGACGTCCCAATTAGGAGTGCATCATTTACTTTAATCGATGATAAAATTTCACAGAAAATGTATTTTGTCAGAATTATGACAAGACTCAGGTTGAGAAAATCTTATGACAATTTTGCACATTATTATTGCAATTTTTGTCCCTGGTATCCTCCTGAATATGAGAGTATTTTTACACCAATAAACCTCTCAATAGGTCATAGTTGTATCAGTTCAGGGCCAAACTGAGGTGGAAAATAATCTGTGGAAATTGCGTGATTGAAATGTGGCCAGGAGATGCCCTAAATATAGAAATACCGGCACCTGGTCTAATGAATAATCATCTAATATTATAGTCTATATAAAGATTTATTTTATTTAATATTCTTACTGGTTTTTATCTGAAGTCTCTTTTGAAGAGTGTCAACGAGCTGGAATCCTATATCCACAGCTTGTAACTTTACCTGCCTCAGTTGAAGTTTATAAATAAAGAGAGGAATTTGAACCCAAATTAAAGAAGAGTCAGAGTGATTCAAATAAGCCTAGTGAGCTTCTAAATGGTTGAAGTACCATAAGACGATGGCAAAAATCAAGAATCATTCGGCCAAAGTCATTCCAACTAAGTTTGGAGGAGCAAATTTATCAAGTGAGCAATCTTTGGAATTATAACAATGGGTCTTTTGGATTGAGTATTTAACCCAACCTTGTCTTCAATGTTCCCTCTGTTGCATAGTGCCTTGCTGCACATCACGCCACTGCCACCATGATCCCACACCACCCTGTCATAGCCCAACAAATCACCATGCTCATATTGCAGCTGCGCCAGAGCATTTCTTTTGGGCTGATGCTGATAATGGTCATCAAATTTGTCCCTCTGATTTGGGTTTGACCATTCAAAAAGTTCTGACCCCAAGCCACTTCCTCTGATGCAGCGACTGCACAATTGTCAGCAGCATCTGAATGTGGTGTTTTGTTGCCCCCACCCCCCTCACATGAGCTCATGGGGTCAGAGTGGAAATCTGTCCCCACCAAATCATCTGACCACATTCACCCACCCAAATTCAACCCAGCCAATCAGTCAGTCTTGGACCAAAAATTGCACCTAAACATTCACCCATTCGCCTACTACTACCCACCCAATTTCAGCCCCCACTATCCTTGTGAACCCAAAATTTTTAAAACCTATTGGACGAGGTTGATGAATTAGGTAAAATTATAGAAAATGATTAAACCAGTGAACCTCTTGACCCAGAAGATTAAGAATGGGTTAAATTTATATTTCTGATTTTTTAAATCCCTCTATCCCAGATGCTTCGCTCCTAAACCCAATGCCATCCCTACCAAAGTGACTATCAGCTCACCTTAGCAGCGGTGGCCTCATCCCATTGCCACCACCTCTTCAAATCAATGGACCAATTAGTTTCTCAATTTCATGAATGGGTGAGAACAATCGTTTTTTCCCATGATTTCTCCAAATCAGCACAGAAAGTAATTATCAATTTGAAAGATGATGCCTTAGACGCTGTCCTGCTTGTTGTAAAACTAGCAGAATTCAACCCATCTGCTAAAATCACCTGGCAAAATATAACCAGTTTGGCCCAACTCACTAATTCCCGCCTTCATGCTAAACATCATATCATAGAATTAGTTGAGTCTGTCTTCCAAGCTGAGCTTGAGAAAGGTAACCAATATTTACCCACATCTAACCCCGCCACACTGATGCCCCAACGACTTGCCTCACCACTTTTGTCCGCTATTACAACCATTGTGATTCTGTCATGAACAACAATCCTGTAGCAGGGCTGCCTGACCCCCCTCCCCCTCTGCCATGATGGGTTAGCGGTATTCTACTCCCCGCCAGGCTGGAGGTTATGCTTTGTTTTTTTTCGTTTGTTTGGTTTGTTTGCTCAATGAGCATTGATAATTTCTGTCCCCTGGTCGGCATACCTTGAATAAAGTTGAAATTTAGATTGCAAAGCCTTACAGAGCAATTTAATTCTCATAAAATAATACACTAATAGCTTTTTTATATAGATTTTTGTTGTGAGAGTAAACCTTGATTAGATTGTACTATCACGTCAGATTGTATAATCAAATGTAGTTTGCACTAACAACAAATTTACTATATGTTGGTATTTTTGTCCGCCTTGCCAGCTTCCTAGATTATCTGCTGGTTTGCTAGGGGATAAACCCCGCTAGATAATAAATCAGATATTGATTGATTTAAATTTCAACTTAGTAATTTCCTTAGGTTTTTGGGTAATTCACTGGGGTTGGATCCATCAGTATTGATCGGTGTAAATGCTTAAGATCTTATTGGGCAGAGTTACCAACAAATCAAGCCATCTGATAGTTGATTGTTTATAAACTACTAGGTGCACTAATTATGTTTGGTTGGGTTTCATCACCAACTGATTGGAAATTTAATCAGAAGTTGTGAGGTGAGTGATGCTGCCTGCAACTAGTGAATCAATCAGTTAGTTCATGACCTGCTATAATAGGTAAAGAGACCCATTACCTAAGCAGGTTGCTAGCTAAATGTGGTTGGCTTACTGTGATTGAGCGGGAACGTTAGGAACACGTTTTCTGACCTTTTCATTATCAAGTCTCTGGGATATCTGATGGAAGAATCCTTAGCCCAGTGGAGAAGACCATCAATAGAAGAGACTTCACAGGGAAATTCAACAGCAATGGCTGCCGTTTCATGGCTGAGGCACCAACTGAGGAGTTAAGCGTCAAATTCTACCTTATAAATTCCCTAGCATTTTATATTATAAAAGAAGATTGTTAAGATTGCTAAGATCCAAATGGCATTAACAGTTTATACTCATTTATGTTTATTATCGTTATAGTAAAATAGTTTTGGACTTTTTCATGCGGATAAAGAGTAAGTATCAGATATCCTTAGGAGAGAAACAGACCTTACACAGCGTATCTATGCTGACTCAGCATGACAAGAACTAAGGCCAGGAACCTATGAATCTGAGAGTGGATTAAGTTCAGCTGGGATAGGGAAGAATTCCCTAATTGTCAACCTAATCAGTATTCCATGGAACATTTGAAGCTTAGCGTTGGACCACATCTGGCTTATTTGTTCAACTGCGATTAATAGTCATCATACTATTATTACCCATTTATCTAATACTATAAAGCAACACAAATTGTCACATAACCAACAATGTCAGTTAACTTCCAAAAAAGACGATCATCTAAAGCCTAGATTTTAACACCATATGATGACAATAACATATAAAAGGTAAAGAGTAAGAAACCTAATTAGTTGCAATAGGGGTTTTATTACAATAAGAAATATTAGCATACTATAGAATCTTAAGTTTGACAGTGAATTTTTAAGCGCACAAAATGGTATTCTTCTTGGTGGTGCTAGATGTATGCCTACTAATAGAACCAGAGTTCTTATAAATGACAGTACCTTCATTATGTCTATCTTATAATCCCAAATTCTCATTGGTTCAAATTATTTGGTAAACCACTTTACTCAGAAATATTGAACCAATAGTAATTTTTATAAAACAGGAGCTTATTCCTAGAGGATAGGATATTTTCAGCTACTAATAATAAGACTAACTGGGATGAAACACTGCAAGTGTAAGTCTTGGGGACCAGCCCTTGAAGCTGGATAGGGTTCAGCACCCTTTCCGGACAAAGAGGGGGCCCAAGGCTCTTATGGACCCTTTGTCACAACTGGGTGACCTTGCCCAAGTGATAGACAAGCTCTAGGTGACAGCAGATCTCCTCAAAGCCTCCCCACTCCCATCCCTTCCTTCCTCTTCAATCCTGGTAGGATTGATGGGGTCTGCAGGGAGGTGGTTCACGTTAGGGGGCTTAGAGGGGGTCTGGAGGCCACCCACTCCCCAGGCCAGCCATGGGAAAAAATTGGGAAAATTGCAATTCCCAGTGTCAGAGCCCAGCTGGTAATTTCTGTACTGGGGACCAGTTTGGGTCAGCCAGGTTCAGGAGCCAGATTGGAACCCAGCTCAGATCAAAAACCTGGATGCAAATGGCTTGGATCATTGGGTTTAACATTCTGAGGCAGTTCCAGGTATCACGGGTGGGGATCCCAGACCCCGTCCATTTCATCCTGGAAATGCCCACACGGCGGCATTCAGGTGGGCAACCTAACCAGACAGACTTAGGCACAGGCGAGGTGAACCTTTTCTCATCAAATCTCAGAAATGCCCATGCGGCGGCAAACGGAGTGATGAGGCCAGACTGACACTAATATGAGGTCCCCTATCACAAACCCAAACCCAAAAATATCAGGTAAGCGAGGCGCGACACCTTGAAAGAACTTTATTTTTATTTTAAAAATAATAAAAGACCAAACTGGAGGGGACCAAGGCCAAGACTTAGAATTCCAACTTGGAATTCGAGAAGGTTGGGTTTGACTTTTATAAAGTCACTTCTGAGGAGCCTCTCCAATTCATTCCTTAAGCCTGCTGAGCTTAAGGAATGGTCAGAGCGGCTCAGCCCAGCCCTCTGAGTCTGACCACCCACTCCACCATACCCAACAATTCCAATTGGTTCAGTTTGAATTAACCAAACGAACCAATCAGAATGTAACATTTGGAAATTCATCCTTTCGTATGATTTCCATTCGTTACACCAGGAGGTTCAGATCATGCGAGCTGCCCAATTGTAAAATTGGACCAAATCGCAACAAACCCAATCCATGGACCTCTGCTTTCTGAGATGAATCCAGAATGCCCAAGCTTTGCAAATCAGCCGAGTCAAGTCATTGGGACCCAGATAAGCAGCATCAATTTGGCTTGGTCACAAGAAATTGGTATAATTTGCAAAAGTTTTTAAGCTTCTGCTGAATCAGGAGCTGTCTTTCACCCCCTCTGAGTTAGCCAACCAAATTCCCTCCCCATTCCTCAAACAACCAATCCCCCAACTCCTCCCTATGCCTATTGAACCATTTAAAAGCAACTGGCCCCACCAAGGCAGTTGTCAGTTCATTCTTTTTAGCCTTGTTGAAATAAAAATCTGTGTATCCACTTAGTTTGCCGCGGACTCCGCCCATTTTTAACACAAATTTAAACACTATTCCGTTGTTAGATCTGATGAAGCACGCTGTCGCCTAAATCCTTTTCCCAATGTTTGCAGACTGGATTATCTGTTCACTCGATCCCGCCATGAAGCAGCGGATCATTGACACAATAACATGGCCTGCCCCCAAAGGTGAGCCCAATGTTCCGTTCAATTTCTTCACATCTGTTAAACAGAGCTTATTCCATTTAATTGGATGCTGAGTTCGCCAAGTCTGCTCTCCAGGGGGAATGGTATCAAGGTGCTCCTGGCCCACCGCATGTGAGTTTGGCTCCAACTGCTGCCCCTGTCACTATGGGCCCTACTCACCAGCAGGACCTTGAGTGTCCCCATTTGGGGAAACTCAGTTCCAGCCCCTCCTATGGGGTTACCTCCACTTCCACCCACATTCCCAACAACATGGTGGTCTCTGTGCTGCCTCCTGCTGGTGCATCAGCCTCTCCTTTGAGTTCTGAAGGCCAGCAACCGCATTCCCTGGAGGAGACATCGTCCTCTCTGCCTCTCCTGCCAATGGGGGTTCCCCCTGTAAGACTCGCGGTTGCCCCCAATGTAACCATCTGATTTGCCTTGGAGGCCTTCGGTACATTATTGAATGTTTGCTTTCCTCACATGTTCCATAGATCCCCACTTATCTTAGTCACTCAGACCGCTATGCCTCTGGCATTCTGTGCCCTCCACTGGGTGCTCGCGCACCCTGACTGGGAGCCCAGTCTAGTTTTTCTTAGCCGCATCCGTGACATAATGAACCAACCACTAGTCTCAGCCTTCTCCACCCTCCTCGCTGGGATGTGTGATGCGCTGGCCTATGCCCTCACTTTGAGTGTGCTTTCCCTTTGTAACCTGGACTTCTCCTGCTGGGCGGTAGCCTTGTTTATCTGGGCTTTCTGCCAGGCTTGGCTGAACTGGTCCCAGCCCGCCAGGCACCAATGGAGAGTGTTACCCCTTTAGCAAATGCAACAGGGTTGGTCCCCCTGTCCCCTCTGATGAGGTGGCAGATCAAGTACTGGGCGTCTTGACAGAGATCCAGGTGCGTCTCAATGCTGATGGGGGGAAGTAGCCACTCCCTCTGATGCCCATCAGAGCGTGGCCCTCCTGGACGCCCTGGATGGTGATGCCCACCATTGGGTCAGGGGTGTGTTACACTCTGCTGCCATGCCGGGCAACCCCACCACCTCTTGGCGTTGGTTACCTCAGCGGTCCAGGCCCCTGATTCAAGAACAGCGCGCCTCCTCCGCTTGTTTATGTTAGGACAGGCAGCCAATGACCTGGCCTCCTTAATTGAGGCCTTTGCGGTCATGGCTTCCATGGTTACATTCTGGTCAAAATTGCAGTATCTGCCTTCCGCGCGGCCCTGGATCCCAGTGCGGCGGACCATACCGCTTGGGATACCCTCCTGGATCTTTAGAGGTCGCATTTTTGGTGTCTTGGGAAATTGAGGCCAGGCTCTGGCACAATCCAGCATGTCCTGTTGCCACTCTTGAGGCATCTCGTGCTGTGCCTCCTCCTGTCAGTAGGCGCGGCCAGGGGAAGCGTCCCCCTGGTTTAGCTGCATTGTGTTCCATCCCAGGGGCATCTTTGGTGGACTTACTCAAAAGGGAGTCCCTGCTGATGATACTGCTGGCTCCCATCTCAGATCAGAAGGCTGAATTGTTGGTCCTCTGGTGTTCAGAGTCTGTTCAGGGAGATGAGATCGTCCCCCAGGGGGTGGAGGTTGCTCAGTGTGATAAGATTGCTCCCCAGGGCGAACCTGTAACCCCCTGGCGAGAGTGGGGGGATGGTGCGTATCAACCCCCATTTACCTATTTGGAGCCAAGGATGTGTTGGAGACCCCAGATCAGCCACGGCCTACTCCTGCAGCTCCAGGCCAGTCTCTTCTGATGTTGGGTTATGGGCCCTCCTCAGGTGCCCTTTTGCTAGCTCATCCCAATAAAGAGGACCAAGCATACTTCTTATTTTCAATTTACTTTCCCTCAGAGACCTGGGTAGTTATGGTGCAAGTCTTGCTGGACACCGGGGCTGCGGGTAACTTCATTGACCTTGCCATGGCCCAGTCCTTAAATCTAGCGATGGATGAAGATTCCTTCATTCTGGGTGCCTCGTCTGAGACTTTGATGTCCCGCCGCATACAACCGCCATTGCACTCCTTGATTCACAACTTTGGGTTCACCGCTCATTTCTCAGCGGTACAGGACTTGCTTTATCCTGTAATCTTGGGGGTGGGTTGGTGGCGCCGCCAACAAGTTCATATCAATCTTGCCACTAACTCCTTGTTGTTTAAAAACCTCAAGTTGAGTGATGAGATTCCCTTGTTGAAAACCCTTCCCCAGGGTACATCCCTCGGTTCCATCGCCCCACCAGATCCCAGTCTAGCTGACCTCCCTCAAGATTTTCCTCCATGCTTAGATCCATACAGGGCCATCTTTGACATGTCCCCGGAAACCAAACTCCCATCCCACTCCAAGTACGACTTGATGTTCCACTTGATGGTCAACCTAGTCAAGATTAACTGCCCCCTTTACCCCTATATGGAGGAGGAAGATAGGGCTCTCGGCAGTTGGTTGGATGACATGCTAGAGAAGGGGTGGCTCGTCAAGAAGACATCCCTGTTCGCCTCCCCCATAGTTTTCGCCAAGAAAGCAGATGGGTCCCTGCACCCTTGCGTTGACTATGGACACCTCAACAACATCACCGTCCTGGACCCATACCCTTTGCCCTCTGAGCAGAGCATAGCACAGACCATCGCCAAATCTCGTGTCTTTTCAAAGTTGGACCTGGTGAATGCCTTCAATCAGGTGAGGGTGGCGAGGAAACAGGAGTGTCTCATAGCGATTCGCACTTGTTGGGGCCTTTTCCAGTTCAGGGTGACGCCATTTGGCTTAAAGAATGCGCCAGCCACCTTCCAACGCCTGATTGACGATATGCTGGGGACTTGCGTTTCTCCTGTGCAGTGGCCTATATTGACGACATCCTGGTCCATTCCCCCACCCCCAAACAACACGTCAGGAACCTCGAAGCAGTTGTGGCAGCAATCCACAAGGCAGGGCTATTTGTAAGGCCCTCCAAGTGTGAGTTATTCAGGGATGAGGTTACCTTTCTAGGAAATCTTGTCCTGAAGGATGGGTATTCCATCCCCCAGCAAGTTGGAGGCCATTCAGTCTTGGCTTACCCCAACCACTCAGAAGCAGCTTCACAACTTTCTGGGTACCGTCACCTTTTTAAAAAAAATTCCCCAGCTCTCACTCAACTGGCAGCCCCATTGCATCCCCTCACCAGCAAGAACGTACCCTATATATGGTCCCCCAAGTGCCAGAAGGCGTTTGAGGGTATCAAGGAGGTGTTTGTCACAGCCCCTGTCCTGCAGCATGCTGACATGTCCCGGCCTTTCATAGTAGCCTGTGATGCCTCGTCAGTGGCCACAGGTGCTGTGCTGCTGCAGGAGCACGAGGAATTGGAGTACCCGGTGGCCTATTACTCTCAGAAGTTTACCACAATGGAGCAGGCTTGACCAATGACGTATGATAAGGAGCTAGCAGCGCTGGCGTAATCACTCACCCACTGGCGAAACCTCTGCAGGGCGCCCTGCACAAGGTTACTGTATGGACAGACCATAAGGCCCTGCTTTATTACCATAAACCTCAGAAGTTAGGTCACTGGCAGCCCCGCACATATCAAGACCTCTGTGAGTTCCAGTTTAAGTACATATTCATCAAAGGGCAATGAACGTCTTGCCAGACATGCTCAGTCGCAACCCCTCCCTGTTTCCCAATGGGGAGGAGGACCCTTAGAGCTTATGATGATGGTGCCTCCCTCTCAAATCCTTACATTGGCTCCTCCTATTGTATCCTTCGCTGGTGTAGACCCAGTCACTCCACTCCTCCCATGTGTCCTTGCTTCCCAAGCCTGCTGCCCAGAAGGAATTGAGCTTCTGGCTGACTTAGAGTCCATGCGCCGCAAGAAAACCCCATATACCTTATGGGATGGGACAATCTGGTTCCATGGTTGAGTTTGGGTTCCTACTTCCATACACAGTCGAGTCATTGAGGAACACCATGTTCCCCAGACCGTCGGCCACCCCAGGGCCAAAAAGTGTGCTGATGTCATCAAGGAAACTATAATTGGCCTGGGTCCTCAAAGGATATTCTTAATTGGATCTCTCATTGTGTCACCTGCGCACGGGTGAAGTCTGATTGTTCAGAAAAAAGGGATTGTTGCACCCCTTGCATCAGGCTGAGGGACCATGAACCTCAGTCTCCGTGGATTTCATCATGAAGCTCCCATCCTCCTGTGGTTCTGATGCCATAATGGTTGTTGTGGATCGGTTTACCAAGCTGGCACTCTTCATCCCCTGCCTCTCTTCTATCACTGTGGTGGAGACCGCATATTTATTTGTCAATCATGTCTTTGCCATGTTCAGTCTCCCCCAGGAGATAGTAAGTGATAGGGGACCCCAGTTCATGGCCAAGTTCTAGGAAGAGCTATTGACTCTCCTTCACATCAAGCCCTGTCGATCCACAGCACATCACCCCTAGTCCAATGGGAAGACTGAGCGGGTGAATCAGGTACTGGAGAAGTACTTGCGCAGTTACGCGATGGCCACACAAGACACCTGGGCCAAGGATTTGCCACTATCACAGTTTGTGTACAACAACTCCCTCCATTCCTCCACCAACTTTTCTCCCTTTGAGGCCACCTTGGGGTATAACCCCTCATTCCAGATTGGTCCCCAACTCTCCACAGTAGTTCCAGCTGCTAAGGACTGTGTGAACTCTCTCCATGAGATGCATAACCTGATCCGCGAACACTTGAAAAAGTCCATCGAGGACTATAAGAGGTTCGCTAATCACAAGCGCCTACCAGGCCATGAGATCATGATTGGTTCCCTTGTCATGTTGGATACCTGCAACCTCCCCATGAAGGCCCCCACCCGCAAACTCTTGGCCAAGTGCTCAGGAACTTTTGAAGTTGATAAGAATTCTAGGCAATGGAGCCTACTGCCTGAGACTGCCCGCGCACTGGAAGCAGCACAATGTCTTCCATACTTCCCTTCTGACCCCTTTTGAGGGGGATAGGCCAACGTCCCCCAAGCCAATTGTCACTGGGGAAACCCAGGAATCGGAGGTGGAGGCCGTTGTAGCTTCCCGTTGGTCCCACCAAACCATCCAGTATTTGGTCGCCTGGAAAGGTTACCACTCATATGAGAACAGCTGGGTGAACGCGCGTGATTATATGAACTGCAAAGATCTGATTGAAATTTACACGCCTCTCACCCAACTGAACACACCCATCCCAGAAGATCGTGGCCGTCCTGGCCATAAAACTACCAGAGCGCCACAAGAACTACGCATTGGTCCATGCCCCTGGGGGTAGGATCCTCCCTGTTGAAAAAGAAAAGGGTAGTGTAAGTCTTGGGGACCAGCCCTTGAAGCTGGATATGGTTCAGCTTCCTTTCCAGAGGAAGAGGGGGCCCAAGGCTCCTGTGGACCCTCTGTCACAACTGGGTGACCTCACCCACATGATAGATGAGCGCTTGGTGACAGATTTTCTCCCCAAAGCTGCTCCACTCCCACCCCTTCCCTCCAATTCAATACTGGTAAGATTGATAGAGGGGGTCTGCAGGGAGGTTGATCACATCTAGGGGGCTTGGAGGGGGCCAAGAGGCCACCCACTCCCCAGGCCAGCCATGGAAAAATTGGAAAAATTTTTAATTCCCAGTGTCAGAGCCCAGCTCAGATTGAAAACCCAGGTGCAAATGGCTTAGATCATCAGGTCCAACGTTCTGAGGAAGTTCCAGGAGGTTTGGATCATGTGAGCCACCCAATCATGAGATCAGACCAAATCGCAAGGAATTTAATCTATGGACCCCTGCTTTCTGAGATGAATCCAGAATGCCCAAGCTGTGCAAATTAGCCGAGTCAAGTCATTGGGACCCAGATCAGCAGCATCAATTTGGCTTGGTCACAAGAAGTTGGGAAAATTTGCAAAAAAATTTTAAGCTTCTACCAAATTGGGAGCCACCTTTCACCCCCCTCCAAGCTAGCCAACCGAATTCCCTCCCCATTCCTGAACAACCAATCCCCTGAATCCTCCCTATGCTTATTGAACCATCTAAAAGGCAATTGGACCCACCGAGGCAGTTGTCAGTTCATTCTTTTTAGCCATGTCAAAATAAAAATCCGTGTATCCACTTAGTTTGCCGCGGACTTCGCCCATTTTTAATACAGATTTAAACACCATTCTGTTGTTCGATCTAATGAAGCACACTGTCGCCTAGATCCTTTTCCAAATGTTTGAAGACTGGATTATTTGGTTGCTCAATCCCTCCATGCAGCAGCGGATCATTGACACAATAATCTGGCCTGCCCAAAGGCGAGCCCACTGTTCCATTCATTCTTTCACATCCATTAAATGGAGCCCATTCCGTTTATTTGGACGCTGAATTTGCCAAGTCTGCTCCCCAGGGGGAGTGGTCTCAAGGCGCTCCTGGCCCACCGTGCGTGGGTTTGGCTCAGTTTGCTGCCCCTGCCACTGCAGGTATCCACTCACAAGCAGGACCTTGAGTGTCCCCGTTTAGGAAAACTCAGTATCAGCCCCTCCTATGGGTTACCTCCACTTCCACCCACATTCCCAACAACATTGTGGTCTCTATTCCGCCTCCTGGTGGTGCACCAGCATCTCCTTTGAGTTCCAAAAGCCACCAACCGCATTTTCTGGAGGAGTTGTTGTCCTCTCTGCCTCTTCCACCCATGGGGGTTGCCCCTGTAAGACTCATGGTTGCCGCCAACGCAACCATCTGGTTTGCCTTGGGGCCTACGGTATGTTATATAATGTTTGCTTTCCTCACGTGTCCCATAGATCCCCACTTATCTTAGTCACTTGGACAATATTCCTCTGGCATTCTGGGCCCTCCACTGGGTGCTCGCGGACCCTTGCTGGGAGCCTAGTATAGCTCTCCTTAGCCACATCCGTGAAAGCAATAGACAAAGACTCATATTAATAAAAACTTCTAATAGCAGTTTTACGCTGATTTGAGGGCAAGTAGGATATTATAAAATAGGTGATTTGAGTTACAGGGCCGCAGGGCCAAGGTAAATCAATGTAAAAGGATTAGGGGTTTAGCGCCTATGGGGTAATCTAGAATTAATTGTAAATTGATATTTACCTTAAACAGCGATCCATGATAAAACATTATGGTTACCTTTATATTTGTAATGCAGCCTGACAAAGTTAACAGTAAATCAACTTCAGATTGACTTTAATTCAGCAGAAGTCAACAAATACTCTGTCTATAAATTTGTTAAAACATATAAAGTTTATATATGGTTTGTTTGTATATTTTTCAAAACTATTTTTAACATCCGCCCCATTTGACCAAACATCAGAGAACAACAATGAGTAGATAAAATTAGGTCAATGAGAAGTATAAAAATTTATGGATCTGATTTTTATCAGCCAAAAACCCTATAAACTTATTACTTGCACAGGTTCAGTTCTTGTGCATTATCCGTGTTGTATTGTTTGTTGATATAATTGGTTGATAATAGTATGACAACTATTATCTGTAGGTGAATGGAATTCTTAGATCTCAGCCCAACGCTCATCCAGTATTTCCGCTTAAAATACTTGAGATGTCTTAAAATAGGGATTCATTCCCTCATAAATTCTAACCCAATCTTCTCTAAGATTCCCTGGTGACTGTTTCTCCAGCTCAACACCAGTCAGCATCAATCCCCAAATTGTTTCTGCTTCTTCTCTAGATCTTGGCTCAGATCCTTACTCTTTTTCTTAAAGATTCTCCCAATTATTGCACACAGCAATAATATACCTGAGAAAGAATAGAACATTTAAAAGCTGATAAAGTTTACTGCTTAAAACTATATACTGGATAAAAAATTACTTTATTATTAATGAATTCTTAGGAATTTATAGTTGGGGATTTGGCACCTAACCCTTGGATGACACCTCTACAATGAAATGGTAGCCGTTGCCATTGAATCAACCATCCTCATATCACCAGCGATGGTCTTCCCTATTCTGGCTAGGATTCCATCATTGGAAATCCTTGAGACCTAAAATGGAAAGAGTCAAAAACATGTCCCTAACGTTTTACTCTTAATCCAAGTGAACCAACCATATTTGGCTAGCGACCTGATTAGGTAATGGGACTTTTTACCCATTAAGACAGGTCACAAACCAACTGATCGATTCACTAGTTGCAGGCGGCATCACTTGCCTCATGACTTACTACTTACATTTCCAATCAGTCTGTGATGAAGCCCAACTGAACACAATCAGTACACCTGATAGTTAATCACTATCAGATGCCCATATTTCATCAGCAACTCCGCCCAACGAGACCTTAAGCATTCTTCCAGATTGATTCTGACGGATCTGACCAGGCAAATAACCTAAAATCCCCCAAACATAGATACTCTGAAATCAGGATCAAATGATTTCCAATTCACCTCAAGTAAAGGGAATTATCCCCTAGAGATTCCTGGTAATCTAGAAGGCTGGGATATGTGAAAAAATCCCATCACATCCCCCTCTTGCCTAAATTTCCAGAGAGAAAAGGACTGGGGCAGGAGAACACCACTTTGGACACTTGGTTGAATACTTCATTTGCTCAAGCGGAGTACAATCATCAATACTCAATGCTGCTCAGGACGACCTCCAGAATGCGGCTCTCTTCCTCTTCCTCCTCACTACCGCCTACTCAGAGCGCGGTCCCAAGATCTACTGTCATTCCATGCTGATCGATTTACTCATGATAATATTATTCATGGGATCTGGTTTTCCCCCATCAGGGCATATGACCTGCTATCATATTCAGGATACTTGGTATGGCGTCCTCAATTTCCTGATTTTCTCCTCATCCTAGACAGGAGACTCTTGCCATCAATGTTTGTTTTGTGGCCCAATTTTATTTTAAATTTATTGCAAGGAAGGCCAACCATGGGACGGACACTTCCATTTATGACTCGAAAAATAGACTTAGTACCAGGGGAGTCACCCCAGAGAAGCGATGCTATCTCTTGTTGCCAGCGGGAACGCCACTTATGGGGAGGGGGAGGGAATGTGTGAAGGGGCCGTAGCCACTATTGAGCACATGTGGAGGAAAGGGCCTGATTTGATGAACCAAACTGGGAACTAGGAGGAGACCAGCTGTCAGCGACGTGGTGGGAGGTATCCAAACATCCACGCTTGAAAGTGGTCCACCAAATGGGACCGGAATCTGTGTACCACTTCTGGGAGGGTGGGGGTGGAGCCTGCAATGGCATCTAAGACAATCGTGTGGATAGTCCACATGGCGATTGCAACCACCAGAGCACGGAGGGAGGGTGGAAGGGGGGAGGCCATAGATAAAGCAAAAATATCTCTTGAAAGACTGAAGGGATGCGTTTGATCCTGGCCCAGCAGACGTTGAACTTCGCGCCATATCACTTTAGAGGTGGGGCACTTCTCCAGGCGGTGGAACAGCGTTCCATACTGGCCACACACGACACAGGATGAGTGTATTGCGTTAGAGCGCTCAGCAGTATGATACACCCGCCTCAGGCAGCGCCACACATGAGAGCGGACTTGAGGCTGCAACAGAGGATGGTGTACGGATTTCCAGATAGTTTTTTGGGTCTCAATGGAGTAAGGGATGTCCATCATGTCCAGGTAGTCCCCCTGGATAGGACATGGGGCCGTGTGGGGATCACACCATCTTGGTTGGGTAGCCCCTGTACCTCTTGTGTGAACTGAGGAGAGGGGCGGCCTTCTGGGCTGTGTGTCCGCTAATACAAATTCTCCACTCAGCACTCCGCATGGAGAGGAGGATTCGTTTGTAGTGGGTTTTAGTCCCATGAGGACCTGTGGCCGATGTATGTGAAGCGAGGTATTTCATCAGGGAGTGGGGTTTGATGGATTGTTGAGGCCCAAGGCGCGGGAGAAGTTGGAGTGGGCCATGCGGGACCAGTGTTGGGAGGGGAGCGTAAGGGCGGTGACGGCCGCAATCCAGGTGCCCAGGATCTTGGCAGCATTGGCTTTGAAGTCAAGCAGGCCCATGCCACCATGATGATGAGGGCCAAACATGACCTCTAGCTGTACCGGTGGTGGGCGGCCTGACCAAAGCCATCCTTGCAGAAGGGCATACAAGGATTTGAAAAAGCTTGGGGAGAAGGGGATGGCGTGGGCTCCAAACCAGACTTTGGATAGGAGCATAAAGTTGGCTAAAACAACCCTGCCAGTAAGGGAAGTAGGGTGGGCTCTGAGGAAGGCAATGCGCTTTGTCACGTTGTCTAGAATATGACTCTCCATTACTGCTAATGCATATCCGCCTGCCTCCACCCACACGCCCAGATGGCGGACCAGCCCTATGGTAGGGCGTGGCATGAAGGGGATCATTAGTGGGCGGTGTGGGGTGAGCTGGGAGGGCGAGCATGTGTTCGAGCAGATGGGCCAGGCTGGGCACTGGTTGCTGGGGCCCAGCAGGTTTGATACCAACCAAGGAGGATGATTTCAGTTTTGGAAGCGTTCAGTGCAGCATTACTTAACCGGGAATACTCCTGGATGAGAGCTTCAAGTGCGCGTGCATCTTTATTATTAGACACCCCAACCACACAGTCATCTGCAAACGCCATCATCTTGACTGGGGCTTGGCCTGGCACATGGACCCCAGTGATTTGGGCATTCACGTTTCGAAGTAGTGGGTCAAGGCTGAAGTTGTATAAGAGTGGGATGAGGGGGTCCCCTTGTCGCAAGCCCCTTTGAGGGCGGACTACTTTCATTAGGAAGCCAGGGCCACGCACTGCCATTGTTGCAGATTCCGTGAGCAGCATCACCCAGTTGAAGAAGCGAGGGGGTAGGCGGCATTGATGGAGGCAGGCCCTTAGGTATTCCCAGTTTACTCTATCATAGGCCTTTTGTTGGTCCAAGAATACAAGTGCCCCAGAGGCTGTGGACTGACACACATTAGCCACAGAGTGCACGTTATCCCAAAATCGACCTTCTGGGGATGAAACCAAATTGTTCTGGGGAGATGGTGGCAGATGCTACAGTCCCCTAAACGGTTAGCCATAATTTTTGTTAAAATTTTTGTATCTGTGTTAGTTAAAGAAATGTGGCGCCAGTTGGCTAAGTCTAGCTTGTCCCCTTTCTTGAAGAGTGTGACGGTGAAGGCCTCTTTTCCTCCTGGTAGGAGGCGCGTTTCCAGAAGGCTCTGGGTAAGTGAGGCAAGCAGTAGTGGGGATAAATATCTGAAGTACTTTTTATAGAATTCATACGGAATGCCATCAGGGCCTGAGAATTTCCAGTTTGGTGCACCGCGGATGGCTATCCATAATTTGTTCAGAGTAATCAAATTCATTATTTCTTGGTATCAGGAAATGGTGCAGATGTGGGTTCAGTCGAGAAATTTGCCACTTCAGCCAGCTGAATTGGATTAGATCGGTATAACTCAGAGTAATACTTCTGTGTTTTGATTGCCACTTTTGCTAGCATATCTGCGATGGAATCATCCAATCTTCACACCTGTGTGCAGGCCACGCTCTAGCGTGCTGCGAAATTTTTTTAAAGAAATATGCGGTGCACTTGTTGCCCTCTGTAATGCGTTTGATCCTGTACTGAACACAAATCTGATGTTTGTGTTGCCTTTCAAGCGCGTTGAGGTGGGCGACTGCCTCCACCCACTTCCAGCCCCATGCAGGGCTGTATCCTGTGGCTGGGATGTTGGACTCCAGGTGTGCCAACTCTGCCAGAGTGTGCAAGATGATGGCCGATGTGGCTCATGAGTGTCAGGAGGAGAGGTGGCGAGAGTGGCGGATGGTATCCTCTTAGAAGGCTGCCCATGTGGAGATGGGGTCCGTGCAAAACGGTGTAACAAACTTTTTTTGCCAAAGTTGCCTCTTCCACCCACATGGAAAATCGTGGCGACGCGAGCTCAGGGGGCAGATAATGCACCAATGTGGGGACTTAGCAACTGTGACAGGTAGGTGGTATGTTATTGAGACCAGTCGGTGGTTGGAAAATTCCATTTTCGTTGTTGTGAAGTGGGAGATGTGGGGTTGGAATTTTTCAGGCGTTAGATTAAGGCAGATGCGGGTCATGGACCTTAATTGGCCGGTGTGGACGTGGGGATGCGTCATGTTTTCAAGCAGCGGGGCTCACCGCGGCAGCGCATCCATTAACCCAAGGGTGGCCTTTAGAACGCGAAGTTCTATGTGACCCTGGGGGGCATGGGAGGAGGAAGGTCAACGGTCCATTGGTGTGTTTAGCCAAAAGTTCATATCACTGACTACAAAAGGGTCTAGGAGTAAAGGGAGGGATTTGACCTACAAGAAAAATTCTTGACGTTCTCATGCACAGGTTGAGGCATAGAAGTTGATGATAGCGTGTGCCACGTTGTCCCACGAGAAAGTGACAATGAGGACTCAGCCATTGAGAAAGGATTCTGACAATAAAAATTTGAAAAGGTTTTTCTGAATTAGCACCCCCACAGTGCTCTGACCAAAAGGATAGGGATGGGAGGAGCATGGTTTTTAAAGCATCCTCAGAACCTCGTGGACAGTGGGACTCCTGGATGGCCAGGATATCCACGGGTAAATTTTTTGTAAAAAACTCAGTTTTCTAGCCTGGGACAGCAAGGCTTTGAGTCCGGCGATATTCAATGTCCCTAAAGTGAAGGTTTCCCCCTCACATCTTAGGTGCGAGGGGTGGGCACCCAGGCCCACTAGCCTCCTCTAGATCCCCACAGGCCTTCATGGCAGCGCGGTTGTTTGCAGCAATGCTATCAGTCTTTTGTTAATTTTAGCAGAAAGGTTCACGTTGAAGTTTGCCTTCGCTTTTTGTTTCCCCGACGTCAGATGAATTTTTTGTGGTGCGGATGAGTTCAGTGCACCATTAAGCGGGTTATATATTTTTTTCAGGTAGGTTGGAGACCAAGTCAGTTTTAGCTGGAGCTTGGTTGCAAAGATTGGGTGAAATTGAGTCACCCATTGGATCCTCAGATTGGGTGGCCCAATCAGCATGGGCTTCCCAATCTGATTGATTGATGGATTCCTGAGTTGCTTCCACTGTGAAGGTTTCAATGTCCTCCTGGCGTTGCGAGTGTGGGATAGCAGTGGTGACTTTGGCCGCTTCATTGGCCGCGGCCCTGTGGGCCTGCTTGGCCTTCTTCCACTCTTGTGGGGAAATAGGTTTTACCAGTAGGTAACAGCCTTGTGCTCCCCACGGGAAAGCCTCTTTGGTGCTTGCAGTTGGTTCATAGTGTACCTCTCCGCTGGCCATGGCCGCTGAGGGGTGCTCTTGGAATGTGACGCCCTCCTTGGTGGGGCATGCATGTGCCTTATGGCCAAACGTGTCACAGTGGGTGCAGATGGGGGGCGCGCTGTCCACGGTTACCCAGAAAGGGTGGGTGGTATGTCCTTCAATATTGATATATGTGGAGTGTGGGATCTGGGTTAGGTCCTTCACAATCTCCTCAGTTGGGGTCATAACTGTGATGGCTTTGCCGGTGCACAGGTGTGACATCAGCTTAAAGCGTTTCATCTCAAAAGATTGTATTTTGCTGTAAATGGTGAGACCATCTTTCAGGTGTTGCTCCAAAATGGCACGTTTTACCATAGTAGGCAAAAATTCAAACGTGAGGAAAATTTGGTTTAATTTTGTCCATCTGGTGCATTTGGTTTCAATGACCCATTGCCCTTTGGGGAGGTCGATCACTATGCACACTGTTGCAGCTTCGTCTGATGCCTCCTTGTTTTCAAAACCAAGGTCCAGCCAACCGCGTGACATGGAGTGAGGAGCGATGTACACCGCGGTTGGGAAAAAAGTGTGCACATCCCCACAAAATTTTTCCCATAAAGCCATTTGTTGGATGTCCAGAAACACACAGACTCCGTATTCCACCGATGAGAGTGGCTGGGAGTGCGGCGTGTTGATGTACTGGTTGCATCGCGCTTGCCAAGTGAGGATTTCTGGGGAAATAGTGACCGCCAGTTTTCTTAAATTTTTTTTCTAATCCGCTGGTTTCTCTGGGGCGTTTTCAAACATTTGAGGCCGCGGGCCTGCCACCTGCTCTTCTTACCTTACTTGCCCAACTGCTCCCTGACATGGGCGCAGACTAATCTCCTCTGTGAGATTATCAAACTAGAATCAGACTTGAATTGAATAAGTTGCAAAAGTGATTGCAATGAGAGAGAAAAGTTTAGTTGTTTTATGGCCCAATTAATAATGCTTATTTATGTTCGCCCTTGTTATCTTCTTCTCATAGCTCTTGGCTCATATCATTCTTAATTCTTCTCTGGAGAGCTTATCCCATTAATTTTGAAATTAATTTCTCCAAAATTAGAGCTTAATGGATTGTAGATTGCATAAAGTCGACTTTTATATAAGTCTGACATCCCCCTCTCATCCAGCTCATATGTCATTTTCTGAGTTGCAGTACCAACAGATACTAAACAGTTTGTCTGATCAAGATCTTCAGCTCTTCCAGAAGATGAGTCAGGCTGCATGACAAAACCTCTTCTACAGTTCTTCCAGGACTCATACGCCTAGTCTGGCATCAGTGCTAGTCCTTCCATAAAATTACTGGAAACAGTAACCAACACTTCAGAAACCAGGCTAGTGATCATTTAAAAAAACTCGTGGATGATTCTTCCTCTGTCATCACTTACAGAGTTGAATTTTGAAACTCTCCTAGATTTATCTCCTTTTGCAGATGCGCTTTCACCATTTGGATGCTCCTGAAATAATGCCATTTGCTCTTGATCGCTCTTTTCTTGCTGGGTTGGACTTGCTTCCTGAGATCCAATTCCAAGTCAGACAATACTATAAACCCGCTGTCTTGGCTACTGAGCTCACCATCAGCAACAATATTCATTTCAAACTCCCCTACGCAGAATTGAGGTCCCAAATCACCATGGCTTTATCCCTAGCGCTTAATCCCTCTTATCTTGAGAACATCCTAGATTAAGATATCACCGCTTATGCTCTTCGCTTTGCCAGCCAAGTTCTTCAAAGTTAAACCACAAAGCTTCCAGCCTCTCCCAGTTTCCATCGCTCCCTCTGCTTCAACTTCTGAGAAGCTTGTAGTCGTCACTTGCAGGATACCAATTACTCCATGCATGATTATCTCATTTCTGGTGCTTCCCATCGGTATCTCCCACTGATGGCTATAATAGGGGCATGATTTGGCAACCCCCAGCTAGCATCCCTTGTTCATTGCCAGCCCATATGTCCAGTGTTCTTGATGAAGCCCATCAGCAGGCGCTCAAGACTAATCTTCTGGCTCTGGTACCATATTGGGATTAATCAGAGTTATTTTCTGACTTCCTATTTCTGTACTGTTGCTTCCCTCCCCTCTCTGGGTTTTGTGATTGGCTTCTTCCAACATCTCAATTTCCCTTCCCCTAGTCACTTTCTCTCAGGGATCTGCATCTGCTCAAAGGACTTGGTTTAATGTAAGTTTGGCTCTCGCTAGCATCTGATCTCACATAGATTTTGACAGGTTATTCATTCCTACTGTGATCCATCCTACTTCCCCCAAGAGGTGACATAGGCGGAATCATCCCCATATCAAGGATAATCAATAAAAATAAATTTTATAAAAATATATTGGTTTTTTTCTATGCGGTTTCATAAACTTTTTTTCTCAATATTTTTTATTAATTTTAAATTTATTGCGGGGAAGGCTGACCATGGGACGGACACTTCCAAATATGACTCAGGACAGATAAACTTAGTACTGGGGGAGGCACCCCAGAGAAGCGATGCTATCTCTTGTTGCCAGCGGGAACGCCACTTATGGGGAGGGGGAGGGACGTGTGAAGGGGCCGTAGCCACTATTGAGCACATGTGGAGGAAGGGGTCTGATTTGATGAACCAGACTGGGAACCAGGAGGAGACCAACTGTCAGCGGCGCGGTGGGAGGTATCCAAACATCCACACTTGAAAGTGGTCCACCAAATGAGACCGGAATCTGTGGACAGTTTCTGGGAGGGTGGGGGTGGAGCTTACGATGGCATCTAAGACAATCGTGTGGATGGTCCACATGGCGATTGCAACACCAGAGCATGGAGGGAGGGTGGAAGGGAGGGAGGCCATTGATAGAGCAAACATATCTCTTGAAAGACTGAAGGGATGCGTTTGATCCTGGCCCAGCAGACGTTGAACTTCGCGCCATATCACTTTAGAGTTGGGGCACTTCTCCAGGCGGTGGAACAGCGTTCCATACTGGCCACAAATGACACAGGATGAGTGTAAAGCGTTAGAGCGCTCAGCTGTACGCTACACCCGCCTCAGGCAGCGCCACACATGGGAGCGGACTTGAGGCTGCAACAGAGGATGGTGTGCGTATTTCCAGATAGTCTTTTGGGTCTCAGTGGAATAAGGGATGTCCATCATGTCCAGGTAGTCCACCCTGGATAGGACATGGGGTCGAATGGGGATCACTCCATCATTGATGGGTAGCCCCTGTACCTCTTGTGTGAACTGAGGAGAGGGGCGGCCTTCTGGGCTGTGTGCCCGCTAATACAAATTCTCCACTCAGCACTCCGCATGGAGAGGAGGATTCGTTTGTAGTGGGTTTTAGTCCCATGAGGACCTGTGGCCGATGTATGTAAAGCGAGGTATTTCATCAGGGAGTGGGGGTTTGATGGATTGTTGAGGCCCAAGGCGCGGGAGAAGCTGGAGTGGGCCATGCGGGACCAGTGTTGGGAGGGGAGCGTAAGGGCGGTGACGGCCGCAATCCAGGTGCCCAGGATCTTGGCAGCATTGGCTTTGAAGTCAAGCAGGCCCATGCCACCATGATGATGAGGGCCAAACATGACCTCTAGCTGTACCGGTGGTGGGCGGCCTGACCAAAGCCATCCTTGCAGAAGGGCATACAAGGATTTGAAAAAGCTTGGGGAGAAGGGGATGGCGTGGGCTCCAAACCAGACTTTGGATAGGAGCATAAAGTTGGCTAAAACAACCCTGCCAGTAAGGGAAGTAGGGTGGGCTCTGAGGAAGGCAATGCGCTTTGTCACGTTGTCTAGAATATGACTCTCCATTACTGCTAATGCATATCCGCCTGCCTCCACCCACAATCCCAGATGGCGGACCAGCCCTATGGTAGGGCGTGGCATGAAGGGGAGCACCAGTGGGGCGGTGTGGGGTGAGCTGGGAGGGCGAGCATGTGTTCGAGCAGATGGGCCAGGCTGGGCACTGGTTGCTGGGGCCCAGCAGGTTTGATACCAACCAAGGAGGATGATTTCAGTTTTGGAAGCGTTCAGTGCAGCATTACTTAACCGGGAATACTCCTGGATGAGAGCTTCAAGTGCGCGTGCATCTTTATTATTAGACACCCCAACCACACAGTCATCTGCAAACGCCATCATCTTGACTGGGGCTTGGCCTGGCACATGGGCCCCAGTGATTTGGGCATTCACGTTTCGAAGTAGTGGGTCAAGGCTGAAGTTGTATAAGAGTGGGCTGAGGGGGTCCCCTTGTCGCAAGCCCCTTTGAGGGCGGACTACTTCCATTAGGAAGCCAGGGCCACGCACTGCCATTGTTGCAGATTCTGTGAGCAGCATCACCCAGTTGAAGAAGCGAGGGGTAGGCGGCATTGATGGAGGCAGGCCCTTAGGTATTCCCGATTTTCTCTACCATAGGCCTTTTGTTGGTCCAAGAATACAAGTGCCCCAGAGGCTGTGGACTGACATACATTAGCCACAGAGTGCACGTTATCCCAAAATCGACCTTCTGGGGATGAAACCGAATTGTTCTGGGGAGATGGTGGCAGATGCTAAAGTCCCTAATTGGTTAGCCATAATTTTTGTTAAAATTTGGGTGTCTGTGTTTGTTAGAGAAATGGGACGCCAGTTGGCTAAGTCAAGCTTATCCCCTTTCTTGAAGAGTGTGACAGTAAAGGCCTCATGTCCTCCTGGTAGGAGGCGCGTTTTCAACAGGCTTTGGTTATGTGAGGCAAGCGGAAGTGGAGATATATATTTGAAATATTTTTTGTAGAACTCATATGGAATGCCATCTGGGCCTGGGCAACTTTGGTTTAGCGCAACGCGATTGGCTGTCCATAATTTGCTTGGAGTAATTGAGTTCATTATTTCTGGGTATTGGAAAATGGTGCGGATATGAGCTCAGACGAGAAATTCTACCACTTTGGCTGGCTGAATTGGTTCAGCTCAGTACAACTTGGAGTAATATTTTTGCATTTCGATTGCCACTTCAGCCAGTGTATCCACAATAGAATTATCCGATCTTCGCACCTGTGTGCAGGCCACACTCTGGCATGGTGCAAAATTTTTTTAAAGAAATATGCGGTGCACTTGTCGCCTTTAGTGATGCGTGTGGCCCTGTATTGGACACAAATCCGATGTTTGTGTTGCCTTTTGAGTGCGTTGAGGTGGGCGGCTGCCTCCGCCCACTTCCAGCCCCATGCAGGGCTGTCCCTGTAGCTGGAATGTTGGACTCCAAGTGTGCCAATTTTGCCAGAGCACGCGAGATAACCACCAATGTGGCTCATGAGCATCTGGAGGAGAGATGGCAAGAGTAACGGATGGTGTCCTCTTTGAAAGTTGCCCATGTGGAAATGGGGTCCGCGCAAAATGGTGCAACAAACTTTTTTGCCAAAGTTGCCTCTTCTACCCACATGGAAAATCCTGGCGACGCGAGCTCAGGGGGGCGGATTTTGCACCAATGTGGGGCCCTAGCAACTGTGACAGGTAGGTGGTATGTTATTGAGACTAGTCGGTGGTTGGAGAATTCCATTTTCGTTGTTGTGAAGTAGGAGATGTGGGGTTGGAATTTTGCCGGCGTTAGATTAAGGCAGATGCGGGTCATGGACCTTAATAGGCCATTGTGGACGTGGGGATGCATCATGTTTTCGAGCAGCAGGGCATGTCATAGCAGCGCATCCATTAACCCAAGGGTGGCCTTTAGAACGCCTAGTTCAACGTGGCCCTGTGGGGCATGAGGTGAGGGAGGCCATCAGTCCGTTGGTGAGGTTAGCCAACAGTTCATGTCACTGACTAGGAAAGAATCAGGGGGTAGCAGGAGGGATTTGACTGATGAGTAAAATTCCTGATGCTCGTGTGAAATTTGGGGCATAAATGTTGACAATTGCGTGTGCTACGTCAGCCCACGAGAAGGTGATGATGAGCACTCGGCCATTTAGGAATGTTTCTGAGGATACAATTTGAAAAAATTATTTTTCTGAATTAGCACCCCACAGTGCTTCAACCAAAAGGATAAGGATGGGAGGAGTATTGTTTTCCAAGTTTTCTCGGAACCTTGTGGACAGTGGGACTCCTGGATGGCTAGGATATCCACAGGTAAATTGTGTTGTAAAAAACTCAGTTTCCTAGCCTGGGATGGGGAGTCCTTGAGTCCGGTGATATTCAACGTCCCTAAAGTGAAGGTTTCTCCCCTTTGCACCTAAGTGCGAGGGGGTGGGCCACTGGGCCCACCAGCCTCTTCTAGGTCCCCACAGGCTTTCACAGCAGCGCGGGTGTTAGCAGCAACGCTATCAGAGTTTTAGTTGATTTTTGCGGAAAGAGTCACGTTGGCTTTGGCCTTCGCTTTTTGTTTTCCTGACGTCAGATAAAATTTTTTGCGGTGCGGATGAGTTTAATGCACCATTGAGCGGGTCAAAATTTTTTTTCAGTTGGGATAGGTTCCAAGTTGGTTTTGACTGGAGCTTGGGTGCAACGATTGGGTGAGATTGAGTCTCCCATCAGATCCTCAGATTGAGTGGCCCACTCAGCATGGGCTTCCCAATCTGATTGGTTGATGGATTCCTAAGTTGCTTCCACCGTAAAAAGTTTCCATGTCCTCCTGGCGTTGTGAGTGTGGGATAGCAGTGGTGGCTTTAGACGTTTCCTTGGCCGCGGCCCTATGGGCCTGCTTAGCCTTCTTCCGTTCTTGTGGGGAGATAGGCTTTACCAATAGGTAGCAGCCTTGTGCTCACCACGGGAAAGCCTCCTTGGTGCTTGCGGTTAGTTCATAGTGCACCTCTCCGTTGGCCATGGCCGCCAAGGGGTGCTCTTGGAATGTGACGCCCTCCTTGATGGGGCATGCATGTGCCTTATGGCCAAACGTGTCACATTGGGTGCAAATGGGGGGCGCGCTGTCCACGGTCACCCAAAATGGGTGGGTGGTATGCCCTGTGATATCAATAAGAGTGGAGTGCGGGATCTGGGTTAGGTCCTTCATAATCTCCTCAGTTGGGGTCAGAACTGTGATGGCTTTGCCGGTGCACAGGTGTGGCATCAGCGTGAAGCGTTGCATTTTGAAAGATTGTGTTTCGCCATATACAGCGAGACCATCTTTCAGGTGTTGTTTCAAAATATCACATTTTACTGTACTAGGCAAAAAGTCAAACGTGAGGAAAATATGGTTTGATTTTGTCCATCTGGTGCGTTTGGTTTCGATGACCTGTTGCCCTTCGGGGAGGTTGACCACTACGCGAACCGCTGCAGCCTCATATGCTGCTTTTTGCTCTTGAAACCTAGGTCCAGCCAACTGCATGACATGGAGTGAGGTGCAATGTACACCGCGGTTGGGAAAATTTTGTGTACATCTTCACAAAATTTCTCCCATAAGGCCGTTTTTTGGATGTCCAGATACATGTGGACTCCGGATTCCACTGACAAAAGTGGTAGAGAGTGTGGCGTGCTGATGTACTGGTTGCATCTTGCTTGCCATGCGAGTATCTCCGGGGAAATTGTAACCGCCAGTTTTTTAAGATTTTTATCAATTCCGCCGGATTCTTTGGGGCGTTTTTGAATGTTGGAGGAGGCGGGCCTTCCACCTGCTCCTCTTATCTTGCTTGCCCAACTGCTCCCTGAAATGGGCGCAGACTAAATATCCTCTGTGAGATTATCAAACTAGATTTAGTCTTGAATTTAATAGGATGCAATAGTGATTGCAACGAGAAAGAAAATTAAATAATTATTATCTTTTATTTAAATTTTTAAATTTTTAAATTTATTGCGGGGAAGGCTGACCATGGGACGGACACTTCCAAATATGACTCAGACGAGACAAAACTCAGTACCAGGTGAGGCACCCCAGAAAAGCGATGCTATCTCTTGTTGCCAGCGGGAACGCCACTTATGGGAAGGGGGGGAACGTGTGTGGGGCGTAGCCACTATTGAGCACGTGTGGAGGAAGGGGTCTGATTTGATGAACCAGACTGGGAACCAGGAGGAGACCAGCTGCTGGCGACGTGGTGGGAGATATCCAAACATCCACGCTTGAAAGTGATCCACCAAATGAGACCGGAATCTGTGGACAGCTTCAGGGAGGGTGGGGATGGATCCGGCGATGGCATCCAAGACAATAGTGTGGATAGTCCACATGGCGATTGCAACCACCAGAGCACGAAGGGAGGGTGGGAGGGGGGAGGCCATTGATAGCAAACATATCTCTTGACAGACTGAAGGGATGTGTTTGATCCTGGCCTAGCAGACGTTGGACTTCGCGCCATATTACTTTAGAGGTGGGGCACTTCTCCAGGCGGTGAAACAGCGTTCCATATTGGCCACACACGACACAGGATGAGTGTAAAGCATTTGAGCGCTCAGCTGTACGATACACCCGCCTCAGGCAGCGCCACACATGGGAACGGACTTGAGGCTGCAACAGAGGATGGTGTGCGTATTTCCAGATAGTCTTTTGGGTCTCAGTGGAATAAGGGATGTCCATCATGTCCAGGTAGTCCACCCTGGATAGGAATTGGGGTCGAGTGGGGATCACGCCATCATGGATGGGTAGCCCCTGTACCTCTTGTGTGAACTGAGGAGAGGGGCGGCCTCTTTGGGTTGTATGTCCACTAATACGAATTCTCCACTCTGCGCTTCGCATGGAGAGTAGGATTCGTTTGTAGTGGGTTTTGGTCCCGTGAGGACCTGTGGCTGATGTGTGTGATGCGAGGTATTTCATCAGGGAGTGGGGGTTTGATGGATTGTTGAGGCCCAAGGCTCAGGAGAAGTTGGAGCGGGCCGCGCGGGACCAGTGTTGGGATGGGAGTGTAGGAGCAGTGACGGCCACAATCCAGGTGCCTAGGATCTTGGCGGCATGGGCTTTGAAGTCAAGTAGGCCCATGCCACCATGATGATGAGGGCCAAACATGACCTCTAGCCGTACTGGTGGAGGGCGGCCTGACCAAAGCCAACCTTGTAGCAAAGCATACAGGGATTTGAAGAAGCTTGGGGAGAAGGGGATGGCGTGGGCTCCAAACCAGACTTTGGATAGGAGCGTAGAGTTGGCAAGAACAACCCTGCCAGTGAGGGTAGTAGGGTGGGCTCTGAGAGAGGCGATTCGCTTCGTCACGTTGTCCAGTATATGGCCCTCCATTACTGCTGACGCGTATCCTCCTGCCTCCAACCACACGCCCAGATGGCGTACTGGTCCTATGGTAGGTCGCAGCACAAGGGGAGCACCAGTGGAGCGGTGTGTTTGAGTTAGTAAGGCGTGGACTTGGGCGAGCAGCTGGGCTGGGTTGGGAACTACTTGCTGGGGCCCAGCAGTTCTAAAACTGACCAAGGAGGATGATTGTGGTTTTGGAGGCGTTCAGTGCCGCGTTGCTTACCCGGGAATATTCCTGGATGAGGGCTTCAAGCGCGCGTGCATCTTTATTATTAGACACCCCCACCATGCAATCATCTGCAAATGCCATCATCTTGACTGGGGTTTGGCCTGGCACATGGACCCCAGTGAGTTGGGCATTCGCCAATCACAGTAGTGGGTCAAGGCTGAAGTTGTATAAGAGTGGGCTCAGGGGTCCCCTTGTCGCAGGCCCCTTTGAGGATGGACTACTTCCGTTAGGAAACCTGGGCCGCACAGCCATTGTTGCAGATTCTGTGAGCAGCATCACCCAGTTAATGAAGCAGGGAGGTAGGCGGAATTGTTGGAGGCAGGCCCTAAGGTATTCACAGTTTACTCTATCATAGGCCTTTTGTTGGTCCAAGAATACAAGTGCCCCAGAGGCTGTGGACTGACACACATTAGCCACAGAGTGCACGTTATCCCAAATCAACCTTCTGGGGATGAAACTGAATTGTTCTGGAGAGATGGTGGCAGATGCTACAGTCCCTAAACGGTTAGCCATGATTTTTGTTAAAATTTTGGTGTCTGTGTTTGTTAGAGAAATGGGGCGCCAGTTGGCTAAGTTTAGCCTATCCCTTTTCTTGAAGAGTGTGACTGTAAAAGCCTCATGTCCTCCTGGTAGGAGGCGCGTTTCCAACAGGCTTTGGTTGAGTGAGGCTAGCAGCAATGGGGATATGTATTTAAAATATTTTTTGTAGAACTCATATGGAATGCCATTTGGGCCTGGGTATTTTCGGTTAGGCGCACTGTGAATGGTAGTCCATAATTCGTTTGGAGTAATTAAATTCATTATTTCCGGGTATCAGAAAACGGTGCAGATATGAGCTCTGTCGAGAAATTCCGCCATTTCGGCCAGCTGAATTGGTTCAACTCGGTATAACTTGGAGTAATATCTTTGCATTTTGATTGCCACTTCAGCCGGTGTGTCCACAAAAGAATTATCCAATCTTCGCACCTGTGTGCAGGCCACGCTCTGGCATGGTACAAAAATTTTTTTGAAGAAGTATGCGGTGCACTTGTCACCTTTAGTGATGCATGTGGCCCTGTATTGGACACAAACCCGATGTTTTTGTTGCCTTTCAAGTGCGTTGAGGTGGGCTGTTGCCTCCGCCCACTTCTGGCCCCATTCAGGGCTATATCCTGAGGCTGAAATGTTGGACTCCAAGTGGGCCAATTCTGCCAGTGCGCGCGATATAACCGCTGATGTGGCTCGTGAGCATCTGGATGAGAGATGGCGATAGTGGCGGATGGTGTCTTTTTTGAAAGTTGCCCATGTGGAAATAGGGTCCACGCTAAATGGTGCAACAAACGATTTTGCCAAAGTTGCCTCTTCCACCCACGTGGAAAATCCTGGCGATGCAAGCTCTGGGGGGCGGATTTTGCACCAATGTGGAGCCTTTGCAACTGTGACAGTAAGTGGTATGTTATCGAGACAAGTCGGTGGTCAGAGAATTCCATTTTTGTTGTTTTGAAGTGGGAGATGTGGGGTTGGAATTTTGCTGGCATTAGAATAAGGTCTATGCAGGTCATGGACCTTAATTGGCCATTGTGGATGTGGGGACGCGTCATGTTTTTGAGCAGTGGGGCATATCGCAGCAGCGCATCCATTAACCCAAGGGTGGTTTTAGAACGCGTAGTTCTATGTGACTCTGTGGGGCGTAGGGTGAGGGTGGCCACCAGTCCGTTGGTGAGGTTAGCCAACAGTTCATGTCGCCAATTAGGAAAGAATCGGGGGTAGCGGGAGGGATTTGACCGACGAGAAAAATTCCCGACGCTCTTGTGCACCGTTTGGGGCGTAAATGTTGACGATTGTGTGTGCAACATTGACCCATGAGAAGGTGACAATGAGCACTCGGTCATTTAGGAATATTTCTAGAGATGTAAATGTGAAAAAATTGTTTTTCTGAATTAGCACCCCACAGTGCTTCAACCAAAAGGATAGGGATGGCAGGAGCATTGTTTTCCAAGCATCCTTGGAACCTCGTGGACAGTGGGTTTCCTGGATGGCCAGGATATCCACAGGTAAATTATTTGTAAAAAACTCAGTTTCCTAGCCCGGGATGGGGAGGCCTTGAGTCCGGCAATATTCAGCATCCCTAGAGTGAAGGTTTCCCCATCACACCTTAGGTGCGAGGGGGTGGGCCCCCTGGCCCACCAGCCTCTTCCAGGTCCCCACGGGCTTTCACAGCAGCGTGGGTATTAGCAGCAACGCTATCAGGGTTTTTGTTAATTTTTGCAGAAAGAGTCGCGCTGGCTTTGGCCTTCACTTTTTGTTTTCCTGACGTCGGACGAATTTTTGCGGTGCAGATAAGTTCGATGCACCGTCGAGTGGGGCAAAAAAAATTTTTTTTTCGGTTGGGATAGGTCCCAAGTCAGTTTCAACCGGGGCTTGGGTGCAGCGATTGGGTGAGATCGAATCTCCCATCAGATCCTCAGATTGAGTGGCCTGTTCAGCTTGGGCCTCTTAATCTGATTGGGTGATGGATTCCTGAGTTGCTTCCGCCGCGAAGGTCTCCATGTTCTCCTGGCGTTGTGAGTGTGTGGGATGGTGGTGGTGACCTTGGCTGCTTCCTTGGCCGCGGCCCTATGGGCCTGCTTGGCCTTCTTCCGCTCCTGCAGGGAGATGGGCTTTACCAATAGGTAGCAGCCTTGTGCTCCCCACGGGAAAGCCTCTTTGGTGCTTGCGGTTTGTTTGTAGTGTGCCTCTCCGCTGGCCATGGCCGCTGAGGGGTGCTCTTGGAATGTAACGCCCTCTTTAATGAGGCACGCATGTGCCTTATGGCCGAATGCATCACAGTGGGTGCAAATGGGGGCGCGCTGTCCACGGTTACCCAGAATGGGTGGGTGGTGTGCCCTGCGATATCAATAAAGGTGGAGTGTGGGATCTGGGTTAGGTCCTTCGCAATCTCTCCTCAGTTGGGGTCAGAACTGCGATGGCTTTGCCGGTGCACAGGTGTGGCATCAGTGTGAAATGTTGCATTTTGAAAGATTGTATTTTGCCATATATGGTGAGACCATCTTTCAGGTGTTGCTCCAAAATGTCACATTTTACCGTAGTAGGCAAAAAGTCAAACGTGAGGAAAATTTGGTTTGATTTTGTCCATCTGGTGCATTTAGTTTTGATGACCCATTGCCCTTTGGGGAGGTCGACCACTACGCGCACCGCTGCAGCCTCGTCTGCTGCTATTTTGCTTTCAAAACCTAGGTCCAGCCAACTGCACGACATGGAGTGAGGTGCAATGTACACCATGGTCGGGAAAATTTTGTGTACATCTTCACAAGATTTTTCCCATAGGGCCGTTTTTTGGATGTCTAGATACACACGGACTCTGAATTCCACCGATGAAAGTGGCTGGGAATGTGGCGTATTGATGTACTGGTTGCATCATGCTTGCCACGTGAGTATCTCCGGGGAAATTGTGACCGCCCGGTTTTTTAGATTTTTTTCTATTCCGCCGGATTCTTCGGGGCGTTTTTGAACGTTAGAGGCCGCGAACCTTCCGCCTGCTCCTCTTGCCTTGCTTGCCCAACTGCTCCCAGACATGGGCGCAGACTAATCCCCTCTATGAGATTTTTAAACTAGATTTAGTCTTGAATTGAATGGGTTGCAAAAGTGTTTGCAATGAGAAAGAAAAGTAATTCATTATCTTTTATTAATCTTTTTTTTTATCTTTTTTTATGTGAATTGACCATGTTTTGGTTCAGTGGTCCATCTTTTATTTTCCCCCAAACTGGGTCCTAGGTATTCTTAAACCTACCAGTTTTCTATGGTATAGAGGTCATTCTTTTGGACTTAAACATCTAGATTGGTTCAGAGGTCCTTTTTCAGACTTGACCTAATCATCAGGACATAACCAACTTAATGGTTCATCAGTCCTTTGGGAACTTTCTTTTGTTTTTTTTCTCATTGATCCATCGCTTCAAATACTTAGCATGTACTTGATTTACAACTCTTCCATTCAATAGATTCTTGATGGAGTAGGCGTCAATCACCATCTTGGCGATAATCTCAAACAGACCCAACCACAACACATTCAGCTTGTTTTTCTCCCAAAACCATGCGTATCATAATAGGCAACTCTTTCGCCTATTCAATAGTCTGATAAGGCCAGTTGGTTCTTATCATCTGTCAATTTCGCTTGTATTCTTTTCTTCAATGTAGTATCAGATGCTTACAATTGCATCTCAATCAGGATATTTGTCATTCGGTTCAAGTACAGTTTGACACTCATCCCTGATGTTAGTTCCACCACCAAATATAAAATTGGTGGCAATGCGGCTTCCTCCCATATAACAAAATTGGCGTTTTTCCCATCGCCATATGATGAACGATATTGTAGGCAAATGTCACAAACTCAGGTATGTTCCACACATAGAAGTTCTTCATGCGACCAGCTTCCTCAGTGTTGTGGCCAGCGTTCCATTCACTCATTCTACCAGTCCATTTTTCTCCAGCTGGTAGGATACAGACATGACTCCTCAGATCCCCATTATCTCATTCAGTCATGGGATCACATGAGATGTGAAGTTTGTCCCATTGTCGCTAAGCAGGACCTGTGGGCATCCATGTCAATATACTACTTGATCCAGGATGAACTTCATGGTGCTGGTAGCGTCTAATTTCTCCAGAACCTTCATCTCAACCCATCTCATCAGATGGTCAATAGCAACTATTATGTACTTGACTCCCTCTGTGCTCATTGTCAATGGTCCCATCACGTCGATGGACACTGTATGCCAGGAAAATCCAGGGCGGACCAGTCAGTATCCAGTTGTATTCTTATGTGGCTTGTGCAGCTGGCACTACATGTATCAGCTAGATAGTCGGTGAAATTGTAATTGATTGAATCCCAGTAGTACTGCGAATATAGTTGGTCATTTTTCTCAGGCCTCCATGCCCAAAAACCCTATGAGCGGCTTGAATGATAGCTGCTCTTTCTGACGGCTTTGGGAATAGTAAACCACTTCCCATCGATCGTCTTAAACACTTTTCCATCCATGGTAGTGTTTTCCATCACTTTTCAAAGTGCACCTTGGATTTCTCAGTGCTCATTCCCAATTTATCCATTGACTATTCTCTGGAATAACTCATCAAACTGCTGGTATACCATCTAGACCAATGGTAATCATGATAAGCCATCCGTATTCTAATGAGAAGCCCTCGCCCAGTTGCCTTCAACTGTTGAATCAGTCTCATCCTGATTGGTAAATTTTCCCCAGTATTGACCTTGTGGATCACATCTCTTGCACACCCCAGATCATGGTTGTCCTGGGCAAATACTTCCTGATACTTTTTGAACAATTTGAGCACCTCCTCCTTCTGTCTTTCCGTCAGATCAACGAGTTGCTCTTAATCAACCAATAGGTTGATTCTCTCAGTTACCCCAGCCAGTAATTCCATATCATCGAGATTCCCAAAATCATGAAATTTCCTCAGTTTGTCCATTGGGATTTCTTGTTGCTTCCTAAGTCTGAAAATCAAGGACCAATTAAATAGATTTTTAATATTATATTTTTTTGAATTTTTTGCAATAGGACTTGCAACCTACAACAAAGTTCAGAGGTCCTTCTTTTCCCCTTCATCCAAACTAGAACCTAGGTAACTCTGACCTAGCAGTTATCACAGTTCAAAATCTTATCCTCTTAAGATTTAACTATCCATTTGGTTCAATGAACTCTTCTGGGACTTGACCAAAGTCTCATGACATAACCATTTAATGGTTCAGAGGTCTGCTAGGAACATTGCAACTATTTTCTCTTAGGCTCAATACTTCTGATTAGTATTGACCTTCTTCACTATATGACCAGCAGTGCTGTATCTTCACATATAGGTACTCTTGCCAACTGTCAGGCAAACAGCAAGTTAGAATTAGACCAGCCAGCCAGCCTAGTTGCCGGAGCATCCAAATGGCAAACCAGAATGCCAAGGGCACTTCTGCTGGTATGACAGATATGAAACTAGAAAGGAGTTTCACCAATAACTGCCAGTGAGCCAGAATCTTGTACAGGCACATAATAAAATACCAGATGAATATAGCCGTTAACCCTGAGGGGTGTGTGAGTATTGGCAGAAAAGACGGTTTAGTTTCAACATAAAAAACTAAATTTAGGAAAGGGTTTTTAGTGGAAAATTAGGGAAGAAAAATTGACCAACAATTTTCCAGTGCAATGCAACTGATTAAATAGTAGTCAATTTGGAGGGGAAACAATGCTGGGATCAGGTCCCTCAAGTTTGACCTAACTGGCGAATTATTCAGGAATGGGGGCAGACAAGCTCACTGGAAACTTAATTGAAGGAATTGGTGGCAGGCCAAGTCACTGTCAGTTTGACCTCGAATGCCTGAACTGAGACTTGACTGTGTTTCTGGAAGTTGGTGCAATGGCATCTGATCTGACAAGCAATGGGACCCCCAAGGCCACCCCACGTAAGGGTAGTCCCAATTGGTTGGGAACGGGTTCTGGATGCCCAACCCACCCATGCCCAGTCTCTGGGCCATTTGATCGATCTAAAGTGGTGCATCAGCTGCAATGCCTGATTTGCTGGAAGGTGACTTTGAATTATTGTCAATGGTGTCCAATGATGCTACCTGCATGTCAGGGATCATCCCTAGACAAATTTGGGAGGGAGGTTAATTTCAACGATTATGGTGTTAGCTGAATTGAAGAAGTCAGCGATTCCAGCCAGTGAGTCAATTTTCATTCCTTTTCAATTATGTGGATTCTGATCATTGGGCTCGTTTCCACTCATTTTCAAAATGATAAACTTCATTTAGGCGATTTCAGTAAAATTTTTCCTGATCAGATGTATAAGTTCAGATGAGGTGAGTGTGGGCACTGGGGGAGGGATCTGAAGAGGGAGAGCTGTCACCCAGCGCTCATCTACCACGCGGGCGAGGTCGCCCCAGGTGACAAGGGGTACAGCCGCCCTCTTTGGAGCTTTTTACTTGGAAATTGGAAGAGGACCCAATTGACACACAGGGGATGTTCCCCTGGACTTACATTACCCTTTCCTTTTTCCAAAGGAATGGCGCCACCGCTGGGAAACTGCATGAGGTCCACATTTTTGTGCACCTTGGGTAGTTTGATTGCCATTACCGTTGTGACCTTTTGGGGGGATGGGGGGCGTTGGGGTGGGATTGGTGAAATGCATCACCCAGTTCCATGCAGTTAGCACAATCATGAGCCTTAACCCAGCTGTTCTCATAAGCCAGATACCCTTTCCAGGACACATGATACTGAACTAACTGCTGGGATTTGCAGGACGCTAATATGGTATCCACCTAAGCTTCTTCCGCATCCTCTGTCACAACTGGTTCAAGTTTGGAAGGGATGATCCCCTTGAATGGGGACAACATAAACACTGGAAGACGGGATGCTGTTTCCAATGAGCTGGCAGTTTCAACTGAAAAGCACTATTGCCCGAGTCTTCCTCCACCAGGTGGCGACCCAAACATTTTCTTGCAAACTTCCAGGAAGGTAGCAGTTCTACATTTGGCAGGTGTCCAACATGACGTGAGAGCCCACCATGATATCATGGCTCAGAAGCCACTATGATCTGCAAACTGTTTATAATCATTGATAGCCTTTGTGAGGTTCTCCTATAATAAGGACTGGGTATACTGGATATGCTCAACATGATCTACGGCAGCAGGAACCTCTGGGCGTATACATGGACCAATCAAAAAAGGATTATAACCTAGCGTTGCTTCATAGAGAGAAAAACCCGGTGAAGCATGAGTGCTGTTGTTATAGGCAAATTGGGTGAGGGAGGTCATCGGCCCAAGTATCCTGGGTGGCTGAAGCGTAACAGCACAAATACTGTTCCAAAATTTGGTTAACCCGGTCGGTTTGTCCGTCATACTGGAGGTGGTAAGTGGTGGAACGACAGGGGGTGATTTTTAGGATGGATAAAAGCACATTCCAAATTCGCGCTGTAAATTGGGGTCCACAGTCACTAATGATCTCCTGGTGGAGGTCAAACATTAAGAACACATGGCATAAAAAGAGCTGAGTGGTTTCTTCAGATATAATTGCAGAAGTACAGGGAATAGAAAGGGAAAATTTAGTGAAACAATCAACTACCATCATCACTGCCATAAACCCATTAGAACAGGGAGTTTGACAATAAAGTCCACATAAACCAATGTCCATGGACTCTCCGCTTGTTGTAATGGGTGCAGGAGACACTTCCTTCCTGAGCGGTCTGACTTAGCCTGAGTACAGGTAATTCAATCAGCGATCCAAGCCAGAACTTCCTTAACTTAACCCACCCAGTTATAGGTTCGCTTTATCAATTCAATGCATTTTTTGATACCTGGATGGCCGATCATTGGAGAATCATGATGCACACAAAATACCACAGCTCAGAAAAGAGGGTGAACCTAAATTCGTGACCTAAATTAGATGAGTCCCTCCACCAAGGAGTACAGAGAGTGTTTATGATTTTAAAGGCCAATTGCTCGAATAACTCCACCCCTTTGGGACAGGTCGTTTGGCCATCTAAGACCTGAGCAACAAGTGGGGCGTCAGGAGCAAGGGTGGCAGAAGAGACGGCGGGGGGAACAATCAACAAAATTTGAGCAGCGGGAATCATGGTAATGAGGTCTGCTTCTTCTGAATCTGTGGGACAGTGGGCGGGGTTTTAGTTGAGAAAATTGGGAAGTACGTTAAGCGCACCTTTTATGAATTCATACTTGAAATTGAAACTACTTAAGTCCCAAAAGATTCAGGCTTGTTGATGCGCCAATTTTTGAGGTTTACAGAAATACAAAATAGCTTGGTGATCCGTGCAAACAGTTAACTCATGCTGAGCACCCTGTAACAGGTACCTCCAATGAGTCAATGCCTATGCTACAGCTGCCAACTCTTTATCGTAGATGGCCCAGGATTGCTCCATAGATGTAAAAATTTGGGAAAAATAGACGACCAGATGTTCCAAGCCCTCATGCAATAAAGCAGCACTGCCCCCACTGCTACTGAGGGAGCATCACATGTGAGATATTTGGCTTTTCAGGATCTGCGTGTTTCATGATGGGAGGGGATAAAAACACTTCCTTAATTGACTCAAACGCCTGCTGGCATTCAGGCGTCCAATGAAATGATATGTTTTTGCTGGTGAGGGGTGGAGCGGGGCAACCAATTGGAAAAGAGCCAGGGAAAATTTCTTAAAAAAATTATGGTTCCCAAGAAACTCCATAATTGTTTCTGGGTTGTTGGGATAGGCCATGCCCAGATAGCATCCAGCTTATTAAGGGGAATAGCGTAGCCATCCTTAAGGATGAGGTTCCTGAGAAAGGTAACTTTCTCCTTATAGAACTCACATTTGGAAGGCTTAGCAAACAAGCTCGCCTTATGCAAAGCAGCCACGACCACTTCCAAGTCAATAGCGTGTTTTTTGGGAGTTAGGGAATGAACCAGAATATAGTTGATATAAGTGACCGCGCATGTAAACCGGAGGTCACCCAGTACACTGTCAATCATACATTGGAACATAGCGGGGGCATTCTTAATCCTGAAGGGCATTACGTGGAATTGGAAATGCCTCACTTCGTCCATATTGCTGTTAACCATTCTTGCCCTTCCATTATCTGAATCTGGTTATAGGCATTGATGAGATCCAGCTTAGAGAACACCTGAGATTTGGTAATTGCTTGGCTTATTGTCTGCTCTAAAGGCAGGGGGTATGATCATGAACTGTGACTTTATTTAGATGTCCATAATCCACGCAGGGACAGAGGGAACCATCAGCTTTTTTAGCGATGATGATTTAAGACGCAACTGGCGATGTATCCTTAAAACAGCCACCCTTTTTTCAGCATATCATCCAACCAAGTGTTGAGCGCAACCTCCTCCTCTGCTGTGTGGGTATACAACAGGCAGTTGATATTCACCAACTGTACCGTTGTACGGAATCCACAGTCAAATTTGGTGTGAGGGAGAAAACAGTCCACCTTCTCATAATCAAAAATACTCTGATAGCGCATCAATTCTTCAGGAAAATCGGACGGGAGGTCCAAAGGGGAAATGAGGGAAGTTTAGCAGCTATGACCTTGAGCTTTCTTGAGAGTACTAACTAAAGGAAATTCTCCCTCATTCTGATCATTGGCAAAAGAAAACATATTTGACTCTAGATGAATCTTAACATGTTGCTGATGCCACCAACCAACTCCTAAGATAACTGGGAACACCAAGTTTGGCATTGCTGAGAACTGATCAAAGAAGCTGAATTGGTTTATGGATAATGTAACTGATCAGTGAACTAGGTATGAGGCTTGGAGGCTGATGATGCAACCATCACTGAAGGACCTGCATCCAGGTCAAGTTCCAATTGTTGAGCCAGTTCAACACTCACAAAATTGCCTGTGGCTCTGAAATCCACCAAGGCCTCAAAGGAGATGTGATGGGACCCAATACTAATCTTCATGTGTAGTAAAAAGTAAGCGAAGTTCTCTTTATTGGTAGTAATGGATGAATCCAGTAATACCAAAGAGAAGGTAGTGGGATATGGAAACTGCTAGGTTCATAGGGGAGCAAACCTGTTGCAAGTTGGAATGTCAGATCCTACTGACATGGGCACAATAGCTGCGGCAACTATGGGGTGTGGATTTGACATTTTGAGTGGAACTAGGTCATTATGGACTGGAAATTTTTTTTCTTCACAACCTGGTTCAGCTGCAAAGAAGGGGCCATTGCTACGCCAATATCAACGAGAGAGGCGGAAATGGTTAAAAATAATGGTTGGTTGATTATGTCAGGAAAACAGCAAGTTAGAATTAGACTGGGCTGCTAGCCTAGGTATCAGAGCACTCGAATGGCAAACCAGAATGCCAAGGGCACTGCTGCTAGTACGATGGATATGAAACTGGAAAAGAGTTTCACCAATAACTGCCAGTGAGCCTGAATCTTGTACAGGCACATAATAAAATACTAGATGAATATGACCGTTAACCCTGAGGGGTGTGTGAGTGTTAGCGGAAAAGGAAGTTTATTTTTCAACATAAAAAACTAAATTTTGGGAAAGGTTTTTTAGTGGAAAATTAATTAAGAAAAATTGACCAACAATTTTCTTAGTGTGATGCAACTGATTTAGTAGTGTTCAATCAATGCGGAAACAAGCTGGTATTGGGTCCCACAAGTTTGACCTAACCAGCGAATTATTCAGGAATGGGAGAAAATAAGCTCACTGGGAACTGACATCAAAGAAATTGGTGGCAGGCTGAGTTGCTATCAGTTTGACCTTGAATGCCAAAACTGAGACTCGACTTCATTTCCAGCAGTTGGCATGATGGTATCTGGCCCAACAAGCAATGAAAACCCCCAAGGCCATCCCATGTAGGGGTGGCCCCAATTGGTTGGGAATGGGTATGGGATGCTGTTGGGATTTCTCTAAATTTCGTTTATTTCCATATTTCCACCCCATTGATTCCCCTGGTATAATTGGAAAGAGTGAGCAATCTATCTCAAATTATCAAGGTTGATGATCAATATCAACCCAATCAATTGATTGAAGATTAGATTGCGCAGAGATTAATTCGCTCTGATAGATTATGAGCCATTAAAAAGCTTATAAATATTCCCTCTTCTAATAATAAAAATTAGGTTGAATTATAACCTGTATTTTCATTTTAAATTTATCACCTTTTTGGAGAATCTGCTCAGTGTAACTTCGAGAGAACACCTGCCCCATTGGAAGTGTAATTCAAAACTTCTAGACTTGTGCTCACTACAGGGGCACTCTGATCTATGCACCTGTGAAAACATCTGTCATTATTATGGACTCTCAATTTTTATCTGAAGAAGCTCAAGACCATGAGCAAGGCCACATGTTATGATGTGTTTGTTTATCTGAAACCCAAATCCCAAGATTACCCTCTATGTTGGAATTTTGTTCCAACTTGGAATTTTATGGTACTAATTTAAGCTTTAGCTCAGATTTTTATATACCACCTGAGTTTTTATAAAATATTACTAATCAACTGCTTGAATGTGCTTTAATCCCTGGAATATGTGATACCTGATCTCAATCTAATGCCATACCCTCTATCTTGCCGGAAGTGTTACAATCCTCCCAAATGCCTGGAATTGGCTCTGAGCAATACTTGCACCATCTTGTTCACCCCACCTTATACCATATATTATCTGTAGTGGGAATGCACCATCAAGGGATGCTCAATTTACTAGAAGGACTTCAATCCTTGAATAATCTTGTTTCTGAATTTGTAAGTCTGCCTCCAAATTTAGCCAAGAGAATTGTGAGGCCATTATTAGTAATCAGACTCTTCTCAATGAAATTCATCATCAGCTTATACAGCTCGATATGGGGATGTCTGGTTTTGTTGATGATTAGTTTACAAAGCGAGTTCAGGAGATTCAGAGAGAATGGAGAGAGGGTCTTTACCAACTCTTTGAGCGTAATCAATCAATGGAGCGGAAGTTAGAGCCTGTATTGTTCAATTTGACCATCTTTACTCAAGAATTCAATTCTGGGTCAATGGTGTAGAGAAAACCTCAGGATCTATGGATCCCCCAGAGGTTGAAGGACCTCATGGGCCACCTGGTGCTGATGGACCTCAAGGACCTCCTGGGAATGTAGGTCCTCAGGGACCACCAGGCATGGAAGGACCTTGGGGCCTCTGGGTGCTGATGGGCGATCTGGATCCCTTCAACAAATTGACTCCCTCTTGAGTATGATGGACCACTTGCGTGAACAAGTTTATAATTTGGCCAAGTAATGTAACTTAACCCCCGATGGGTACCAATAATTCCCTCTTGTCACTTCAGTCTTTATCCGATGAGTTGGTCGATTTGAGTAAATGGGCAAAGGACACCAGTATCCTGCTTCATACTTGTGAATCTAAAGGAGAAATGAACCAAGCGAAGATTGAGACGCTGGAACTAAAGTATTATGCCCAACAGGAACAGATTTTTGAGCTATCTCGCAGATTAGATGAGAAAGTGGAGCTTGTTGAGATGAACCATTGGATGGATGTAATTTGTACCAAAGCTGCTGGTCCTTATCCTAAAATTTCTTCTCAAGCGTCAGACTCCAATTCGTATGTTTCCACTTAATCTGAACAACCTGGAGTACATGTTTTGACTTCTAATGCCACATGAGTTTCAAACCAGTATTCAAGGATAAGTACTCACCGGGGGAAGGCAGCATTATTTTCTTCCTCTATCTTTATGAAAAGGGGCTAAGTGAAGCTACAGATCACCAGAAGATTAATTATTTGCCAAATTGCTTTATTCGTTTGGCTCATTATATCATGGTACCCCATAAGATGACTTTCTCTACCTGGTCTCAGGTGAAGGAAGCGCTTATCAAAGAATTTGGGAGTGAGCAAACTCTGTCCTCTCAAAAACAGGCTTTTAAAGTTATACAACCCCTCTGAAACAAATTTATCAAAGTCTTTGCTCATTGGTTCTTTTGAAAAGCTCAGACTCTTGTGGCTTGTGGTCAGTTAAATTTGGATGATGTGATTAAGGCAGTTATGTCAGCCTTTTCTTCAAGAATGCAAATGCAAGTTTAACTAATCAGTGTAAAAAAGAATTTCCGAAGTATTTTGACATTAAGGAGGGCTTATTGGAATTGCCTCCTCAATTCTCCAAAAAAAACCCTGAGTTTATGAGTCTCCTAGACCTAGTCACTCCAAAGCCTATGCTATTTATGATAATACTAGGGCGGATCTGTGTAACTACTTTCATTGATATTTTCATACTGAGGCTTGTTGTTTTAAAAAGGAAGCAGATGAGAAGAAGAAAAGAGAAATGCCCAATAAGTTTTTCACCTTGATAATGAGATGAGTGCACAGCAAGAGCATCAGAGCCCAATTGATTATAATAAAGCAGAACATTCTTCTTATTACTTGCCCTCCTTGTTAGCTTTATCCTCTCAGTTTGGAAGCACCATTAGCCATATTGACTTCTGAGTGAATCAAATCAATGCCAAAGCTATCATAGATACAGGATCTCAGTGAATGTTCTAAATTTCTAAATTTATTGTGGGGAAGGCCGACCATGGGATGGACTCTTCCAAATATGACTCAGACGAGACAAAACTCAGTACCAGGTGAGGCACCCCAGAAAAGCAATGCTATCTCTTGTTGCCAGCGGGAACGCCACTTATGGGAAGGGGAGGGAACGTGTGTAGGGGGCGTAGCCACTATTGAAACACACACACACACACACACACACACACACACACACACACACACACACACACACACACACACACACACACACACACACACACACACACACACACACACACACACACACACACACACACACACACACACACACACACACACACACACACACACACACACACACACACACACACACACAACACACACACACACACACACACACACACACACACACACACACACACACACACACACACACACACACACACACACACACACACACACACACACACACACACACACACACACACACACACACACACACACACACACACACACACACACACACACACACACACACACACACACACACACACACACACACACACACACACACACACACACACACACACACACACACACACACACACACACACACACACACACACACACACACACACACACACACACACACACACACACACACACACACACACACACACACACACACACACACACACACACACACACACACACACACACACACACACACACACACACACACACACAGCACATGTGGAGGAAGGGGTCTGATTTGATGAACCAGACTGGGAACCAGGAGGAGACCAGCTGCTGGCGACGTGGTGGGAGATATCCAAACATCCACGCTTGAAAGTGATCCACCAAATGAGACCGGAATCTGTGGACAGCTTCAGGGAGGGTGGGGATGGATCCGGCGATGGCATCCAAGACAATCGTGTGGATAGTCCACATGGCGATTGCAACCACCAGAGCACGAAGGGAGGGTGGGAGGGGGAGGCCATTGATGAAGCAAACATATCTCTTGACAGACTGAAGGGATGTGTTTGATCCTGGCCTAGCAGACGTTGGACTTCGCGCCATATTACTTTAGAGGTGGGGCACTTCTCCAGGCGGTGAAACAGCGTTCCATACTGGCCACACACGACACAGGATGAGTGTAAAGCATTAGAGCGCTCAGCTGTACAATACACCCGCCTCAGGCAGCGCCACACATGGGAACGGACTTGAGGCTGCAACAGAGGATGGTTTGCGTATTTCCAGATAGTCTTTTGGGTCTCAGTGGAATAAGGGATGTCCATCATGTCCAGGTAGTCCACCCTGGATAGGACTTGGGGTCGAGTGGGGATCACGCCATCATGGATGGGTAGCCCCTGTACCTCTTGTGTGAACTGAGGAGAGGGGCGGCCTCTTTGGGTTGTATGTCCACTAATACGAATTCTCCACTCTGCGCTTCGCATGGAGAGTAGGATTCGTTTGTAGTGGGTTTTGGTCCCGTGAGGACCTGTGGCTGATGTGTGTGATGCGAGGTATTTCATCAGGGAGTGGGGGTTTGATGGATTGTTGAGGCCCAAGGCTCGGGAGAAGTTGGAGCGGGCCGCGCGGGACCAGTGTTGGGATGGGAGTGTAGGAGCAGTGACGGCCGCAATCCAGGTGCCTAGGATCTTGGCGGCATGGGCTTTGAAGTCAAGTAGGCCCATGCCACCATGATGATGAGGGCCAAACATGACCTCTAGCCGTACTGGTGGAGGGCGGCCTGACCAAAGCCAACCTTGTAGCAAAGCATACAGGGATTTGAAGAAGCTTGGGGAGAAGGGGATGGCGTGGGCTACAAACCAGACTTTGGATAGGAGCATAGAGTTGGCAAGAACAACCCTGCCAGTGAGGGTAGTAGGGTGGGCTCTGAGAGGGGCGATTCGCTTCGTCACGTTGTCCAGTATATGGCCCTCCATTACTGCTGACGCGTATCCTCCTGCCTCCAACCACATGCCCAGATGGCGTACCGGTCCTATGGTAGGACGTGTCACAAAGGGGAGCACCAGTGGAGCAGTGTGTTTTGAGTTAGTAAGGCGTGGACTTGGGCGAGCAGCTGGGCTGGGTTGGGAACTACTTGCTGGGGCCCAGCAGTTCTGAAACCGACCAAGGAGGATGATTTCAGTTTTGGAGGCGTTTAGTGCCGCGTTGCTCACCCGGGAGTATTCCTGGATGAGGGCTTCAAGCGCGCGTGCATCTTTATTATTAGACACTCCCACCACGCAATCATCTGCAAATGCCATCATCTTGACTGGGGTTTGGCCTGGCACATGGACCCCAGTGAGTTGGGCATTCACATTTCGCAGTAGTGGGTCAAGGCTAAAGTTGTATAAGAGTGGGCTCAGGGGGTCCCCTTGTCGCAGGCCCCTTTGAGGATGGACTACATCTGTTAGGAAACCTGGGCTGCGCACAGCCATTGTTGCAGATTCCGTGAGCAGCATCACCCAGTTAATGAAGCGGGGAGGTAGGCGGAATTGTTGGAGGCAGGCCCTAAGGTATTCCCAGTTTACTCTATCATAGGCCTTTTGTTGGTCCAAGAATACAAGTGCCCCAGAGGCTGTGGACTGACACACATTAGCCACAGAGTGCACGTTTTCCCAAATCGACATTCTGGGGATGAAACTGAATTGTTCTGGAGAGATGGTGGCAGATGCTACAGTCCCTAAACGGTTAGCCATGATTTTTGTTAAAATTTTGGTGTCTGTGTTTGTTAGACAAATGGGGCGCCAGTTGGCTAAGTCTAGCCTATCCCCTTTCTTGAAGAGTGTGACTGTAAAAGCCTCATGTCCTCCTGGTAGGAGGCGCATTTCCAACAGGCTTTGGTTGAGTGAGGCTAGCAGCAATGGGGATATGTATTTAAAATATTTTTTGTAGAACTCATATGGAATGCCATCTGGGCCTGGGCATTTTCAGTTTGGCGCATCGCAAATGGTAGTCCATAATTCATTCGGAGTAATTAAATTCATTATTTCTGGGTATCGGAAAATGGTGCGGATAAGAGCTCTGTCAAGAAATTCCGCCATTTCGGCTGGCTGAATTGGTTCAGCTCAGTATAACTCAGAGTAATATCTTAGCATTTCGATTGCCACTTCAGCCAGTGTGTCCACGATAGAATTATCCGATCTTTGCACCTGTGTGCAGGCCACACTCTGGCGTGGTGCAAAATTTTTTTGAAGAAGTATGCGGTACACTTGTCACCTTTAGTGATGCGTGTGGCCCTGTATTGGACACAAACCCAATGTTTGTGTTGCCTTTCAAGTGCGTTGAGGTGGGCTGCTGCCTCCGCCCACTTCTGGCCCCATGCAGGGCTATATCCTGAGGCTGGAATATTGGACTCCAAGTGGGCCAATTCTGCCAGTGCGCGCGATATAACCGCCGATGTGGCTCGTGAGCGTCTGGATGAGAGATGGCAATAGTGGCAGATGGTGTCTTTTTTGAAAGTTGCCCATGTGGAAATGGGGTCCGCGCAAAACGGTGCAACAAACGATTTTGCCAAAGTTGCCTCTTCCACCCACGTGGAAAATCCTGGTGACGCTAGCTCTGGGGGGCGGATTTTGCACCAATGTGGGGCCTTTGCAACTGTGACGGGTAAGTGGTATGTTATCGAGACCAGTCGGTGGTCAGAGAATTCCATTTTCGTTGTTTTGAAGTGGGAGATGTGGGGTTGGAATTTCGCTGGTGCTAGAATAAGGTCAATGCAGGTCAAGGACCTTAATTGGCCATTGTGGATGTGGGGACACGTCATGTTTTCGAGCAGTGGGGCATGTCATGGCAGCGCATCCATTAACCCAAGGGTGGCTTTTAGAATGCGTAGTTCTATGTGACCCTGTGGGGCGTGGGGTGAGGGTGGCCACCGGTCCATTGGTGAGGTTAGCCAACAGTTCATGTCACCAATTAGGAAAGAATCGGGGGGTAGCAGGAGGGATTTGACTGATGAGAAAAATTCCCGACGCTCTTGTGCACCGTTTGGGGCATAAATGTTGACAATTGTGTGTGCAACATCAGCCCATGAGAAGGTGACAATGAGCACTCAGTCATTTAGGAATTTTTCTGAAGATGTAAATTTGAAAAAATTGTTTTTCTGAATTAGCACCCCACAGTGCTTTGACCAAAAGGATAGGGATGGTAGGAGCATTGTTTTCCAAGCATCCTCGGAACCTCATGGACAGTGGGTTTCCTGGATGGCCAGGATATTCACGGGTAAATTATTTTGTAAAAAACTCAGTTTCCTAGCCTGGGACGGGGAGGCCTTGAGTCCAGCGATATTCAGCGTCCCTAGAGTGAAGGTTTCCCCCATCGCACCTTAGGTGCGAGGGGGTGGGCCCCCTGGCCCACCAGCCTCTTCCAGGTCCCCACAGGCTTTCACAGCAGTACGGGTATTAGCAGCAACGCTATCGGGGTTTTTGTTAATTTTTGCGGAAAGAGTCACATTGGCTTTGGCCTTCGCTTTTTGTTTTCCTGACGTCGGACGAATTTTTTGTGGTGCGGATAAGTTCGGTGCACCGTCGAGTGGGGCAAAATATTTTTTCAGTTGGGATAGGTCCCAAGTCAGTTTCAACCGGGGCTTGGGTGCAGTGATTGGGTGAGATCAAATATCCCATCGGATCCTCGGATTGAGTGGCCCATTCAGCTTGGGCCTCCCAATCTGATTGGGTGATGGATTCCCGAGTTGCTTCCGCCACAAAGGTCTCCATGTCCTCCTGGCGTTGTGAGTGTGGGATGGTGGTGGTGACCTTGGCCGCTTCCTTGGCTGCAGTCCTATGGGCCTGCTTGGCCTTCTTCCGCTCCTGTGGGGAGATGGGCTTTACCAATAGGTAGCAGCCTTGTGCTCCCCAAGGGAAAGCCTCTTTGGTGCTTGCGGTTGGTTCGTAGTGCGCCTCTCCGCTGGCCATGGCCGCCGAGGGGTGCTCTTGGAATGTAACGCCCTCTTTAATAGGGCATGCATGTGCCTTATGGCCAAACGTGTCACAGTGGGTGCAAATGGGGGGCGCGCTGTCCACAGTTACCCAGAATGGGTGGGTGGTGTGCCCTGCAATATCAATAAAGGTGGAGTGCGGGATCTGGGTTAGGTCCTTCACAATCTCCTCAGTTGGGGTCAGAACTGCGATGGCTTTGCCGGTGCACAGGTGTGGCATCAGTGTGAAATGTTGCATTTCGAAAGATTGTATTTCGCCGTATATGGTGAGACCATCTTTCAGATGTTGCTCCAAAATGGCACGTATTACCATAGTAGGCAAAAAGTCAAACGTGAGGAAAATTTGGTTTGATTTTGTCCATCTGGTGCATTTAGTTTTGACAACCCGTTGCCCTTTGGGAAGGTCGACCACTACGCGCACCACTGCAGCCTCGTCTGCTGCTATTTTGCTTTCAAATCTAGGTCCAGCCAACCACGCGACATGGAGTGAGGTGCAACGTACACAGTGGTCGGGAAAATTTTGTGTACATCTTCACAAAATTTTTCCCATAGGGCTGTTTTTTGGATGTCCAGATACACACAGACTCCAAATTCCACCGACGAAAGTGGCTGGGAATGTGGCATATTGATGTACTGGTTGCATTGTGCTTGCCATGCGAGTATCTCCGGGGAAATTGTGACTGCCGGTTTTTTTAGATTTTTTTCTATTCCGCCAGATTCTCTGGGGCGTTTTTGAATGTTAGAGGCCACGGGCCTTCCGCCTGCTCCTCTTGCCTTGCTTGCCCAACTGCTCCCAGACATGGGCGCAGACTAATCCCCTCTATGAGATTATCAAACTAGATTTAGTCTTAAATTGAATGGGTTGCAAAAGTGTTTGCAACGAGAAAGAAAAGTGGATCTCAGTGAATGTTGTTTATCAAAATTAATCAAGAAAATCAAATCAACTCCTGATGTTTCTCACTTTGAAGAATATGGCATGGCTGGACCTCAGATTACTCAGTCAATTGGAGCTTTTTTGTTCCTTCCCCTGTAAATTGGAAATTAACTTTTACAATCCCTGCCATTGTACTCAATAACTTGAGTTAAGACCTACTTTTAGAGACTCATCTTTATGAGAATTCAATGGAATTATCAATTAACTGACTCATTGTTGTCTCTCTTGGTTTATATAGTTCCCTTACTTTTATCTGATCATGCTTCTACCCAACGTCAGTTATGTCTGCTAGAGGGAACAAAAGGGTCTTATTCACTTCAATATCACATTTGAGATTTTCACGTAAAATTACCTCCTACTTTGGCTGATATTGAAAAGGGAGTGCCTATTTTCTCCCCGAAAAATTATTTATTCCACCAAAATCACAGGTAATTGTTAACACTCCTTTGCATTTTTCGATTTCCAAGAGACATTTTTTACAAATTTAAGGCATTTAAAGCCATCTGCTAAAGAAATCTTGCCTTGTCCTGAAGTATTGGATTATGCTTATTCAAGATCATTATCTGTCTCACTGGCGAACATCACCAATGAGCCAAAACTGGTAGATTGAGAGCATCCAATTGCTTATCTCAAGTTACTGCCCTTATCTTGTATCTATGATGTTAAACCCTTCGGAAGTCTACAAGTTTCTGGGTTGGAAAGTGATCAGGAAATATTTACTGTAGTCCAGCTATTGGGAAACACCTCACTAAGGAACAGGAGAAATAAGTGCTTCAATTGTTAGATGAATATTCTGACATCTTTGCTAAGCATACTTACAATTTTGGGAAGATGAAAGGAGTAATTCACTTTGTTGAAACTGGCGATCACATTCCTATTCGTGCAAAGCCTTATCATAAGTCTAAACTAGAAGAAGCCCAGGTTACTAAGGAGCTGCATCAATTGTTAGAAGCTGGATTGTTGAAACCCTCCAATAGTCCTTGGGCATCTCCATTATTATTGGTTGATAAAAAAGATGGTTACCACTGAGTTGATATGGATTATCTCAGACTGAATGCTATTATCAATGAGATTGTTATCCCATACCTTAGATTGATGATTCCCTTAAGTTATTGTCTGGATCCACATATATTTCTGCCATGGACTTAGCCAGTGGTTACTGGCAAATCAAGTTATTGCCAGAAGATCGTGCTAAGTGTGCACTGATATTGAGTGAAGAGTTTTTTGAACCAACTTGTATGCCTCAAGGACTAAGCAATGCCCCACCAACCCTCCAAAGGGCTATGGACAGTATGTTATGGGATCTAAAGTTTACTTGTGTTCTGATAAATCTTGATAAAAACCATGTTTTCCAAAACATTTACCGAGCATTTAGACCATCTAAAAGAAGTTTTCAGCCTAACTTGGGGCTCTTTCTTAAAACTCAAACCCTCTTAATGTCCATTCTTTAAAAAAATGACTTTTTTAGGACATCAGGTCTTCAGCTAAAAGGATTTGACCCTCTTGGACAAAATTCAAGCCATCCAACGAGTGACTCATCCAACTCTTCTTTATGGGATATTAATTCTTTCTTGGCATGGTTGGGTATTACTGGCAATTTATACCCAACTTTGCTGATATTGCTGAACCCTTATTTCACCTGTTGCAAAAAGGAGTGTCTTTAAGTGGAGATCAACTCAAGAACAGTCATTCAATTCTCTGCATACTGCTTTAATCAAGGACCTGTTCTAATTCATCCCCAATTTGATAAGCCTTTCTTTTTACATACTGATGCCAGCAATGTAGCTATTGGGGCTATCTTATCCCAGTATGATGAAGAGAAAAATGATCATCCTGTCACTTTATATAGAAAAACTTTGTCAAAGGATGAACGAAATTATTTTGTGTACTGAGCAGGAGTGTTTGGATGTAATATTAGAATTCAAGCACTTCCGTCCCTTCTTATATGGTAACCATTTCACTGTTATTACTAACCATTCATCCTTACAATGGTTGCAAATCATGAAGGATCCTGACAAGAGGTTGGCCCATTGGGCTTTAAGGTTGCAAAATTATGATTTCTCCATTGTTCATTGCTCAGGTTCTCAAGATCAAAATGCTGATGGACTGTCCTAGTTGCCAACTGACTATTCTGATCTTAGAACTGAAAAAGAACGCCTTATATTCTTATTGGATGACCTAAGTTATGGGATCGAGAAACTGAAGAGGATTAAGCCTTTCTAGAATCAATTACCAAAGATACTATGATTCAAGATGGAGCTTTTTAAAAGAAAGTCAGATCTAAGTGGTTGCCATTCCTACATCCCAACTCTAGATTTCACGCTGTAATGGAAGGTCATGAAAAAGTTGGTCATAGTGGCTTAAAAATGACTCAAGAATGGTTAAAAACTCAATACTATTGGAACAACATGACTGAGTTCATTTGAGGGACCCTTGACTCATGTCTTATCTGCAAAAGCCATGTAACTACCAACTCTACATATCAACATCAAGTTATTCCCCGACTAGGCGTAAGAGGTGGTCAGCAATGATATTGTAGGTCCTTTTCCTTGGGGATTGCATGGCCATCAGTATATCATTATGGCTGTTGATCATTTGACCAAATGGGTTGAAGCCATTTCCATTGCTACCCCTTTGGCTAAGACTACAGCGTTATTCCTATATCAGCATATCATTTTTCAACATGGGTGTCCCAAGGTCCTTATGTCAGATAATAGGACTATCTTAACCTCAAAACTTATAGAGGATTTATCCAAATTATTTAACACTACTCAGCTTTTTTTGTCCCATATAATCCATCTACAAATGGGGCCATTGAACGAGTTAATGGGACCCTGATCTCGATTCTAAGAAAGATGGCATCCACTGACCTGACTTGGTGGAATTTTTATTTGCCTAATGCATTCTTTTCTCATTAGATAAGCTACCACCGCATTATCAAGATGTCCCCATTTAATTGTATATATGAGCGGGATCCTTGAGTCCCTTCTAGTGTTCAGACAATCCTTGAGGAAAGCCTATCAGGAAATTCTGATTTAATTATGAGGAATTTGGCTGATGAGTTTATCTGTCTTAAGGCTCAAGTAATGAATTTGATTAAAAACTACATGAAAAGAGACTCAAAGGAGAGATCAACACAAACCTGTCTTAACTGAATACCAGATTGGGTATTTCATTATGTACTATCATTCTTAGCCTGGTGGAAAAACCTTTTCTCTCTCGTTGAAATCACTTTTGCAACTTATTTAATTCAAGTCTGATTCTAGTTTGATAATCTCGTAGAGGAGATTAGTCTGCGCTTATGTCAGGGAGCAGTTGGGCAAGTAAGGTAAGAGGAGCAGGTGGAAGGCCCGCAGCCTCAAACATTTGAAAACGCCCCTGAGAAACTGGCGGAATAGAAAAAAAATAAAGAACTGACGGTCACTATTTCCCCAGAAATTCTCACTTGGCAAGCGCGATGCAACCAGTACATCAACACGCCAAATTCCCAACCACTATTGTCAGTGGAATAAGGAGTCCGCGTGTTTCTGGACATCCAACAAATGGCTTTATAGGAAAGATTTTTGTGGGGATTTACACACTTTTTTCCTGACCGCAGTGTATGTCGCACCTCACTCCATGTCATGCAGTTGGCTGGACCTCAGTTTCAAAAACAAGGAGGCAGCAGACAAAGCTGCTTCCATGCGTGTAGTGATTGACCTCCCAAAGGGCAATGGGTCATCAAAACCAAACGCAACAGATGGACAAAAGCCAACCAAATTTTCCTCACATTTGACTTTTTGCCTACTATGCTAAAATGTGCCATTTTGGAGCAGCACCTGAAAGATGGTCTCACCATATATGGCGACTTACAATCTTTCAAGATGCAATGCTTTACGCTGATGCCACACCTGTGCACTGGCAAAGCCATCGCAATTCTGACCCCAACTGAGGAGATCATGAAGGACCTAACCCAGATCCTGCACTCCACATATATCAATATTGAAGGGCATACCACCCACCCTTTCTGGGTAACCGTGGACAGCGCACCCCCCATCTGCACCCACTGTGATGCGTTTGGCCATAAGGCACACGCATGCCCCACCAAGGAGGGCATCACATTCCAAGAGCCCCCTCGGCGGTTATGGCCAACGGAGAGGTGCACTACGAACCAACCACAAGCACCAAAGAGGCTTTCCCGTGGGGAGCACAAGGCTGCTACCTACTGATAAAACCTATCTCCCCTCAAGAGTGGAAGAAGGCCAAGCAGGCCTGCAGGGCCACGGCCAAGGAAGCGGCCAAAGTCACCACTGCTTCCCACACTCCCAATGCTAGAAGGACATCAAAACCTTCATGGCGGAAGCAACTTGGGAATCCATCAACCAACCAGATTGGGAAACCCATGCTTGTTGGTCCAACCTATCTGAGGATCCAATGGGTGACCTAATCTCACCCGACCTTTGCAACCAAGCTCCAGTTGAGACTGACTTGGTTTTCAACCTACCTGAAAATTTTTTTTGTCCCAAACGTTGGTGCACCAAACTCATCCACACCACAAAAAATTCACTCAACTTCAGGGAAACAAAAAGCGAAGGCAAAAGCCAACGCGAACCTCTCTGCTAAAGACAACAAAACCACCGCTAGTGTTGCTGCAAACATCCATGCTGCCCTGAAGGCCTGTGGGGATCTAGAGGAGGCTAGTGGGCCAGTGTGCCCACCTCCTCGCACCTAAGATGCGATGGGGAAACCTTCACTTTAGGGACATTGAATATCGCCAGACTCAAGGCCTCACCATCCCGGGCTAGGAAACTGAGTTTTTTACAAAAAAATTTATTCGTGGATATCCTGGCCATCTAGGAGTCTCACTGTCCACGAGGTTCTGAGGATGCTTGGAAAACCATGCTACTCCCTTCCCTATCCTTTTGGTCAGAGCACTGTGGGGTGCTAGTTCAAAAAACAATTTTTTTAAATTTTTATTGTTAAATTCCTTCCTCAATGGCCAAGTCCTCGTTGTCACTTTCTCATGGGCTGACGTGGCACATGCTATCATCAACATCTATGCCCCAACCTGTGCACAAGAGCGTCAGGAATTTTCATCGGTCAAATCCCTCCCATTACCCCCAGACCCTTTCATAGTTGGTGACATGAACTGTTGGTTAAACACACCCGCAGACTGTTGGCATTCCTCCTCCCACGCCCCCCAGGGTCACGTAGAACTTCACGTTCTAAAGGCCACCCTTGGGTTAATAGATGCGCTGGCATGGCAAGCCCCGCTGCTTGAAAACATGATGTGTCCCCACGTCCACAATGGCCAATTAAGGTCTATGACCCACATCGACCTTATCCTCACGCTGGCAAAATTTCAATCTCACATTTCCCACTTCCAAACAACAAAAATTAAATTCTCTGACCACCGGCTGGTCTCAATAACCTACCACTTACTGGTCACAGTGGCTAAGGCCCCACATTGGTGCAAACTTTAACTCTCCCAAAATTGCGTCACCGGGATTTTCCACTTGAGTGGAATCAGCAACTTTGGCAAAAGAGTTTTTTGCACCGTTTTGCGCAGACCCAATTTCTACATAGTCAGCCTTCAAAGAGGATACCATCCACCAATCTCGCCACCTCTCCTCCCGACGCTCATGAGCCACTTTGGCCATCATTTCACGCGCTCTGGCAGAGTTGGCACACCTGGAGTCCAACGTAGCAGCCACAGGCTACAACCCTGCATGGGGCTGGAAGTGGGCGGAAGCAGCCGCCCACCTCAACGTGCTCAAAAGGAAACACAAACATTGGGTTTGTGTTCAGTACAGGGACAAATGCATTACAGAGGGAGACAAGTGTACTGCATATTTTTTTAAAAATTCTTTGCACCATGCCAGAGTGTGGCCTGCACACAGGTACAGAGACGAATAATTCTGTCGCAGATACGCCAGCCAAAGTGGCAATCAAAATACAAATGTATTACTTTGAGTTTTACTGATCCAATCCAGTTCAGCTGGCTGAAGTGGTGAAACTTTTGGATAAACCCACATCTGCACCATTTCCTGATACCCAGAATTAATGAATTTGATTACTCCGAATGAACTTTGGACAGCCATTTGCGGTGCACTAAATTGGAAATGCCCAGGCCCAGACGGCATTCTATATGAATTCTATAAAAAGTACTTCAAATATATATCCCCACTGCTGCTTGCCTCCCTTAACCAGAGCCTTCTGGAAACACGCCTTCTACTAGGAGGACAAGAGGCCTTCACCATCACACTCTTCAAGAAAGGGGACAAGTTAGACTTAGCCAACTGGCGCCCAATTTCTTTAACTAACATATATACAAAAATTTAATTAAAATCATGGCTAACCGTTTAGGGATTGTAGCATCTGCCACCATCTCCCTGAACAATTCAGTTTCAACCCAGAAGGTCGATTTGAGACAACGTGCACTCTGTGGCTAATGCATGCCAGTCTACAGCCTCTGGGGCACTTGTATTCTTGGACCAACAGAAGGCTTATGATAGAGTAAACTGGGAATACCACAGGGCCTGCGTCCATCAATTACGCTTACCCCTCGCTTTATCAAATTGGTGATGCTGCTCACGGAATCTGCAACAATAGCAGTACGTGGCCCTGGCTTCTTAACGGAAGTAGTCCACCCTCAAAGGGGCTTGCAACAAGGGGATCCCCTTAGCCCACTCTTATACAACTTCAGCCTTGACCCACTACTTTAAAACGTGAATGCCCACCTCACTGGGGTCCATGTACCAGGAAAAGCCCCAGTCAAGATGATGGCGTTATGCGGATGACTGTATGATTGGGGTGTCTAATAATAAAGATGCATGCGCGCTTGAATCTCTCATCCAGGAGTATTCCCGGGTAAGTAATGTTGCACTGAACGCTTCCAAAACCGAAATCATCCTCCTTGGTCAGTATCAAACCTGCTGGGCCCCTGCAACCAGTGCCCAGCCCGGCCCATCTTCTCGCACACATGCTCGCCCTCCCAGCTCACCCCACACCGCCCCACTAGTGCTCCCCTTCATGCCACGCCCTACCATAGGCCTGTCCGCCATCTGGGCGTGTGGGTGGAGGCAGGCGGGTACACATCAGCAGTAATGGAAAGTCATATTCTAGACAACGTGACAAAGCGCATCGCCTCCCTCAGAGCCCACCCTACTTCCCTTACTGGCAGGGTTGTTTTAGCCAACTCTATGCTCCTATCCAAAGTCTGGTTTGGAGCCCACGCCATCCCCATCTCCCCAGGCTTTTTCAAATCCTTGTATGCCCTTCTGCAAGGGTGGCTTTGGTCAGGCCGCCCACCACCAGTACGGCTAGAGGTCATGTTTGGCCCTCATCATCATGGTGGCATTGGCCTGCTTGACTTCAAAGCCCATGCTGCTAAGATCCTGGGCACCTGGATTGCGGCCGTCACTGCCCCACGCTCCCCCTCCCAACACTGGTCCCGCGCAGCCCACTCCAACTTCTCCCACGCCTAGGGCTTAACAATCCATCGAACCCCCACTCCTTGATGAAGTACCTGGCTTCCCACCCATCGGCCACAGGTCCTCACAATACTAAAACCCACTACAAACGAATCCTCCTCTCCATGCGGAGCGCTGAGTGGAGAATTCATATTAGCGGACACACAGCCCAGAGAGGCCGCCCCTCTCCTCAGTTCACACAAGAGGTACTGGGGTTACCCATTCATGATGGCGTGATCCTCACACGCCCTCAGGTCCTATCCAGGGTGGACTAACTGGACATGATGGACATCCCTTACTCCATTGAGACTCAGAAGACTATTTGTAAATATGCACACCATCCTCTGTTTCAGCCTCAAATCCGCTCCCATGTGTGGCGCTGCCTGAGGCGGGTTACCATATGGATGAGCGCTCTAATGCTTTAGACTCATCCTGCATCATGTGTGGCCAGTATGGAACGCTGTTCTACCGCATGGAGAAGTGTCTTACCTCTAAAGTGATATGGCGCGAAGCTCAACGTCTGCTTGGCCAGGATCAAACGCATCCCTCAGTCTGTCAAGAGATATGTTTGCTTTATCAATGGCCTCCCCCCTTCCACCCTCCCTCCGTGCTCTGGTGGTTGCAATCGCCATGTGGACTATCCACAAGATTGTCATGGATGCCATTGCAGGCTCCACCCCCACCCTCCCAGAAGCTGTCCACAGATCTCGGTCTCATTTGGTGGACCACTTTCAGGCGTGGATGTTTGGATACCTCCCACCGCGTCGCCAACAGCTGGTCTCCTCCTGGTTCCCAGTTTTGTTCATCAAATCAGACCCTTTCCTACACACGTGTTCAATTGTGGCTACGGCCCCTTCACATGTTCCCTCCCCCTCCCCATAGTGGCGTTCCCGCTGGTAACAAAATATAGAATCGCTTCTCTGGGGTGCCTTCCCTGTTATTAAGTTTTGTTTCTTTTGGGTCAAATTTGGAAGTGTCAGTCCCCTGGTCGGCCTTCCTCACAATAAATAAAAATATCATTCCTGGCCTAGTGGGCGAACTGAAAAGTTAGGAACTAATTGGTCTGGTCCCTATAGAGTTTTATTTTATAAAGGATATGGTTATTTAATTGTTAATATTGATACTGGTATAGTGGTAAACTGTATTCATCTAGGTTTTTAAGAAAACATCCTCCACCGCGATTGAATCTTGAGGGAGGAAGTGTCAGGATTCCACCAAATTCTCATATCTCCAAAAAATCCACTTCAGTTCCCCCTACATCATCAGAAAGAGTGAGCAATATATTGCAATCTATCAAGGTTAAAGATCTATCTAATCCCAATTTATTGATTGAAGATTTGATCACACAGAGATTAATTCGCTCTGATAGATTATGAGCAGTTATGAAGCCTATAATTATTCCCTCTTTTTGATAATAATAACTAGGTCAAATTATAAACTGTATTTCCATTTGAATTTATCGCTTTCTTGGAGAATCCTCCCAGTGTAAATCGAGATTAAACCTGCCCAATTGGAAGTGTAATTTAAAGCTTCCAGATCCATAGTGCTATTTTTACTATTAATGCCTGTAGTAATAATGAATGGGTGACTCCATGTTGATAGCAAACATGTTCCTAGCTATACTGAATTAAGTCCATCGCCTTTACAGAATAGGTGCATGACCTCTTTCCATATAGTCATTAATGTTGGACATTATTCTAGGCGGCGTACTAAGCTTCCATATTGGCCACTTATTAGGCATGAAAAGTGGGCAGCATTTGATCGTTATGCCATATGATACACTCTCTGCATGCATCTCCTTACATGTGCACGTATCCTATGTTATAGTAGTAAGTGATGTGTGTATCTCCAGACCATTCTTTGGGTCTCCAAGCTGTATGATATATCCATTAAATCCAGTTAATCAATACTAGCAATGGTACTTGGCTTTCAATTATTATGTTGTCTGTAACTACTTGGACATTTACTTCAAGTCTGTGAGTTAGCCTTGGGCGACCTCTGTGACTGGTCTGACCACATATGTGGATCTTTCACTCTTCTCTTCTCATGAATAGAAGTATTTGTTTTTTAGTGTACAGGAAGTGTCATGAAGTCCTGCAGTAGTTAGCTGAGATGCCAAATGTTTAATCAATGATATCAAATAGTTTGGATTAATTATTCAGAGAACTTGTGCAAAATCTAGATCTTGCTACTCTATCCCAATGTATGTCTGGATGGTCTGGACTAGTCACCTGAGCTATTCAGGATACTAGTATATGGGCTGCTTGCTCTACATAAGTAGTTAGTCTCATACTTCCATTTCTCTTAAGCCAAGTATAGAGTCAAGGCGCACAGAGGCTTTAAGGTCATACCAGAGCCATCCCTATATTAAGGCATTTATTGTTAAAAAAAGGATGGTGAAAAAGCAATTGCATAGGCCATAAACCATATAATTGATAGTATCATGGAATTGGCTATCACAACTCGTCCAGTTAGATCTGTATGATGTCCATGCAAGGAGGTAATGCGTTTGTTATTTTACCTAGGAGTTGATTTTCCATCATGGTGTTGGCATACTGTCAGGCAAAAGGTAGAAGAAGTTTAGACCAGTCTGCCAGTCAGGATGTGTAAGCACCCAAAAAGAAAGTCAGAATGCCAGTAGCATTGCCACTTATATAACGTTGTATGGAGCTAAAAATTGGGTAACAATGACTCGTTGATGTTGAACAAGCGTGAAAAGAAACCTGATAATGAACTAGATAGAAACAACCCATACACTTTGGGCTTTGCTGCAGGGGATTTTACTACTGGGTTTACAACTTTAGGGTTACTGGTGGAAGTGTTTGTCACTAACGTAGAGACAAGGTGGTGTATAATTTCTTGAAAGTGAGATATATAAGGCCACAGAATTCCGATATCATGATATTGGATAGCTTCAATAATGGGATTAAATTCCCAGAAGTTTCTTGCGCGTTGGATCCATTTGACTATGGTAGGAGTGATTGTAATCATCAAAATTTGGTAAAGTCCATCTGATGTAGGGACTGAAAGGCCACCAGGTTAGTGCCATTGGGACTTCAGCAGGAAGAATTTAATTTAAAATAAAAAAATTGGGTGCTAGCGGTAATTTTATTGGAAAGGAAAATAAAGAGAATTGACCAACAATTTCCTCAGTGTGATGCAACTGATTAAATAGTGTTCAATTTGGTAGTAGGTCCAAGCAGGTATCAGGGGCCCTCAAATTTGACCTAAACCGGTGATTTTTGGGGAGTAGTTTAAATAATTTTAATTATAACTGACATACAGGTATTCAGCAGCAGGCCAAGTCACTATTAGTCAGTCACAAACGCATGGAGCAAAGCTCAACTGCATTTTCATTGGTTGGTGCCACAGCATCTGGCCTGACAAGCAACGGGATTTCCCCAGGGCAACCCCAAATAGGGGCAGTCCCAATTGGTTGGAAACAGGTTCATGATGCCCAGCCCGCCCATTCCCGGTCTCTGGGGCATTTGTTTGACAAAATGAGCTATGTTGGCCACAAATCTCAATTCACTAGATAGGGGTTTCAAATTATCTTTGATAGTCCCTGAAGGTAACATCTGGTCATTAGGGATCATCCCCTGCAATTTTGAGGGGTGTTTGGCATCAGTGATTATACTGCTAGCTGAGTTGAAACCGTTGGTGATTCCAGCCAGTAATTTATTACTTGTCCCTTCTTGATTAATAGTTTTCTGATCGTCAGGATTAATTCCCATTGGTTTCAGACCTTTTGTTTTAAATTTGGTAATCTTAGTGCAGATTTCCTCAATTTGGTAGACAAGTTCAGCAGAGGTGAGCGCAGGTACCAGAGGAGGAATCTTTAGAGGGAGTGCTGTTATCCAGCGCTCATTTTCCATGTGAGCGAGGTCGCCCTGGGTGATGAGAGGCACAGCCACCCTCTTTGGACCCTATTTATTTGGAAATTGTAAAATCGTTTAATCCACGCAAAGAGGACATTCCCCTGGACTTACATTACCCTTTCCTTTTTCCAAAGGAGGGGCGCCACCACCGGGAAACTGTGTGAGGGCTATATTTTTGTGAGCCTTAAGCTTGATCGCCATTAAAGTCGCAAATTTTTTTGGTGGGGAGATGGAAAGCATCAGGATGTGACTCATTAAACGCCTTGACTAGCTCCATGCAGTTAGCGCAATCATAAGCCTTAATCCAACTGTTCTCATAGGCCAGATAGCCCTTCCAGGCAACGAGATATTGAACTTACTTAAATATTTGCCGGATGTTAATATGTTTTCCATATCGGCCTCCTCTGCATCCTTAATTACAATTGGTTCTGAGTCTGTGGGAACAGTCCCCTTAAATGGGTACAACTGAGAAGCGTGGAAGATGAGGTGCTGTTTCCAATGAGCTGGCAGCTTTAACCGGAAAGCACCATTACACAGGTCTTCCTTTACCAAGTGGGGACCCAAAAGCTTTCTTAATAACTTCCGGGAAGGTACCTGCATCTTCAAATGGTGCATATCGGCCATAATGTATGAACCCACCACTATGTCATGGCCAGGAAGCCGTTTTTAATCCGAAAACTGCTTGTAATCATTGATAGCTTTAGTGAGATGCTCCCACACTGAGGACTGAGTAAACTGAATGTGATCAGCATGATCTGCAGCAGCTGGGACCTCAGGATGCAAGCAGGGACCGACCAAAAATGAGGGATTAAACTAACATTGCAACATAGGGAGAAACCCCCATAGAAGCGTGAATCCTGTTGTTGTAGGCAAGTTGAGTGAGGGGAAGATCATTAGCCCAGGTATCCTGTGTGGCCGCAGCATAGCAGCACAGGTACTTTTCTAGGATTTGGTTAACTTGCTCGGTTTGTCCATTGGACTGGGGATGATATGCTGTGGAATGGCAGGGGGAAATTTTTAAAATTGATAAGAGTTCATTCTAGAACCACAATGTGAACTTTGAACCACAGTCACTGATGATCTCCTGTGAAAAACCAAACATAGAAAACACACGGCGCTTGAAGAGATGTGCGGTTTCTTCTGATGTAATTGTAGATGAACATAGAATAAATAGGGAAAATTTGGTAAAACAATCGACCAACACCATCACCGCTGTAAGCCCTTTTGAACAGGGAAGTTTGACAATAAAATCCATGGATACCAATGCCCATGGACCCTTCGCCTGTTGTAAAAATTGTAGTAGGCCATTTATTCCTGAATGGTCTGACTTGGCCCATGCGCAGGTAATGCAATTGGCGATCCAAGCTGGGACTTCTTTTGATAACCTGCTTAGTTATAAGTCCGCTTGATTAAATCAATACATTTCAAATTTCTCAGAGGGCTGATTGTGATAGGATCGTGATGCACTCAAAACCTCAGCTATAAAGATAGGAGGAACCCAAACCTGTTACCAAAAATAGACGATACACTCCACCAAGGAATATAGGGAATGTTTGGGAGTTTGGAGGTATAATTTATCAAATAACTCCACTCCTTCCGGGAAGGTCATTGAGCTGCTAAACCCTTGAAATGAGAGGAGCATCAGGAGCAAAGTCAACTGACGAGACCATGGGGGCACAATAGATAAGATTTGAGTGGAGGGAATTATGATAACCAGGTCCACTTCATCTGAGTCCAAGGGGCAGTGGCCAGGTTGCAGCTGAGAAAATTGTGGAGCATGTTTAACGTTCCCTTCACAAAATTATATTTATAATTGAAACTTCAAAAATCCTGGTAGGTACAAGCTTGCCTATGTGCCAATTTCTGTGGTTTGTGGAAATACAGAAGAGCTTGGTGATCCATATGCACAGTTAACTCATACTGGGCACCCTGTAGCAGATACTGCCAATGATTCAACGCCCATAGTATGGCTGTCAACTCCTTATCGTAAATGGCCCATGATTGCTTAGTAGAGGAAAATTTTCAGGAAAAGTAGGCAACCAGATGCTCTAAACCATCGTGCTCTTGGAGCAGAAATTCCCCACTGCTACTGATGAAGCATCACATGCAATGATATACAATTTGGAGGGGTCTGCATGTTTTGGGATGGGGGAGATAAGAACACCTCCTTAATTAACTCAAACGCCTGCTGGCACTTGGTCTCTAATGAAATGTCTCATTCTTACTCGTGAGGTTGTGAAGCAGAGAGGCTAACTGGGAAAGGGCCAGGGAATATTTCTTTAGAAAAAATAATGGTGCCCAAGAAGCTTTGTAATTGCTTTTGGGTTGTTGGAGTTGGCCATTCGCGGATGGCATCCAACTTGTTGGGGGGAATTGCATAACTATCTTTTAAAACAAGGTTTTAAAGAAAGGTAACTTCCTCCTTATAAAACTCACATTTTGAAGGCTTAACGAATAGCCCTGCCTTATGAAAAGCAGCCACTACTGCTTCCAAGTCTTTTGCATGTTATTTGGGAGTTGGGGAGTGAACCAAGATGTTGTCAATATATGCGATTACTCAAGTGAATTGGAGGTCACCCAGCACACTATTGATCATTCTTTGAAATGTGGCTGGTGCATTCTTCAACCCAAATGCATTACAAGAAATTAAAAATTACCTCATTTTGCTCAGAATGCAGCAAGCCATTATTGCCCTTTCATCACCCATATCTGGTTGAAGGCATTTATGAGATCAAGATTGGAGAACACAAGATACTTAGCAATCAAAACTTTTCTCTATCATTGCAATCACTTTTGCAACTTACACAATTCAATTCTGAATCTAGTTTGATAATCTCACAGAGGAGATTAGTCTGCGCCCATGTCAGGGAGCAGTTGGGCAAGTAAGGTAAGAGGAGCAGGTGGTAGGCCCGCGGCCTAAAACGTTCAAAAACGCCCCTGAGAAACCGGTGGAATAGAGTTTTTTTTAAAACTGGCGGTCACTATTTCCCCAGAAATCCTCACTTGGCAAGCATGATGCAAACAGTACATCAAGACGCCGGACTCCCAACCACTCTCGTCGGTGGAATATGGAGTCTGTGTGTTTCTGGACATCCAACAAATGGCTTTATGGGAAAAGGTTTTGTGGGGATGTGCACACTTTTTTCCTGACCATGGTGTACGTTGCACCTCACTCCATGTCACGCGGTTGGCTGGACCTTGGTTTTGAAAACAAGGAGGCATCAGACGAAGCTGCTGCAGTGTGCATAGTGATCGACCTCCCCAAAGGGCAATGGGTCATTGAAACCAAATGCACCAGATGGACAAAATCCAACCAAATTTTCCTCACGTTTGAATTTTTGCCTACTACGGTAAAACGTGCCATTTTGGAGCAACACATAAAAGATGGTCTCACCATTTTCAGCAAAATACAATATTTTGAGATGCAACGCTTTATGCTGATGCCACACCTGTGCACCGGCAAAGCTATCACAGTTATGACTTCAACTGAGGAGATCATGAAGGACCTAACCCAGATCCTGCACTCCACATATATCAATATTGAAGGGCATACCACCCACCCTTTCTGGGTAACCGTGGACAGCGCGCCCCCCATCTGCACCCACTGTGAAACTTTTGGCCATAAGGCACATGCATGCCCCACCAAGGAGGGCGTCAAATTCCAAGAGCACCCCTCAGCGGCCATGGCCAGCAGAGAGGTGCACTATGAACCAACAGCAAGCACCAAAGAGGCTTTCCCATGGGGGAGCACAAGGCTGCTACCTACTGGTAAAACCTATCTCCCCTCAAGAGCGGAAGAAGGCCAAGCAGGCCTGCAGGGCCACGGCCAAGGAAGCGGCCAAAGTCACCACCGCTATCCCACACTCCCAACGCCAGGAGGACATCAAAACCTTCGCGGTAGAAGCAACTCAGGAATCCATCAACCAATCAGATTGGGAAGCCCATGCTGATTGGGCCACCCAATATGAGGATCTGTTGGGGGACTCAATCTCACCCAATTTTGCAACCAAGCTCTGGTTGAAACTGACTTAAGACCCATCCTACATAAAAAAATTTTGACCTGCTCAACGGTGCACCAAACTCATCAGCACCGCAAAAAAATTCATCTGACATTGGGGAAACAAAAAGTGAAGGCAAAAGCTAACGCGAACCTTTCTGCTAAAATCAACAAAACCACCGCTAGTGTTGCTGCAAACACCCGCGCTGCCATGAAGGCCTGTGGGGATCTAGAGGAGGCTAGTGGGCCTGGGTGCCCACCCCCTCGCACCTAAGATGTGAGGGTGGAAACCTTCAATTTAGGGACATTGAATATCGCCAGACTCAAGGCCTCACTGTCTCAGGCTAGGGAACTGAGTTTTTACAAAAAAATTTACCCGTGGATATCCTGGCCATCCAGGAGTCTCACTGTCCATGATTCTGAGGAGGCTTGGAAAACCATGCTCCTCCCATCCCTATCCTTCTGGTCAGAGCACTGTGGGGTGCTAGTTTGAAGAAACAATTTCTTCAAATTTTTATTGTCAGAAACCTTCTTCAATGGCTGAGTCCTCATTGTCACTTTCTCATGGGCCGACGTGGTGCATGCTATCGTCAACATCTACACCCCAAATGGTGCATGAGAGCGTCAGGAATTTTTCTCATCAGTCAAATCCCTCCCGCTACCCTCAGACCCTTTCATAACTGGTGACATGAACTGTTGGCTAAACATACAAACGGACCGTTGGCCTTCCTCCTCCCACGCTCCCCAGGGTCTCATAGAACTTCGCGTTCTAAAGGCCACCCTTGGGTTAATGGATGTGCTGCCGCGGCGAGCATCGCTGCTCAAAAATATGATGCGCCCCCATGTCCACAACGGCCAATTAAGGTCCATGTCCCACATCGACCTTATCCTTACACTGGCAAAATTCCAACCCCACATCTCCCACTTCACAACAACGAAAATGAATTCTCCGACCACTAACTGGTCTTGATAACCTACCACATACCTGTCATGGCTGCTAAGGCCCCACATTGGCACAAAATCTGCCCCCCCAAATTTGCATCGCCAGGATTTTCCACTTGGGTGGAATCAGCAACTTTGGAAAAAGAGTTTGTTGCACCGTTTTGCGCGGACCCCATCCCCACATGGGCAGCCTTCAAAGAGGATACCATCCGCCACTCTCGCCACCTCTCCTCCTGACACTCATGAGCCACATTGGCTGTCATTTCGCGCGCTCTGGAAGAGTTGGCACACCTGGATTCCAACATCCTGGCTACAGGATACAGCCCTGCATGGGGCCAGAAGTGGGTGGAGGCAGCCGCTTACATCAACGCGCTCAAAAGGCAACACAAACATCAGGTTTGTGTTCAGTACAGGGCCAAACATATTACAAAGGGTGACAAGTGCACCGCATATTTTTTAAGAAAATTTTGCACTACACCAGAGTGTGGCCTGCACACAGGTGCAAAGATTTAATGATTCCATCGCAGATATGCTAGCAAAAGTGGCAATCAAAACACAGAAGTATTACTCTGAGTTATACCGATCTGATCCAATTCTGCCAGCCAACGTGGCAGAATTTCTCGACTGAGCCCACATCAGCACCGTTTCCTGATACCTGGAAATAATAAATTTGATTCCTCCGAATATATTATGGACAGCTATCCGCGGTGCACCAAACCGGAAATGCCTAGGCCCAGATGTCATTCCATATGAATTCTACAAAAAGTACTTCAAATATATATCCCCACTACTGCTTGCCTCACTTAACCAAAGCCTGTTGGAAACGCGCCTCCTACCAGGGGGATATGAGGCCTTCACCATCACACTCTTCAAGAAAGGGGACAAGTTAGACTTAGCCAACTGGCGCCCCATTTCTTTAACTAACATATATACAAAATTTTTAAATAAAATCATGGCTAACCGTTTAGGGATTGTAGCATCTGCCACCATCTCCCCAGAACAATTCAGTTTCATACCCAGAAGATCGATTTGGGACAACGTGCACTCTGTGGCTAATGCATGCCAGTCTACAGCCTCTGGGGCACTTGTATTCTTGGACTAACAGAAGGCTTATGATAGAGTAAGCTAGGAATACCTCAGGGCCTGCCTCCATCAATTCCGCTTAACCCCTCACTTCATCAAATGGGTGATGCTGCTCACGATATCTGCAACAATAGCAGTACGTGGCCCTGGCTTCTTAACGGAAGTAGTCCACCCTCAAAGGGGCTTGCTTCAAGGGGATCCCCTTAGCCCACTCTTTTACAACTTCAGCATTGACCCACTACTTCAAAACGTGAATTCCCAACTCATTGGGGTCCATGTGCCAGACCAAGCCCCAGTCAAGATGATGGCGTTTGCAGATGACTGTGTGGTTGGGGTGTCTAATAATCAAGATGCACGCGCAGTGTAAGCTCTCATCCAGGAGTATTCCCGGGTAAGTAATGTTGCACTGAACGCTTCCAAAACTGAAATCATCCTCCTTGGTTGGTCTCAAAAATCTGGGCCCCTGCAACCAGTGCCCAGTCCGGCCCATCTGCTAGCACACGTGCTCGCCCTCCCAGCTCACCCCACAACGCCCCAATGGTGCTCCCCTTCGTGCCGCGCCCTACCTTAGGGCCAGTCCGCCATCTGGGCATGTGGGTGGAGGCAGGCGGGTACGCATCAGCAGTAATGGAAAGTCATATTCTAGACAACGTGACGAAGCGCACCGCCTCCCTCAGAGCCCACCCTACTTCCCTTGCTGGCAGGGTTGTTTTAGCCAACTCTATGCTCCTCTCCAAAGTCTGGTTTAGAGCCCACACCATCCCCTTCTCCCCAATCTTATTCAAATCCTTGTATGCCCTGCTGCAAGGATGGCTTTGGTCAGGCCGCCCACCACCAGTACGGCTAGAGGTCATGTTTGGCCCTCATCATGGTGGCATGGGCCTGCTTGACTTCAGAGCCCATGCAGCTAAGATCTTGGGTACCTGGATTACAGCCATCACCGCCCCTACGCTCCTCTCCCAACACTGGTCACGCGCGGCCCGCTCCAACTTCTCCCACGCCTTGGGCCTCAACAATCCATTGAACCCCCACTCCCTGGTGTAATACCTGGCTTCACACCCATCGACCACAGGTCCTCACAGTACTAAAACCCACTACAAATGAATCATCCTCTCCATGCGGAGCGCTGAGTGGAGAATTCATATTAGCGGACACACAGCCCAGAGAGGCCGCCCCTCTCCTCAGTTCACACAAGAGGTACTGGGGTTACCCATTCAAGATGGCGTGATCCTCACACGCCCTCAGGTCCCATCCAGGGTGGACTACCTGGACATGATGGACATCCCTTACTCCATTGAGACTCAGAAGACTATTTGGAAATATGCACACCATCCTCTGTTTCAGCCTCAAATCCGCTCCCATGCGTGGCGCTGCCTGAGGCGGGTTACCACATGGATGAGCGCTCTAACGCTTTAGACTCATCCTGCATCATGTGTGGCCAGTATGGAACGCTGTTCCACCGCATGGAGAAGTGTCTTACCTCTAAAGTGATATGGCGCGAAGTTCAACGTCTGCTTGGCCAGGATCAAACACATCCCTCAGTTTGTCAAGAGATATGTTTGCTTTATCAATGGCCTCCCCCTTCCACCCTCCCTCCGTGCTCTGGTGGTTGCAATCGCCATGTGGACTATCCACAAGATTGTCATAGATGCTATTGCAGGCTCCACCCCCACCCTCCCAGAAGCTGTCCACAGATTCCTGTCTCATTTTGGTGGACCACTTTTAAGCGTGGATGTTTGGATACCTCCCACCGCGCCACTGACAGCTGGTCTCCTCCCGGTTCCCAGTCTGGACATCAAATCAGACCCCTTCCTCCACACGTGTTCAATTATGGCTACGGCCCCTTCACACGTCCCTCCCCCTCCCCATTAGTGGCGTTCCCGCTGGCAAAAAGCGATAGCATCGCTTCTCTGGGGTGCCTTCCCTGTTTCTAAGTTTTATTTCTTTTGGGTCAAATTTGGAAATGCCCATCCCATGGTCGGCCTTCCCCGCGATAAATCTAAAAATTTAAGATACTTAGCAATCGCTTGACTGATAGTTTTCTCCAAGTGCAAAGGGTTGGGATCGTGTATTGTAATTTTGTTTAGGTGCACATAATCTATGCAGGGGTGGAGGGAACCATTGACCTTCTTGGCAAAAACGATGGGAGACGCAATGGGTGATTTCTCTTTAAATAACCACACTTTCTTAAGCATCTCGTCTAACCAGGGGTTGAGCACCTCCTCCTCCTCCACTGTGTGGAGTTAAGGGACAGTTGATTTTCAATAACTTTACCGTTGTTCAGAATCCAAAGTCAAATTTAATGTGTGAGGAGGATGGTCTCCCTTCTCAGAATTGAAGATACTTCAATAGTACATTAATTTTTCAGGAAAATCAGACGGAAGGCCCACAGGGGAAATGAGGGAAGTAATGGAGCTGTGGCCTTGAGTTTTCTTAGGGGTATTGACTAAAGAAATTATTCTCTCTTTTATCATTAACAAATGACAGCATATTTGATTCCAGGTGAATTCTAACATGCTTTTGGCGCCAACATCTGACATTTAAGATTACAAGAAACACCAAGTTTGGCATTGCTGAGAACCCATTGCAAAAGCTAAAATGATGTAATGAGAAAGGTACTGGCTTTCGGACTAGATATGAGGTCTGGGAGGCTGATGAAGCAACCATCACTGTAGGACCTACATCCAGGGCAAGCTCCAATTATTGGGCTAGCTCAACGCTAATAAAATTACCTGTGGCCCTGGTATCCACCATAGTCTCAAAGAGATGTGGTGAGACCTGATACTAATCTTTATAGGTAATAAAAAGTAGGTTAAGTTAGTTTATTGGTAGATTTGATCATCTCCGCTGAAACAGAAGATATGGCCAGTAAATCAGGGAGAAGGTCAGGGACCTTTTGGTAGCAAAGTTGGAAAGAGTAAGTCTTTGGAACCAGCTACATCAATCTGGGCTTTTACTGATTCATTGATAGGTGAACCAGAATAGCTTAACTTGGCCCGGGGGTATTAAAAGATTCATGGCCAGTACCAGTACTGGTTCAACGGTAAAGACTAAATCTGAGTCATCATTGGGTAGTCTGATCATATATTTTCTCTTGAAAGTGAGGAGCATGGCGAGGAGAGGCGTTGATGGTGGTCACAACTTTACATATTTGATCCACTGTCCCCATAGGGGTGGACCAAACTTCGTGATGGGCAAAGGCAGAATCCAGCACTGATCTAAAGATTGCTTGGAGCATATCATTAGAAAACTCAAGTGCGGGAGCCTGTTCACAGAAGGTTGTGATTAAAGAAGCTAAGCTGTGAGTTTCAGCCATAGAAGAAAGCAATTGGAATATATGGTCTGCACGTGACACAAGGGGTTCTAAAGCCACAGATACTACTGCAACTAGTGAAGAAGAATCTCCCGCTTGTGAAGTAGAATGCAGAAGTCCTTGTACCCACTAGTGGGCATCTCCTTCTACTGCATCCAAAATGGCGACTCCTTGTTGGGCATTAAATAGTTCAGCGGCATTATTTATGGCAATAGTAGAACGCATTTGCACCTCAGAAAGGGTGACAAGAACTTGATTAACAATATCTCAGGAGGGAACACTCAGATTCCCTTCATGAACATTAGGTGAGGGATGAGTAGTTATCACCGGGGCTCTGCTGCCCTAAATGAGTTTCTTCAAGATATTGAAAATAATACCCACAAAATTGGCGAATGACCAAACTGAACAACAGAAAGCAAACTACTGATTGCACGTTCATTTGGTATAGGGTAATCACTGCGGCGCCCAACTCAAAGAGAAGGGCAGAAAGGAAACAATGGTTGGTCAATTATGTCATGAAAACGGCAGAAGAAGTTTAGCCCATCCTGCCAGTTAGGATGTGTAAGCACCCAAAAAGCAAGTCAGAATGCCAGTGGCATTGTCACTTATACGACGTTGTATGGAGCTAAAAATTGGGTAACAATGACTCGTTGATGTTGAACAAGCGTGAAAAGAAACCTGATAATGAACTAGATAGAAACAACCCATACACTTTGGGCTTTGCTGCAGGGGATTTTACTACTGGGTTTACAACTTTAGGGTTACTGGTGGAAGTGTTTGTCACTAACGTAGAGACAAGGTGGTGTATAATTTCTTGAAAGTGAGATATATAAGGCCACAGAATTCCGATATCATGATATTGGATAGCTTCAATAATGGGATTAAATTCCCAGAAGTTTCTTGCGCGTTGGATACATTTGACTATGGTAGGAGTGATTGTAATCATCAAAATTTGGTAAAGCCCATCTGACGTAGGGACTGAAAGGCCACCAGGTTAGTGCCATTGGGACTTCAGCAGGAAGAATTTAATTTAAAAAAATTGGGTGCTAGCGGTAATTTTATTGGAAAGGAAAATAAAGAGAATTGACCAACAATTTCCTCAGTGTGATGCAACTGATTAAATAGTGTTCAATTTGGTAGTAGGTCCAAGAAGGGATCAGGGGCCCTCATATTTGACCTAAACTGGCGATTTTTTGGGGTAGAGATGAAAGTAATTTTAATTAGAACTGACAACAAAGGATTTGGTGGCAGACTGAGTCACTAGTAGTTTAGCTGCAAATGCCTGGACCAAGGATTGACTGCATTCTTGTCAGTTGGTGTGATGGTGTTTGGACCAACAAAGCAACAGGAATTCCCCAGGGCAACCCCAAATAGGGGCGGTCCCAATTGGTTAAAAATGGGTTTGGGATGACCAGCCTGCCCATGCCCATTTGCTGGGGTGTTTGTTTGACCAAATGAGTTACGTTGGCCACAAATCCCAATTCATTAGATAGGGGTTTTAAATTATCTTTGTTAGTCCCTGAAGGGACTATCTGCTCATCAAGGATCATCCCAACAATTTTGAGGAGTGTTTGGCGTCAGCAGTTGTACTGCTAGCTGAGTTAAAACCTTTGTGATTCCAGCCAATACTTTATTACTTGTCCCTTCTTAACTATTAGTTCTCTGATCGTCAGGCTTTATTACCATTGGTTTTGGATCTTTCATCTTCAATTCAGTGACCTTTACGCAGATTTCCTCAATTTGGTGGACAAGTTTGGCAGAGGTGAGCATGGGTACTGAGGGGAGGAATATTTAGAGTGAGTGCTATTACCCAGCGCTTGTCTACCATGTGGGAAAGGTTGCCCTGGGTGATGAGGGGTACAGCCGTTCTCTTTGGACCCTTCTTATTTGGAAATGGGAAATTCGCCCGATCCATACAAAGGGGACGTTCCCCTGGATTTACATGTACCCCCTGCCTCTAAGCATACACTCAAGTGGTGGACAGGTCCAGCTGCCAGCTTGGTAGTGAAGGGAAGTTCTAGTGGAGTAATTGGCGACCTTTGACTCCTAGGTCTAGTTGTGAGTCTTAAAGTTGTATTAGTCTGATGACTCAAGGTAGATGGCGTCCAATGGGTCTAATATTTCCCCCACAAGTTTATTTTCAGTCATTCCAGTATTAAGAGATGAGTTGCTGAAGGATGAATATTATTGTATTATATTTTTAAGTATGCAAGCATCCTGGTTGTTAGAGATACCCATGACACAATCATCAGCAAAAGCCATCATTTTGACTAGTGGTTGGCCATATATATTGATCATATTAATGAGGGCACTTGTATTCCAGATTAGGGGATCAAGACTAAAAATATATAGTAGAAGTCTTAGAGGGCCACTGACAGGATTTTAACCAGATGAATCCTTCCAATAGTATCCAAATTAGGGGTTTCAGTTAGTCGGGCATAATTGCCAGCTAATCGCCTAGTTTAATACTATTTGATAATATAAAAAATACTAATTGTTTTAGGGTCAGCGGATTCCCATTTTGGCGTTGCTATCAAATTATGATTGTGGGAATTACCGGTGAAATGCTGCTGTATTCAGTTACCAGCATCTAAAAAATGAAATCGCTAACTATAGTTTAAGTGAAATTCCAGTGGAAAGCTGCTGTAATCAGTTACCAGCATCTAAGGAGGATTTCACTAATTATAGCTTGAGTCGGCGAAATCTTATCCCTGTGCCAACTGCCATAAGAAATGATTGTGGGATTTTCTGGCGGAAAGTTGACATATTCATTATCATTTATTTAGGAAATTGCAACTAATATGGAGCACCGGCAACTCATGCTTAGGATGCTCAAAGTCCTATTTATTTATAAATCTATATATGATTGACCAGCGACTTATGCTGAGGATGGATTGACCTAATATTAATAATTTGGTGATCAGTTGAGCAGATCCAAAGAGGGAATCACTATGAAGTATGAATGAATATTTTATGATCTGATAGAGTTTTGGGATCAAGAGTCTGATGGGATTTCTGGCAGATGATTAGCCAAAGAGCACTTGGGCGCAGTAGACCTGGAAGTAGTATAAATAGTTGATTCATTCCCTCCTAAAAATATCTCTCTTGTACCATTCTTACTTTTATTTGATAGTAGCTTAGAGCAGCTAAAGTAGGAGTAGATAGGTTAGGGATCCCCGATAGGCGTGGGTGATCATGCCAAGGGGTTAGCTGGTGCTGCTGGCCCTGATGCCAATGAAGGCAAAAGAGCAAAGGGCCACCAATCTTCATACTGGTTGGCCTGGCACACTAGCGGAGCCCAAGATCAATTTTCTGACAGTCACCTTGTTTGAGTCCCCTCTGTGGAAAAACTAGGTTAGTTAAAAAGCCTTCTCCACGCACTGCCATGGTGGCTGACTCTGTGAACAGCATCACCCATCTTAGAGCCTATTTTTGAGTTTATATTTTCAGGGGGTCCTGAGATAGTTCCAGTTCACCTCGCCGTATGCCTTCTGTTGATCTAAGAATATAAGCTCTCCAAAGGCTTTAGATTGTCAGACTTTTGCAACAGTCTGAATATTGTCCCAAATGGATCTTCTTAAAAATCCATATTGTGATGAGGATATAACATCAGTTTAAATTCTCCTAATCATTTGGCCATAATTTTGTGAATATTTTAGTGTCAGTATTGGTTTGGGCGATTGAGCGCCAATTGGAAAGTTCTAGTCTATCTCCTTTTTTAAGATAATTATAATGTATGCTTCTTTACCTCTATGTTGAAGGCATGTTTACATAATGCACTTATTCGTGGAAGCTAAAAGAATATTAGAAATGTTATTAAAATATTCTTTATTCAATTTGTAGGGAAGCCCATCAGGTCCAGGGCATTTCCCTAGTGGTGCACTGCACACAGCTTCCATAATTCCTCACGCAACATTAATTTAAAATTTTTTGGTTTGAGCCATAGTGTTGATGTGTACATCGGCGAGGAATTTTTCAATTTTCACTGAGTCAACTGGATTAAATATGTATAAATTTCTATAAATCCTGTGTACTTTGTTATGACCTCCTCAGGTGTTTCTGCTATGGATGTATCCTGTCATTAGACCTGTGTGCAGGCTATTATGTTCTTTCAGGCGTAAAATCAACAGAAAAAATAACTTGATTAAGTTTCTCCATCTTTTAAGTTTTTTGATCTGTATTGAACACCAATTCAGTGTTGACTTTTGCGTATCAAGGTGTTTAAATGTGCAGAGACCTCTACTCATTTGTGTCCCCATTCAGGGCTGTATCCTGTTCATGGGACATTGTTTTCCAGGTGATTAATTTCAGCCAAGGTGGGTTTATTAATGACTGAAGCTGCCCTGTAATTTCTTGATGCTTTGTGTTATTTATTTATTCAGGGAAAGTCAACCAGGGGACAAGCACTTCCAGTATAGTGGGGATAAACTAATGAAATTTGAAAAATTATAAGACACCCCAGATGGTTCAAGGCCCCTCTTGTTGTCTCCAGGATCACCAAGTTTAGGACGGTAGGGAAGGGGGTTATTTTAGCTTATTCTTGGATGCAGAATGTGTGAAGGAAAGGATCAACCTTTAGGAACCATATGGGGAACCATGTATTGATTGTCCTTTTGTTATGGGGTCATGTGTCTAAACAAATATGCTTGGAAGTGTTTTAATATATGGCAGTAGAAACGATTGATTTCTTCTTGGATTGTAGGCGTTGCTCCTGTAAACGATTCCAGTACTATTGTATGGATCATCCATAGTGCTATTGCTACTATTAACGTCCTGAGGGATGGGTGTATAGTATAGTCCATGTTTATAGCGAACAAGTTCCTTGCTAGGCTGAATGATTGTCCACTTTCTTTGCGGAATAGGCGCATGGCCTCTTTCCATAAATCCACTGAAATTGGGCATTGTTCTAAATGGTGGGCTAGGCTTCCATACTGACCATATATTGTACATGAGGTGTGTGGCATTTGACCGTTCTTCTGTGCGGTATGCTCTCCTCATGCCCCCCCATAAATGTTCTCTTATCCTGGGTTGGAGTAGATGGCAATGTGTGTATCTCCATACTCTTCTTTTAGTCTCCAGGTTGTATAGTGTATCCATATGGTCCAGGTAATCTATCCTGGCTATGATACTCGGATTTCTGCATATTATATTGTCTATGACTATTTGGTCATTGATTTACTGTCTGTGAGTTAGCCTTGGGTGTCCTCGGTGACTGGTTTGGCTGCTTATATGGATCTGACACGTCGCTCTTCTCATGGCTAGGAGTATTCATTTGAAATGTGCAGAAGTGCCGTGTGGTCCCGCAGCTGTATGATGGGATTCCAGATACTTGATTAATGTTTTTGGGTGATCTAGGTTTCTTAATTGGAGTTGTCGTACAAAGTTATATCTTGCTGTTATGACCCAATGTTTATCTGGAAGATCTGGGCTAATCACCTGAGCTATCCAGGATCCTAGTATATGGGTCACTTTCTCTACATAAATAGTAAGCGACATAACTCCATTCCTTCTAGAGCCAAATAGGGTTTTGAGGCGTACAGGGGGGTTGTGGTTGGACCAGAGCCATCCTTGTAATAGGGCGTGAATTTTATTAAAGAAGGACGGTGAGAGAGCAATTGCATGGGCCGTGAACCATATGATTGATAGAATCATAGAGTTGGCTACCGTGACCCTTCCTGTTAAACCTGTTTGATGTCCATGTAAGGAGGCAATGCGTTTTGTTATTTTGTCTAGGAGTTGATTTTCCATCATGGAGTTGGCGTAACCTCCTGCTTATAGCCATACCCCCAAGTGACGGACAGGTCCAGCTGTTGTCTTGGTGGTGAAGGGAAGTTTCAGTGGGGTCATTGCTGATTTTTGCCTCCTATGTCTGATGAGGAGACTTGATGTTGTATTAGTTTGTTGGCCCTGAGTAGATGGCGTCCAATGGGTCTGATCGCTCCCAGGAGTATGATTTCCGTTTTCTCATTGTTAAGTGATGTGTTGCTTATGGCTGAATATTTTTATATTATCTTCTACATTCTGCAAGAGTCCTGATTGTTGGATAAACCCACCACACAATCATCAGCGAAGGCCATCATTTTGACTGGTGGCTGGCTCTTGACGTTGATTCCCTTGAGAAATGTGTTTGCATTCCAGATTAGATGGTCTAAGCTAAAACTGTAGAGTAGAGGGCTTAAGTGTTCTCCTTGTTTGAGTCCTCTCTGTGGGATGACTGGGTTGGTTAAGAAGCCTACTCCCCGCACAGCAATGGTGGCTGACTCTGTGAACATCATCACCCTGTTTATGAATCTATTTGGGAGTTTATTTTTGAAGGCAGGCCCTAAGATAGGTCCAGTTCACCCTGCCGTATGCCTTCTGTTGATTTAAGAAGACAAGCGCTTCAGAGGTTATGGACTGGAAAACATTTGCAACTGTGTGGATGTTGTCCCATATGGATCTTCTTGGAAAAAATCCATATAGTGATGGGGATATCGCATAAGTTGCAATCTCTCCTAGTCGTTTGGCCATGTTTTTTGTGAAAAGTTTGGTATCTGTGTTGGTTAAGTAGATTGGGTGCCAGTTGGAAATGTTAAGTCTGTCTCCTTATTTGCATAAATTGACAGTGTATGCTTCTTTGCCTCCAGGTAGGAGGCATGTTTCCATAATACACTTATTCATTGAAGCTAGAAGAATATTAGAAATTTTTTAGTAAAAGATTTTATGTAATGTTCATAGGGAATCCCATCAGGTCCAGGGCATTTCCCTCTTAGTGCACCGCGTACTACTTCCCATAGTTCCTCATGTGATATTAAGTTAGTTATATTATTATTTTTGGCCATGGTGTTGATATGTGCGCTTGTGAGGAATTTTCGATTTTTTCTGGTTCAACCGGTTCAGCTTTATACAAGTTCATATAAAACCTGTGCAATTCAGTCATGACTTCTTTTGGTGTTTCTGCTATGAATTGGTCCAGTCGTTGGACCTGTGTGCAAGGTATTATATTTTTCCAGGCGTGGAATCAGTGGAAAAAATAGCTCAAGGAAGTTTCTCCATCTTTTATGTTTTTGCTTTATAATGATCTCCAACTCAGTGTAGGTGTTTGCAGATCAGGGTGTTTAGCTGGGCAGAAACCTCCGCCCATCTGAAACGGTATCCAGGGATGTACCCTGTGCATGTGACGTTGTTTTAAAGTGGTTGATTTCTGTAAAGGTGTGCTTGATAATGGCTAAAGCTGCCCTGTGTCTTCTAAACGTTGTATGTTTGATTTGTTGGGTTGTTGATTTTTTGAAATTTTCCAAGTGGTTAGTGGGTCCCAAGCAGAAAGTTGTTTGAAAATCCCAGGTTGAGGATATTTCCTCCATTCAGGATTGAAATTCCGAGTTGGCTAAACTTTCTGTAAGTATTCTATACCATCTGGGTGCTTGGGTACTTAGTTCCGCCATTTTGTAGGACACCAAAATAGCTGATGGTCGGTAAATTTGATTTTGTAGTTTTAATTTTTTAAATTTGGTGATGGAAATTTACTGGTGCGATTATCAGGTCTATTTGTGACATAGAGACAAGTGCACCGTTGTGTACATTTGGGCGTGTCATGTTTTGTAGCAGGGGTAGCCTTTTTGGTAGCGGATCATATGGTCTCAGGGTGGCCTTTAGTACATGGAGTTTCACTTGCCTTTGTGGTACCTCCATTGTGTATGGCCATTGGTCAGTATCTGGGTTGATCCAGAAGTTCATGTCTCCCATAATCGAAGTACTTGCTGGTAGATTTAGTTGTTTTAAAGATGTAAGAAATTCACTTTGGTCAGGTGCACAGTTTGGTGCATACACACTGGCTATTGTGTGCACTTTGGTGTGCCATGAGAAGGTTACAGTAAGTATGCAGCTGTTCAGGAATGAATTTTTGTTATAAATTTAAAGGTTTGGTTCACGCATACTATCACCCCACAGTGTTGCAACCAAAACGATATTGTTAGGAGGAGAATTTTTACCCATGCCTCCTCCTCTCCCTGTGGACAGTGGGTTTCCTGCACCGCCAGGATATCCACAGGTGGGTTTCATAGATGATTCAACTTCTTGACCTGGGATGTTAAGGCTTTGAGTACCACTATGTTCAGCATCACTATCTCTACTGAGACACCCAATGCGTCTCAGGAGTGGTTAGCAGGGCCTCCCGGCCCTACTTTTTCACTCACATTACTCTCCAATGCACCTCTGCTGCGGAGAGCATAACCTTGAGTAGGAGTTGGGGTGTATTCTTCCCCTTTTTGTTGCTTCTGTTTTTGCTCCTCTCTTGGCTTTGCTTGTTTCTGATTTATCATTGCAGTGCACTTGTGTTTTCTTATTGCCCGCATTATATTCTTGTGTATTCCATAGTTAATTTTCCTTCCTGTTTGGGTTATGTTCTGCAATTTTGGAGGTGCGCTGAACCCCAGTTTTTCCGCATTTATTTCCAAACCAGGTCCCACCAAATTTTATCTGGTCATATTGGTTGTTTAATTTTCTGCAGGATTTGATTGGTTCATTGATTTAAATTCATCCATGTCTTCCTGGATCTGTTCCGGCAATATGGATGATTCCACTGAGGCCTTTACCTTGGCCACGGCCAGCTTGTGAACTTTTTTGGACATTTTTCGTTCTTTTGGGGAAATTGGGTCAATTATTTTATATTGCTTGTGTTCTCCCCAGATAGATGCTTGTGTTGTATCCATGATTTTGGCGTAAACTTAATCATCTTCACCTATTTCCTCCTCACAGAATTCCATTTTTCTTGGGCCTTCTTTTATGGGGCAAGCATAAATCTTGTGCCCAAAGGCCTGGCAGTGGTTGCATATGGGGTGCGCTCTCCACTGTTGTGCGGAACAGCTGGGACTTTTTCCCATCAATGGTGAAGGATGCAATGTGAGGGATTTTTGTGATATCCTCCACTATCTCCTGGTTCAGGGAAAAAATTATCATTACCTTCCCAGTGCTAAGGGCCAGCATCAGCTGGAATCTTCGCATCTCAAATTGTTTAATTTCTCTGTAGGCTTCCAAGCCTTCTCGGAGATGTCTTTCAAATAATGTGTGTGCTAATGTGATTGGAAGGTAATCAAAAATTATGAAAATTCCTTTGGATTCTGTCCAACGTGTGCGTTTGGTTAATAACAAATGCTGTCCATCGGGAAGTTCAAGTACCACTCTGACCTTCACTTCTTCATTCACTTCTTCTGTGGTTCCAAACCCAAGGTCTACCAACATTTCAGATAGTATGGGTCCTTAAGTATATCGCATGTGGGAAAAATTTATGTTGGGCTTTGCTTAACTTTTCCCACATTGTTGGTGTTTCTACGCCCAGGAAAACACATATCACATGTTCCACCAATGACAGTAGTTGCGAGTGGGATACTTCCATGTAACTGCAGTATTTTACCAAAAAATTATGAAACCCGTGGGGGGCGCTCCCTCAGGTTTTTTGTTTTTAATGATAATTTCATTTGTACCTGTGCGCTTGGTACCTTTGGGCAGTGCAGGTCCAGGTCCGCTGCCCTTTACTGCATTCATCCAACTCTTTGCTTTATTACTCATACTCATCTCACCTGGTATTATAAAAAAATTGTACTGTTTGAAATGAATTGTATTACTAAAAGTGACAGTAATTGGAAAGAAAAGTTTTGATACTTTGTGTTAAATCTGTTTTATTGTTGTAGGAATCCAGCTTATTTGTGCTTTCTGGTGCTTACGCCACTGGATCCCACAAAGGTTTTAATAAAATTTAATAAATAAGAGCTACTCAAAACTAGGTTTTTATGATTTTTAATAGCATTGCGAGGGAAGATAGTAAAACAATCCCCCTCAATACCCAACAGATCAGTATTTTAACTGTATTGAAGGTCAAGGGGAATTCAATAGTAGTTACAGAAGAGCTTATACCAATCCAATTTAAGAAATATGAAAAAACAACCTATTAAAGCTCAGAATACTCATTTTGCCTTGACTGAGTGTTGGATAGGAAATTAACAGCTGGTATTATGTACCCATGCGGTAACGCTTTAAAGAGCTTCAGCCAAAACCCCATCAGATGATATTATTTTACCTTGGGGACCCCGCCATGCCTATAAAAGAGGGGGGTCTCTGCATAGATGCGTGAAGGAAGCTGTTTGTGACTGGGGAGTACCATTTGATGGACGTCCCAGGGTCTGCGGCATGGTCAGAGTAATCCAACTGCACAAATTTATGGTTGTTGCCTGAGTATTATTAAAGAACATGTTACCCCAAATGACAGGGTTCCACTGATAATTAACCAAGGTCTTTTGGTTGATGTAATCGTTATTATTATTAGAATTGCTCTTAGGTTCATAGCAAAATTGTAAATGGCTGACAATTCCCTTTACACCTAATTTCAACCCAAGACATTTTTCCTTTACAACTGAGAGTCAAATGTCTGACATCACCCCCTCAAGAATGTTGGGGGAAGATAAGGTCGTAGGAAGCAGCCATGTACTCAATTGATGGTGATCCAGTAGCCGGCTATTTTATGGAATACTCATTACATATTTTATAGATGATGGTGAAAGGACCCTCCCAAATTGAGCTAGCTTACTGCTTCTAGGAGTGATGAGGTTATGGTAATATAATACCATATCTGATACTTGGAATGTAGGTAGGGGGTTCAGAGCTCATTGCCAGCCTGCCATTCTTTAGTCACCATTTTTGCTAAATAGGTCATAGCCTCAGATTAGAGTTAAATGATGCGCTGAGCCAATCTTTTCATGACCTTCTTGGGTTAATCAACTCTATAGGAGAATACATCTTTGACTAAGAGGGCAGGTATTCCTGGTTCCCACCCATACAAGACATGGTAGGGGGACATTTTCAAGATCCGATTGTAACTAATCTGGTAAGCCATAAGGGCACCGGGTAAGAATTGATCCCAGTGAAGTGGATTGGAAGAGGCCATTTTGCATAGAATGGATATCAATGTTCCATTTGCTTTCTCCACGGTCCCATTGGTAGATGGATTACTAGGAGCGAGAAAAGTTGTTTAGCTCCCATGGATGTGGTCAGGATTTTGACTACTATGGAGGTGAATTTCTTACCATTATCGCAGAATAATACTTGAGGGCAGCCATGACGAGTGAATATGTGTTGAAGTAAGAAGGTGTCGGTGGCCTTAGCTGTTTGAGCAGGGAGAGCCACGGCTTCCACCTACTTAGTGAAATTATCAATAGATAATAAGAAAATTGTTTTCACTAGTAGTCTGAGGTTAAAGACCTAATAAATCCAAACTGATGGTGTGAAATGGTTGTTGAGGGGTAGTGGGTTGATACTGGTATCTAGTCTTGAAACCAAATTGCTTCTACAAGTAAGGCAAGCTTCCAAGACATCAATGATAGATTTCATCATTCCATCCCAATAGTACAGGTCTTTAATCCACTCAAAAGTTTTCTTTGCCCCTCTATGACCTAGGTGGAGTAAGCTTCTAGGATAGCAGGTATGCGTTCTGAGGGACAAAGGTAAGGAAGCTTTTTGCCCCCACCTGCTTACACAACTTCCCATTCTCCACTTTTGTGTTATGTGATGTTATAGGATAACATCTTCTGGATGGGCTCATCCTCATTCTTTCATTTATTGGGGTTATTAAGAGGTCATGTAACCTCTCCGCCTCACTATTATCCATGTAAAGGACTGGCAGCTGAGTCAACCCATCCACATTCATATGATGGGTCCCAGCACGGTGTTTGATCTTCATGTCATAAGTCTGGAGCTATAGAGCCCAGCGAGCTAGCCAACCAGTAAGATCTTCATGTTCTGTAACCATTTTAGAGATGCGTAGTCAGTAAACCACAGTGAAGGTGGTTCTACATAGGAAAGGGCGGTAGTACTTTAATCTAACAGAACAGCAAGGCACTCCTTCTCCGATACACTGAATTTTCATTCCGCCTTTGAAAGCATCTTACTGAAATAAGATTCAGGATGATCTACACCGTTTTCATCCAATTGGGCTAAGATGGCCCAACGGTATAATCCAAGGCATCAGAGAATAAGATAAGGGTTTATTATAATCTGGGTGCCGTAGGATAGGGCGTTGTTGCAGCAGTTGCTTCAGTATCTTAAAAGCAGCCTTCTGTTCCGCACCCTACTGAAAAGGAGTGTTCTTGGCTAATAGGCGGACAAAAGGCTTGCCAAGCTGGGCAAACTTAGGGATGAACTGATGTTAATATCCCATCATCCCTAGAAATACCTGATATCCCTTAACTTTTTAGGAGGAGTCATTTTTGAGATCACTTCGACCTTATCTTGGATTGGTTGAATTCCTTTTGAGAAATGGAATGGCCAAGGAAATCCAATTTCTTATAAAAAAGGTACACTTTGAGGGCTTTAACTTGATATTACTTTACGTAGCCGTTGAAACACATCCTTCAGGTGATTAAGATGTTCGTTAGAAGTTTTTGAGAATACTGTGATGTCATTGAGGTAGAAAATGATGCGACTTAACTTCAATCCTACATAATATGGTCCATCACATGTGGGAAAGTTGCAGGTGCGTTGCACAACCCTTAGGGTAATCGTGTGGGTTGAAAGAGACCTTCACTACAAATAAGAGCACATTTCTCCTGATCTTGAGTAAGGTTTATCTGCCAATAGCCCACTAGCTAAGTCCACGGCGGAAAAGAAGTTAGAGCCAGAGAGTTGGTCCATGGCGTAATAAATGTGAGGGAGAGTATAGGTATCCTTTTTCATGAGGTTATTTAACTTGTGGTAGTCCATGACTATCCAATGAACTCCGTTTTTCTTTTTTATTAGTAAGAGGGGAATACAAAGGGCTTTGTGAAGGAACTAGCAACCCTTCATTTAGTAACTGCTGAAGCTCTGTCCTCATTTGCTGTTCCTCCACCTTTGACTTGTGATAAGGTTTGGACCTAATAGGATGGGCATCACCCACATCTATGGAGTGTCACCAGCCCTTCATGTGGCCATAATCATTATCTGATTTGTAGAATATATCGCTATAGTTGCCTAGGAGAGTGTAAACTTTTCCAGATCATCTGGGGTCAGCCCATCCGATATATGGACGTTGGGTAAGGTACATGTCAGGTTATCCGTTGGCAGGCCCATATCTATTATAGAACCAATAGTGAATTTATTTAATGTCCTCCACAGGGACTAACAAGCCTCTGCCAATCTCCTGGTGTTTTTTACAACTATGTCTTTTAAATTGAGGTTCCCCAACAGAAAAATAATGGGCCTCTGGTAGGCTGGGTCTTGTATCCCAGGCAATACACGAGGCTCTAAGGGTCCAACACCCTCAATACTTAAAAGGTGCAACAAGCAATGGTGTGGAATTTGGAGTGTGATTTTAGTGTCAACCACTCTTTGTTCCCCAGGCTTGATCAAGACCTCATCTTCCGCATAAAAAGGGATTCCATCCTCAGCATCCACTGAATTAGGTAATTTCTTTGTATGGAGATATGACGTGGAATATAGCAAAGTATGGTTGAAAAAGGATATTTGACCAGGCAAGAGTATTCATGCTTGCTGGGTTCTTTGTTTGGTAAGATTTAAGGGACTTCATAGTTGAGCAACGAGAGGAACCTTGATTCAGGTTGATTATTCCCTCATACTCAATCATAAACTGAGTGCCGATGAGCATATCATATGCATTATTGTCCAAAGCCACATCAGGGGCTGTTAGGATAAGCTTCCCAATTCAAATGGGAAGGGAAGAGTATGCCCCAATAGCACAGATATTGTAGGGACCAGCAGTTCCAAACTCTTGCGTGTACTCCAAGTTAGGCGCTAGCTTTATCTTCTTGATAAGCTTAGTGGAGATCACGTTAACTGGGGAGCCAGTGTCCAGGATGTCCAGTATTCGGACTTTTGAAAGACCACTTCAACATTAGTATGCGTTCCTCCAAATTTAGGTGATAAAGATAAGACCTCCTTGAGCAAAAAAGGTGGAGGTTAGCTATTTTGAGGTCTCAGGGTATTTATCCATGATAAACTTTATGGGATGAACCCACTGAAGAGGGAGTATCAAGCCAACTAAGAATTGGCTTCTATCACTGGCAGTGTCAATAATTCTTGGTCACCCTAGAATTTGACTGAGGTAAGTTTCCTCAGGTATGGTAGACTCGTCTACTCCTCCAGCGTTTAAATAATCAGGCACTTCTACTTCCGCAGGAGCTCCCAATATGTAATAAACGGCGTCATTTAATTCCCTCAGAATTCTCCCCAAGGGTGTTCATGACAACGGGAAAGGCCGTTATGGAGGTAGTTGAGACAACCACAGAAGATTGGGTAGCCATAGATCATGAATTTACCAGCTTAGCTGGAGAGGTAGGCATAGCAGCTTTAGTGAGCTTGTGCGGGAGTATGGTTTTTACATCCTTACAAGGCTTTGATTCATTAAAAGGAGTGATAAACTTGTTAAGTTATACTGGGTGAGAAGGTTTTTTTTAAGAAAATGGGAGCAGATGAATCTCACTCCCAACTTTGAAACAAGCGGTAGCTCCTCAATGGTTGTAGCTGGAGAATTCACCTCAGCATCATTGGAGTTATCCCATAATTGTAATATGGAAAAAAGAACAAAGCCTCTTTAATGTCATGGAATTTTTGAAGTGGCGCTTCAAGAGATGATGTATCTGGCTAAAGAGGGTCAAGAGTCTAGTTTACAGGGTGGCGATGGCATCATTGAGGGTAAGCATGTTAGAGGTGGTCAACCTTTGCGCAGCGAGGTAAAAGCGTTCAGCAAAGACAATGATTGATTCACCATCAAACATACTAAGGCGCATAAAGGCCTGTTTTTCCCTGTGTAGACTCTAGTTGTGATCAGAATTCAATCAGAAGAGCCTCTTTCACCTCTGCCCAAGTGTATGAAGGGTTCAGATTAGGGACTACCATCTCTTGCGCTAGATGACTCAAACAAGGAAGGATGTGGTGAACATTTTGCTTGTCTGAGATGCCATCCATAGCGGCTTCATAAACGTATAGGAAGGCAGCAATGCTCCCTTTCCCAGGGACAAACTTTTCTTTAAAGGGAATTTTGTAAGGCTGCTGTTCAAGCTCCTTAAGGCGGACTAAAGCATTGGTTAGTTGCTTTTCAAGAGCAACTACTTTTGGCATACAGGGGTCCCCTGTAGTGAGTACCATTTTGTAGGAATTCAGCTTCTTTGTGCTCGCTTGGTGCTACGCCACTGTATCCTACAAAGGATTTTATTAAAATACAAAATAAAGAACTATAAAAATTGGGCTTTTATAAATTTAATAAAAGCGCAGGGGTAAAAAATGAGAAGCAATCCCTTTCCAACTTTCAACCATTAATATTTATACTATTTTTGAAGGTCAGAGGGATTTGGTTTTAGTTTTGTAATAGCTTTGGTGCTTTCCAATTTAGGTAATATGGGTGTTGATCCTATCAGATCGTGGAGGAAAGCTAGTTAATTTTGGTAAATGGACGTTGGGGTTTTGGGGAAGAATATACCCATGCGGCAGGGTTTTGATGTACCCCAATCAATCACTTCTCAGGAAATTTTTCTCACCTCAGGGCCTGCCGCCATGCCTATAAAGGGGGTGGCTCCCACACAGGTGTGGTGAAGGACTCAGTGCTGAATGGGGGAGTACCTTCCGCTGTTTTCCCCCAGAGTCCATTAGGCTTTAGTGAAATCTGATCATTTGATTTTACTAAATGTGCCCATGTGGGTTTCAAACTGGTGTTACCTCAATTTATGGGGTTCCAACAAGAATCGGCCAGGTTCTTTTGGCTGTTCTCATCGACTTTATTATTATTAAATTATCCCTTAGCAATAGAAGAAAATTGCAAATGGCTGACATTTCCCTTTTTGGTGGAACTCAACCTAAAGCATTCTTAATTTTAGGCTGCAAAGGCAGATGTCTGACACATATAAATGGAATTTGGCATATATTAACAATGTCTCTTTGATGTCATGGATAATTCAAAGTAGCGTTTCAGTGAGATTATATGCCTGGCTAGAGAGGGCTGAGAAGCTAATCAAGTTAACAAAGTAGTAATAGCATCATCAAGGGTGAGCATGTTAGAAGTTGACAACCATTGTGCAGCGAGGTAAAATTGTTCAGCAAAGGCAATGGGCGATTCACCTTCATACATGCTGAGGCGCATAAAGGCCTATTTTTCCATGTATAGACTCTACTTTGATCTGCATTCAGCCAAAAGAGCCTCCTTCACCTAAGCCCATATGTGCAAAGGGTCCATGTAGGGAACTATCATCTCTTGCACTAGGCGGCTTAAACAAGGAAGGATGTGTTGATCTTTTTTCTTGTCTGTTGCGCCATCCATAGTAGCTTCATAAACATATAAAAAAGTAGCAATGCTCCCTTCACCAGAGATGTATTGCCTTTATAAAAAGTGGTTTTAATGGCGCTGCTCAAGTTCTTTGAGTCAGGATAAAGCACTTGCTAGTTGCTTTTCAATGCAACTAAATATGACTCCATGTGAAGAGGAAAATTGAGAGGGTTAACCATGTTGGAAGCCTCTGATTCTTAACAATTTTTGAGGTATACAGGTGTCCCCTGTAGTGAGAAACATTTTGTAGGTATCCAGCTTATTTGTGCTTGCTGGTGCTTATGCAGCTGGATCCCACAAAGATTTTAATAAAATTTTATAGTAAGCACTGCTAAAAATTTGGGTTTTATGATTTTTTATTAGCAGCATGAGGAAAGATAGGAAAAACAATCACCTTCAATACCCAACTGATCAGTATTTTAACTGTATAAAAGGTTGATGAGAATTCAACGATAGTTTCAGGATAGCTTAGACTAATCCAAATTAAGAAATATGAAAAAGAAACTTATCAAAGCTCAGAATACTCCCTTCACCTTGGCTGAATGACGGATGGGGATTTAGCAGCTGGCATTACATACCTGATCAGTAACACTTTAATAAGCTTCAGCCAATCCCCATCAGAGGTAATTATTTTACCTTGAAGGACCCCCGCCATGCCTATAAAAGGGGTGTCCCTACGTAGGTGCGTGAAGGGACCTTGTTGTGACTGGGGAGTAGCATTTGATGGACGCCCCAGTGTCCACAGCGTGGTTGAAGTAATCTGACTGCTCATTTTATGGTTGTTGCCTGATTACTATTCAAAATTGTGTTGCCCTGATTGGTGGAGTTCCATCATGAATTGATCAGGGCCTTTTTGTCGATGTAATCATTATTATTGTTAGAATTTCTCTTAGGTTCATCGCAAAATTACAAATGGCTGACAATTCCCTTTTGGCTAATTTTGACCCAAGACATTCTTCCTTTGCAGCTGAGAGGGCAAATATCTGACATATGTTATTTTCTTGAAATTTTTTCAGGTGATCAGTGGGTCTGAACAAAAAGGTGTTTGAAAACTCCATGTAGAGGATATTTCCTCCACTTAAGAGTGAAATTATGAGCCTGACTAAATTTTCTGGGCATATTTTGCACCACCTGGGTGCTTGGATAATTGTTTTTGTTGGTGTGAAGGACACCAAAACTAGCCTGTGGTCAGAGAGTTTGATTTTTGTAGTTTTGAATTTATAGATTTGGTGTTGGAAAATTAGCGGTGCAAGTATTTTATTTATTTATGACATAAAAATAGTTTGCCATTATGCACATGTGGGGGACTTTTCTTTCTCGTTGCAATCACTTTTGCAACAAATAAAATTCAAGACTGACTTTAGTTTGATAATCTCACTGAGGAGATTAGTTTGCGCCCATGTCAGGGAGCAGTTGGGCAAGTAAGGTAAAAGGCAAAGGGGGTGGCCCCGCGACTTCCAACTTTCACAAATGCCCTAGAGAATCCAGCGGATTAGACAAAAGCAAAAAACTGGCAGTTACCATTTCCCCAGAAATTCTAGCTTTGCATGCGCGATGCAACCAGTACATCAATACGCCGCACTCTCAACCACTTTTGTCAGTGGAATATGGAGTTTGGTTGTTCCTGGATATTCAACAAATGGCGTTGTGGGAAAAGTTTTGTGGAGATGTACCTATTCATTTCCTGAACGCGGTGTACATAGCACCCCATTTCATGTCATGCAGTTGGCTGGATCTTGGTTTTGAAAGTAAGGAGGCAGCAGATGAAGCTGCTGCAGTGCGCGTTGTAATTGACCTCCCCAAAGGGCAACGGGTCATCAAAACTAAATGTACCAGATGGACAAAATCCAACCAAATTTTTCTCACCTTCGACTTTCTGCCCACTATGGTCAAAAGCGCCATACTAGAACAACACCTGAAGGATGGGCTCACCGTATATGGCGAATTTAATCCCTTGAGATGCAACGCTTTACACTGATGCCACACCTGTGCACCAGCAAAGCCATTGCAGTTCTGACCCCAACCGAGGAGATAGCAAAGGATCTAACCCAGATCCTAACTCCACTTATATCAATATTGAGGGGCATACCACCCACCCTTTCTGGGTCACCATGGACAGCGCCCCCCCATCTGCACCCACTGTGATGCGTTTAGCCATAAGGCACACGCTTGCCCCACAAAGGAGGGCATTATATTCCAAGAACACCCCTCAGCGGCCATGAACAACGGGGAGGCCCACTATGAACCAACCGCCAATACTAAATAGACCTTCCCGTGGGGAGCACAAGGCTGCTACTTACTAGTAAAGCCAAAATCCCCTCAAGATTGGAAGAAGGCCAAGCAGGCCCGCAGGGCCACGGCCAAGGAGGCGGCCAAGGTCGCCTCCACTATCCCACACTCCCAACGCCAGGAGGACATTGAGACCTTTGTGGCAGAAGCAGCTTGGGAATCTCTCAACCAATCAGATAGGGCTCCCCAAGCCAATTGGGCCACCCAATCTGAGGATCCAATAGGCGACTCAATCTCACCTGACCTTTGCGCCCAAGCCTCAATTGAATACAATTCAATCTCCAGCTTGCCTAAATATTTTTTAATTCAACCGATGGTGCACCACAATTGAGCGCACCACAAAAAATTGATCTGCAGTGGGGAAACTAAAAGCAAAGGCTAAAGCCAACGTGAACCTGACTGCTAAACTCATCCACTCTTCTGAATATGTTGCTGCACACATCTGAGGCGCCAAGAAGCGCTGTGAGGATCAAGAGGAGGCTGAAGGGCCCAGGTGCCCTTCCCCTCAAACTTAAGGTGTGATGGGGGAGCCTTTACTTTAGGGACGTTGAACATCACCAGACTCAAGACCTTTCCATCCCAGGCTAGGAAACTGAGTTTATTACAAAATAATTTACCCATGGACATCCTGGCCATCCAGGAGTCCCACTGTCCGCGCGGTTTTGAGGATGCTTGGAAAACCATGCTCCTCCCATCCCTATCCTTCTGGTCTGAGCACTGTGGGATGCTTGTTCAAAAAAACAATTTTTTAAAAATTTTTATCATCTGAATCCTTCCTTAATGGCTGAGTCCTCATATCAAATTTTTGTGGGCTGACGTGGTGCACACTATTGTCAACATCTATGCCCCAACCTGTGCACAAGAGCGTCAGAAATTTTTCTCATCGGTCAAATCCTTTCTGCTACCCCCTGACCCTTTTGTAGTCAGCGATATGAACTGTTGGTTGGACCCATCCACTGACCGCTGGCCTCCCTCACCCTCCCCATCCCAGGGTCATGTATAACTTCATGTCTTAAAGGCCACCCTAGGGTTGTTTGATGCACTGCCGCGCCATGCTCCACTACTCAAGAACATGTCATACCCACACATCCACAACGGCCAGTTATGGTCCATGTCCTGCATTGACCTTACCCTCACGCTAATGAAATTTTGTACCAAGATTTCCCACTTTTGCACATCAAAAATCGATTTCTGTGATCACAGGAAGATCTCAATCACCTTCCACCTACCCAAACCAGCGGCTCAGGCTCTGCACTGGTGAAAACTTTGCCCACCCAAACTCGCGTTGCCAAGATTTTCCACATGGGTGGAATCTGCGACTGCAGCACAAGAGTTTATCACACCATTTTGCACTGACCCAATATCCACCTGGTCAGCCTTCAAAGCGTACACTATCCACCATGCTCGCCACCTCTCCTCCCGCCACTCACACTCTACCTTGGCCGTCATCTCGCGCGCTCTGGAAGAGCTAGCCCACCTGGAGTCCAACATCCCAGCCACGGGCTACAGCCCTGCTTGGGGCCATAAGTGGGAAGAAGCAGCCTCCCACTTCAACGCGCTTGAGAGGCAACACAAACATCAGGTTTGTGTTCAATACAGGGCTATACACATTACAGTGGGCGACACGTGCTCCACTTATTTTTTGAAATTTCTTTGCACTGCGCCAGAGATTGGCCTGCACACAGGTGCAAAAGCCAGACAATTCCGTCTTGGACAAGCTGGCCAAAGTAGCAATCAAGATACAAAATTACTACTCCGAGTTATACCAATCTGAACTAATTCCGCCAGCTGAAATGGCGAAATTTCTCGATAGTGCTCACATCCGCACCATTTCCCAATACCTGGAGTTAATGAATTTGATTACTCCGGATGAACTCTGGTACACCATCCATGGTGCACCAAATTGGAAATGCTCCGGCCCTGTTGGCATTCTATATGACTTCTATAAAAAGTACTTCAAATATAAATTCCCACTGTTGCTTGCCCCCCTTAACCAGAGCCTTCTGGATACGCGCCTTCTACCAGGAGGGCAAGAGACCTACACCATTACGCTATTAAAAAAAAGGGGATAAGCTAGACCTAGCTAACTGGCACTCCATTTCTCTAACTAACATGGATACTAAAATTTTAACTAAAATTATGGCTAACCATCTAGGGATCATAACATCTGCCACCATCCCCCCAGTACAATTCAGTTTCAAACCCAGAAGGTCGATTTGGGGCAACGTACAAACTGTGGCTAACGCATGTCAGTCCACGGCCTCTGGGGCACTTGGATTTTTAGACCAAAAGAAGGCCTATGATAGAGTAAGCTGGGATTACCTCAGGGTCTGCCTACACCAATTCCGCCTACCCCCCCCGCTTCATCAGCTGGGTGATGCTGATGATGGAATCTGCGACAATGGCAGTGTGTGGCCCTGGCTTCCTCACACAGAAGTAATCCGCCCTCAAAGGGGCTAAGCCAAGGGGACCCCCTTAGCCCTCTCTTATATAACTTCAGCCTTGACCCACTACTTTAGAACGTGAATGCCTGCCTCACTGGGGTCCATGTGCAAGGCCAAGCCTCAGTCAAGATGATTGCATTCGCTGATGATTGTGTGGTTGGAGTGTCTAACAATCATGACGCACACGTGCTTGAAGCCCTTATCCAGGTTTACTCCCGGGTAAGTAATGCTGCACTAAACGCCTCCAAAACTGAAATCATCCTCCTTGGTCGGTATCAAACCTGCTGGGCCCCAGCAACCAGTACCCAGCCCGGCCCATCTGCTCGTACACGTGCCTGCTTACCCTGCCCACCCCACACCGCCTCACTTGTGCTCCCCTTTGTGCAGAGCCCCACCATTGGGCCCGTCCGCCACTTGGGGGTGTGGTTGGAGGCAGGCGGGTATGCCTCTTCAATGATGGAAAACCATATTCTGGATAACGTGACAAAGCGCATAGCCTCCCTCAGAGCCCACCCTACTTCCCTTACTGGCAGGGTTGTTCTAGCCCACTCTATGCTCCTCTCCAAAGTTTGGTTCAGAGCCCACGTTATCGCCTTCTCCCCAGCTTTTTCAAATCTCTGTATGCCCTTCTACAAGGGTGGCTCTGGTCAGGCCGCCCACCGCCAGTGCATCTTGAGGTCATGTTTAACCCTCGCCATAGTGGTGGCATGGGCCTGCTCGACTTTGAGGCCCATGCTGCAAAGATACTAAGCACCTGGATCGCAGCCATCACCTTCCCTCAATCCCCTCCCAACACTGGTCCTGCGCGGCCCACTCCACCTTCTCTCGCGCCCTGGGCCTTTCCAATCCATCACACCCTCACTCCTTGATGAAATAACTTACTTCCCACCCTTCAGCCGCTGGTCCTCATGGTACTGCACCCCACTTCAAACGAATCCTTCTTCCATGTAGAGCGCTGAGTGGAGAATCCGTATTTGTGGACAAACAGCCCAGAAAGGGCGCCCCTCTCCTCGGTTCAAACAGGAGGTACAGGGGCTACTCATTCTGGACGGAATAATACCCACATGGTCCTATGTTCTATCCAGGGTGAACTAACTTGACATGATAGACATCCCTTATTCCCTTGAAACCCAGAAGACAAATTGGAAATACACCCACCACCCTCTGCTGCTGCCTCATGTCTGTTCCCATGTGTGGCGATGTCAGAGGTGGGTGTACCATACTGTTGAGCACTCTAACGCTTTACACTCATCCTGCGTCGTGTGTGGCCAGTATGGAACGCTGTTTCACCGCCTGGAGAAGTGGCCTACCTCTAAAGCGATATGGCGCGAGGTGCAACGTCTACTTTGCCAGGATCAGACACATCCCTTCAGTTTATCTAGGGATATGTTTGCTTTATCTATGGTCTCCCCTCTCCCACCCTCCCTCCGTGCTCTGGTGGTTGCAATAGCCACGTGGACCATCCACACAATTGTCTTGGATGCCATTGCAGGCTCCACCCCCACCCTCCCAGAAGCCATCCACCAGTTCTGGTCCCACTTAGTAGACCACTTTCAAGCGTGGATATTTGGATACCTACCACCGCGTCACCATCAGTTGGTCTCCTCCTGATTCCCAGTTTGGTTCATCAACTCAGACCCCTTCCTATACACATGCTCAATTGTGTTTTTGGCCCCTTTACACGTTCCCCCTCCTCCCTGTAGTGGAGTTCCCTCTGGCAACAGGAGATAGCATTGCTTCTTCGGGGTGCCTCCCCTGCTCTAAGTTCCATTTTCTTTATGTCTTTTCAGAAGTATCTGTCCCCTGGTCAGCCTTCCCCGCAATAAATTCAAAATTATGCACATGTGGGCGTGTCATGTTCTGCATGAGAGGTGACTGCTTAAGTAAAGGATCATATAGGCCTAAAGTGGCTTTTAACATGCGAAGTTCCACATGCCCTTGTGGTGCCCCTGTTGTGTGTGAACATTGGTCAGTGTTTGGGTTAATACAGCAGTTCATGTCTCCCATAAAAAAAGTGTTTTCTGGAAGATGGAGGTGTGTCAAGCCAATAGAAACTCTTGATGCTCCATTGCACAGTTTGGGTGCAGATATGCTGGCTATTGTGCGCACCTCTTTGTGCCATGTGAAGGTAACAGCTAGTATGCGGCCATCCAAAATTGAATTTTATTAATATATTTATAATTTTGGTTCGCACATACTATCACCCCACAGTGTTGCAACCAAAATGATCTTGTTGGAAGAGCATGTTTTCCCATGCCTCCTCTTTTCCCTGTGGTAAGTGGGTTTGCTGTACCATCAGGATGTCCACAGGGGTTATGCAAGGGACTCACCTCTTGGCCCAGGACGTTAAGGCCTTGAGTCCTGCTATGTTCAGCGTCCCTATCTCTACTGAGACGCCCAGTGAGCCTCAGGAGTGGTTAGCAGGGCCCCTGGCCAGACTCCCTCGCCCTCTTTGCTCACCTTTGCGTCCTAGCTGATGGTGCCTAATGATGAGTAGTACTTTGAGTTATATTTTGTCCCTTTCACTACTGCTGTTTTTGTTCCCTTTTTTACCTTTGTTTTAGTAAATTTATTGTGGGGAAGGCCGACCATGGGACGGACACTTCCAAATATGACTCAGGACAAGTTAAACTTAGTACCGGGGGAGGCACCCCAGAGAAGCGATGCTATCTCTTGTTGCCAGCGGGAATGCCACTTATGGGAGGGGGAGGGAACGTGTGAAGGGGCCATAGCCACTATTAGCACGTGTGGAGGAAGGGTCTGATTTGATGAACCAGACTGGGAATCAGGAGGAGACCAGCTGTTGGCGATGCGGTGGGAGGTATCCAAACATCCATGCTTGAAAGTGGTCCACCAAATGAGACCGGAATCTGTGGACAGTTTCTGGGAGGGTGGGGGTGGAGCCTGCGATGGCATCTAAGACAATCGTGTGGATGGTCCACATGGCGATTGCAACCACCAAAGCATGGAGGGAGGGTGGAAGGGAGGAGGCCATTGATAGAGCAAACATATCTCTTGACAGACTGAAGGGATGCGTTTGATCCTGGCCCAGCAGACGTTGAATTTCGCGCCATATCACTTTAGAGGTGGGGCACTTCTCCAGGCGGTGGAACAGCGTTCCATACTGGCCGCACATGACGCAGGATGAGTGTAAAGCGTTAGAGGGCTCAGCTGTATGATACAAGCCTCAGGCAGCGCCACACATGGGAGCGGACTTGAGGCTGCAACAGAGGGTGATGTACATATTTCCAGATTGTTTTTTGGGTCTCATTGGAATAAGGGATGTCCATCATGTCCAGGTAGTCCACCCTGGATAGGACTTGGGGCCGAATGGGGATCACGCCATCATGGATGGGTAGCCCTTTTACCTCCTGTGTGAATTGAGAAGAGGGGCGGCCTCTTTGGGTTGTATGTCCGCTATTACGAATTCTTCACTCTGCGCTCCGCATGGAGAGTAGGATTCGTTTGTAGTGGGTTTTTGTCCTGTGAGGACCTGTGGCCGATGTGTGTGATGCGAGGTATTTCATCAGGGAGCGAGGGTTAGATGGATTGTTGAGGCCCAAGGCTCGGGAGAAGTTGGAGCAGGCTGCGCAGGACCAGTGTTGGGATGGGAGTGTAGGAGCGGTGATGGCCGCGATCCAGGTGCCCAGGATCTTGGCAGCATGAGCTATGAAGTGAAGCAGGCCCATGCCACCATGATGATGAGGGCCAAACATGACCTCTAGCTGCACTGGTGGAGGGCGGCCTAACCAAAGCCATCCTTGCAGCAAGGCATACAAGGATTTGAAGAAGCTTGGGGAGAAGAGGATGGCGTGGGCTCCAAACCAGACTTTGGAGAGGAGCATAGAGTTGACTAAAACAACCCTGCCAGTAAGGGAAGTAGGGTGGGCTCTGAGAGAGGCGATTCGCTTCATCACGTTGTCCATAATACGGCACTCCATTACTGCTGACGCATATCCGCCTGCCTCCATCCACACGCCCAGATGGCGTACTGGTCCTATGGTAGGACGTGGCATGAAGGGGAGCACCAGTGGAGCGATGTGTGTTGAGTAAGTAAGGCGTGGACGTGGGCGAGCAGATGGGCCAGGTTGGGAACTACTTGCTGGGGCCCAGCAGTTCTGAAACCGACAAAGGAGGATGATTTCGGTTTTGGAGGCGTTCAGTGCCGCGTTGCTTACCCAGGAATATTCCTGGATGAGAGCTTCAAGCGCGCATGCATCTTGATTATTAGACACCCCAACCACACAATCATCTGCGAACGCCAATATCTTGACTGGGGCTTGGCCTGGCACATGGACCCCAGTGAGTTGGGCTTTCACATTTCGCAGTAGTGGGTAAAGGCTGAAGTTGTATAAGAGTTCGCTGAGGGGGTCCCCTTGTTGCAAGCCCCTTTGAGGGAGGACTACTTCCATTAGGAAGCCAGGGCCACACACTGCCATTGTTGCAGATTCCGTGAGCAGCATCACCCAGTTGATGAAGTGAGGGGGTAGGCGGAATTGATGGAGGCAGGCCCTTAGGTATTCCCAGTTTACTCTGTCATAGGCCTTTTGTTGGTCCAAGAATACAAGTGCCCCAGAGGCTGTGGACTGACATACATTAGCCACAGAGTGCACGTTATCCCAAATCGACCTTCTGGGGATGAAACCGAACTGTTCTGGGGAGATGGTGGCAGATGCTACAGTCCCTAATCGGTTAGCCATAATTTTTGTTAAAATTTTAGTGTCTGTGTTCTTTAGAGAAATGGGGCGCCAGTTGGCTAAGTCAAGCTTATCCCCTTTCTTGAAGAATGTGACAGTAAAGGCCTCATAACCACCTGGTAGGAAGCGCATTTCCAACAGGCTTTGGTTAAGTGAGGCAAGCAGAAGTGGGGATATATATTTGAAATATTTTTTGTAGAACTCATATGGAATGCCATCTGGGCCTGGGCATTTTCAGTTTGGCGCACCGCAAATGGCTGTCCATAATCTGTTCAGAGTAATTAAATTCATTATTTCTGGGTATCAGAAAATGGTGCAGATATGAGCTTGGTCGAGAAATTCCGCCACTTTGGCCAGCTGAATTGGTCAGCTTGGTACAACTCGGAGTAATAATTTTGCATTTTGATTGCCACTTTGGCTGGTATATCTGCAATAGAATTATCCGATCTTCGCACCATTGTGCAGGCCACACTCTGGCGTGGTGCGAAAATTTTTTTAAAGAAATATGCGGTGCACTTGTTGCCTTTTGTGATGCGTGTGGCACTGTATTGAACACAAACCTGATGTTTGTGTTGCCTTTCGAGTGCGTTGAGGTGGGCAGCTGCCTCCACCCACTTCCAGCCCCATGCAGGGATGTATCCTGTAGCTGGAATGTTGGACTCAAAGTGTGCCAATTCTGCCAGAGTGTGCAAGATAGCTGCCGATGTGGCTCGTGAGCATCTGGAGGAGAGATGGTGAGAGTGGCGGATGGTGTCCTCTTTGAAAGTTGCCCATGTGGTATGGGTCTGCACAAAACGGTGCAACAAACTTTTTTGCCAAAGTTGCCTCTTCCACCCACGTGGAAAATCCTGGTGAAAAGAGCTCGGGGGGCAGATTTTGCACCAATGTGGGGCCTTAGCAACTATGACAGGTAGGTGGTAGGTTATTGAGACCAGTCGGTGGTCAGAGAATTTGATTTTTGTTGTTTTGAAGTGGGAGATGTGGGGTTGGAATTTCGCCAGCGTTAGAATAAAGTTGATGCGGGTCATGGACCTTATTGGCTGTTGTGGACGTGGGGACGCATCATATTTTTGGGCAGCGGGGCATGTTGCAGCAGTGCATACATTAACCCAAGGGTGGCCTTTAGAACGCATAGTTCTATGTGACCCTGTGGAGCGTGGGAGGAGGAAGGCCAACGGTCCATTGGTGTGTTTAGCCAACAGTTCATGTCACTGACTATGAAGGAGTCTGGGGGTGGCGGGAGGGATTTGACTGATGAGAAAAATTCCCAATGCTCGTGTGCTCCATTTAGGGCATAGATGTTGATGATAGGTGCACTACATCAGCCCACGAGAAGGTGATGACGAGCACTGGGCCATTTAGGAATGTTTCTGAGGATACAAATTTGAAAAAATTATTTTTCCAAATTAGCACCCCACAGTGCTTTGACCAATAGGATAGGGATGGGAGGAGCATTGTTTCCAAGTTTCCTTGGAACCTCATAGACAACGGGACTCCTGGATGGCCAGGATATCCACGGGTAAATTGTGTTTTAAAAAACTCAGTTTCCTAGCCTGGGATGGGGAGGCCTTGAGTCCGGCGATGTTCAACATCCCTAAAGTGAAGGTATCCCCCATCGCAACTTAAGTGCAAGGGGGTGGGCCCCCAGACCCACCAGCCTCTTCTAGGTCCCCACGGGCTTTTACAGCAGCGCGGGTGTTAGCAGCAACGCTATCAGAGTTTTTGTTGATTTCTGTGGAAAGAGTCGCGTTGGCTTTGGCTTTTGCTTTTTGTTTTCCCAACGTCGGACAAATTTTTTGCGGTGCAGATGAGTTCAGTGCACCGTTGAGTGGGTCAAAAAAATTTTCAGTTGGGATAGGTCCCAAGTTAGTTTCAACTGGAGCTTGGGTGCAACGATTGGGTGAGATCAAGTCTCCCATCAGATCCTCAGGTTGAGTGGCCCACTCAGCATGGGCTTCCCAATCTGATTGGTTGATGGATTCCTGAGTTGCTTCCACCGCGAAGGTTTCCATGTCCTCCTGGCGTTGTGAGTGTGGGATAGCAGTGGTGGCCTTAGCCGTTTCCTTGGCCGCGGCCCTATGGGCCTGCTTGGCCTTCTTCCATTCTTGTGGGGAGATAGGCTTTACCAATAGGTAGCAGCCTTGTGCTCCCCATGGGAAAGCCTCCTTGGTGCTTGCGGTTGGTTTGTAGTGCGCCTCTCCATTGGCCATGGCTGCTGAGGGGTGCTCTTGGAATGTGACGCCCTCCTTGATGGGGCATGCGTGCACCTTATGGCCAAACACGTCACAGTGGGTGCAAATGGGGGGCGCGCTGTCCACGGTCACCCAGAATGGGTGGGTGGTATGCCCTGCAATATTAATTAAAGTGGAGTGCGGGATCTGGGTTAGGTCCTTCGCGATCTCCTCAGTTGGGGTCAGAACTGTGATGGCTTTGCTGGTGCACAGGTGTGGCATCAGCTTGAAGCGTTGCATTTCGAAAGATTGTATTTCGCCATATATGGTGAGACCATCTTTCAGGTGTTGTTCCAAAGTGTCACGTTTTACCATAGTAGGCAAAAAGTCAAACGTGAGGAAAATTTGGTTTGATTTTGTCCATCTGGTGCATTTGGTTTCAATGACCTGTTGCCCTTTGGGGAGGTTGACCACTATGTGCACTGCTGCAGCCTCATTTGCTGCTTTTTTGCTTTCAAAACCTAGGTCCAGCCAACCGCGTGACATGGAGTGAGGTGCAACGTACACCGCAGTTGGGAAAATTTTGTGTACATCTTCACAAAATTTTTCCCATAAGGCCATTTTTTGGATGTCCAGATACACGTGGACTCCAAATTCCACCGACGAATGTGGTTAAGAGTGTGGCGTGTTGATGTACTGGTTGCATCATGCTTGCCATGCGAGTATCTCCAGGGAAATTTGTGACCACCGGTTTTTAGGATTTTTGTCTGTTCTGCCAGATTCTCTGGGGCGTTTTCGAACGTTGGAGGCCGCGGGCCTTCCACCTGCTCCTCTTACCTTGCTTGCCCAACTGCTTTCTGACATGGGCGCAGACTAATCTCCTCTGTGAGATTATCAAACTTGATTCAGTCTTGAATTGAATAGGTTGCAAAAGTGTTTGCAACGAGAAAGAAAAGTCCCCCTTTTTGCCTTTGTTGGCTTCCAATTTATCATTACTGTGCACTTATGTGTTCTCATTAGGCACAGTTTTGTCTGACGCATTCAATTGTTGGTTTTCAATCCCATTTGTGTTATAATTCGTAATTTTGAGTGGATCTGCCAAACCCCTGAGCTGACAAATTAGCTTCCAAATTGGGTTCTGCTGAATCCTGTTTTTTGGATTAGTTACTTGGTTTTCTTTGGAATTTGATTAGCTCATTGTTTCTAGTTCTTCCATATCTTCCTGAATCTATTTAAAAGAGATGGATGATTCCGCTGAAGCCTTTGCCTTGGCTGCAGCCAACTAGCAAGCCTGTTTGGCCATTTTCACTCCTTTGGGAAATTGTGTTGTAATTTTATATTTTCTGAATTTTCCCCAGATGAATGCTTGTGTGGTATTAGTGATTTTGGCATACTCTGAGTCATCTTCGCCCATTTCTTCCTCACATAATTCAATTTCTCTTAGGCCTTCATTTATGGGACAGGCATAAACCTTGTGCTCAAAGGCCTGACAGTGGTTGCATATGGTTGGTGCACTCTCCACTGTTGCATGGAATAATTGGGATTTTTCCTCATCAATAATAATAGATGAAATATGAGGATTTTTAGTGAAATCCTCTGCTACCTCTGAGTTCAATAAAACAATTGCAATTGCCTTCCCTATGCTAAGGGTTGGCATCAGCTGAAATTTTTGCATCTCAAATTGTTTAATTTCTTTGTAAGATTCCAATCCTTCCTGGAGATGGTGTTTGACTACTGTGTATGCCATTGTTGTCAGAAGATAATTTAAAATTATAAATATGTCTTTATATTCTGTACAACGTGTACATTTAGTCAATACCAAACATTGACTGTTGGGAAAGTCAATTACTACTCTTATCTTTGCGGCTTTTTTTGCTTCCTCCGCTGTCTCAAATCCAAGGTCCACCCAACCACAGTAGATAGTGTGGGTTGTCATGTACACAGCCTGTGAAAATAATTTTGGTTGAGATTTGTCAGACTTTTCCCACATTGCCAGTGCCTCTGTGCCCAAAATTACATGGATCCCGTGTTCAACCAATGAAAGCACTTGAGAGTGTGTCACTTCCATGAAACTGCAGTATTTTACTAAAGATTTTCAAAACTCATGTGTTAGATTTTGATGGTTGAATCAAAAATAAACCCTTTTTAGAAAACCATCAATGCTAATATATTAAAACCATTGATGGATCCTTTGATCCTTCCTGATTTACCTGCATAATCTGATAAATCAAATTCACCTCAAAACCGTCTTAATTGCGTCTAAATGCCCTGATTATTGTGGTTAATAATAGCTATTATATGATACATTATGGCCAATTGTGGGATCCACTTGAGTGAATTAAGTGAATCTATGGAACAAACCTAATTGCATTTTCAAATATAATGCAAAACTGATTAATAAGTTCATTTTTAGTATATGTTGATTGTAGTAATTGGCACAATAGTACTTGCAAATGTATGGCCTGAATAGGGAGTACATAGTACTATCAAGAGGCCTGCTGACATCCTGATTAAGGGTTCATCATTATTTAAACTCTATATGTTTTTTCTCCCCATTTTTTTGTATTTTGTCAGCTGTATGAAAAACATAATTGGGCTGATTGAGAGGCGAATATACGCCACTGAGGTGTTAGTATTAAGCCTAAAATCTTCCCAATTATTAGAGTAGTAGTGCTTTAAATTAGGCTGAAATGATTATTATTTAGGTAATTCAAGGACTGAATTAACTTAGGGATATTTTAATAAGCACTGCTATAATCCATAGTGGATTAGCATGGTCTTATGGACTCATCTAATAGATGACTATGGCCAGGAGATGCTGTAAAAATTTACTCTAGGTTGATTATCAGCCGTCAGCTCAATAATCTTTTTACTGCACAGGTTCAATTTCCTCGTGCACTTCATCGCGTTGTATAGAATGTATTAATTGATAATAGTATGGAGACTATTATTTGTAGTTTAGATTGAACTATTATTAGGCTCAACGCTTTGACCAGTACTTCCAATTAAATACTCTGTAAGTCGTACTCATAGTGATTTGTTCCCTATATTCTTGTCCACCCTATCTTTGCTAAGATACCCTGGTGACAGTCTCTCTCAGCCCAACAAACAATCGGCAGCTATACCTGATTGTGGTCCCTTCATCTCAAGATCCCCACTCAGATCTTTCTTCTTCTCTCTGAGATTCTTCCAATTATTGCCTTCTGCAATAATATCCTTGAGATGGAATGACATAATAGAAGTTGATAGTCTAACTATACACCAAATTGACGATATTAATGTAGATAATAATGTTGATAATACTAATGTTAGTAATAATAATGTTTTTATTATAGTAAATTCTAGTGAATTATATGTAGGGGATTCAGCTGTCTAACCCTCGGTTGACAACTCTTCAATGAAATGGCAGCCCTTGCCATTGAATCACCCTTACTTGTCTCAGCAGCGATAATCTTCCCCATCCTTGCTAGGATTCTGTTGTTGGACATCCTCGAGACCTCAAACAGAAAGAGTCATAAAATGTGTCCCTAACGTTTTTCTCTTGATCCAAGTGAACTAACCATATTTAGCTAGCGACCTGCTTAGGTAATGAGACTTATTACCCATTATGGCAGGTCATTTCTCTAACCGATCAATTTGCTAGTTACAGACAGCATCACTCACCTCAAAGCTCTTTATTCATTCCCAATCAGTAGGTGATGAAACCCGACTGATCCCAATCAGTACACCTGACAGTTAATCACTATCAGATGCCCCTATTTTGTTGTCCACTCCGCCCAATGAGATCTTGGGTATTCATCCAGATCAATCCCCAATGGATACAACCAGGTGAATATCTTAAAATCTCACAAACGTAGTCCCCCAAAACTTGGGCCAACCAATTTCCAATTTACTTTGCCTCAGGGAATTTTCCTCTAGCGATACCAGGTAATCTAGCAGGCTTGGAATATGGGCAAAAATCCCAACACATCCCTCCATCTTGCCTAGATTTCAAGCGAGAAAAGGACTGGGGCATTAGAACACTGCTTCAGACACTTGGTCAAATACTTCATTGGTTCAGGCAGAGTACACTCATCAATACTCAATGCTGCTCAGGACATTCTTTGGCATACGGCGTTCTTCCTCTTCCTCCTCGCTACTGCCTTCTCAGAGCGCGGTCCCCATGACCTTCTGTCATGCCAGGTTGAGCAATTTACTTGTGACGATATTAGTCCCGGAATCCAGTTTCCCTCCATCAGGGTATATGACCCACTGTCATATTCAGGATTCTTGGTCTGGCGTCCTTAAATTCCTGATTTTCTCCTCATCCTAGACAGGAGACTCTTGCCATCGATGTTCATTTTGCAGCTTAATTAAAAATACTTATTTCTTATTCGCCCTTGTTATTTTGCTCATAACCTCTTAGTGTAAGTCATTCCTAATTGTTCCTTTGGAAAGCTTATCTCATTAATTTTGAGATTAATTTTCCCAAAATTGGAACCTAATGGATTATAGAGTGAACAATGTCAAACTTCTATATAAGTCTGACATCCCCCCTCTCATCCAGCTCATATGTCGATTTCCAAATCTCGCTACCAGCAGCTCCTCAATAGTCTGTCTGATCCAGACCTCCGTCTCTTCCAGAAGATGAGTTGGGATGCTCAACAGAACCTCTTTTATGGTCCTTCCAGGACCAATACGCCTAGTCTGGTGCAAGTGGCTAGTCCTTTTGTTGAATTACTGGAAACGGTAACTAATCCCTCCAAAACCAGGCTGGCCATCATTTTGAACAACTCTCAGCTGACTCTTCCCTTGCAGTCAATTCCAGAGTTGGACTTTGAAACCCTCCTTGATTTGACTCCTTTCGCTGATGCTCTGAACATCATTGTAGATGCTCTGGAGATTATGTCGGTTGCTCTGGATTGTTCATTCCTGGTTGGGTCAGACCTGCTCCCTGAGGTCCTCTTCTAACTCTGTCAATTTTACAA
>JAKSZP010001392.1:0-229778 GCA_022478985.1 Massospora cicadina
GCATTATAGCGTTTGGCCCGACGGGCGATGGGAATCCCCCAAGACCATCCCATATAGGGACAGGTCCATTTGGTTGGGAACAGGTTCAGGATGGCTAACCCGCCCGCGCTCAGTCATTTAACTGTTCATTCGGTCAACAGCAGCACATTGGGCGCAACGCCTGAATTACTATCAGAGGGCTTCAAACCCTCGTTGATGGCGCCTGATATATGTTCTACTGGTTTAGTGATTGAATTAAAATTTCAGGCGATCCAGCCGATATCTCAATCTTCATGCTTTTACAGCCATTCAAATTTTGGGCATCTGCCAGATTGCTGGCTGAATTAGATCTGACCAATTATAAATTTGGTAATCTTGGCACAGATTTCACTAATTTCCCGCAACAGTTCTGCCAAGGTAAGTGTGGGTATTGGGTTAGGATCTGAAGCAGACAAGCTGCTACCCATCGCTCATCTACTATGTGAGCGAGATCGCCCTGAGTGATGAGAGGTACCGCCATCCTCTTTGGTATCTTTCTATTTGGGAATGGGAAGATGACCTGATTGAGAGCCAAAGGACGTTCCCCAAGAATTACACTTACCTGCCAAAGATGCAGTAACCTCCTTGCACAAGTATTTATTCACTTGTCATGGTCAACCCAGGTTCTACTTTGTGACATCAATAAAATTTCACCTCTAGAGTGGTCAAGATTTTGGACACATGTATGGGAGCACAACAACTTATTTGGCCCCATAAAGCACTTCTATTAATGGTACTGTAGATATTGTAAATATACCTTGGTTTCTATAATACAAAATTGACAACTCAGACCGTCTATTCTGGGGTTAATTTTTCCTAGTGTGCTTATAACATTCATACTTGTATCAACCAAATCCTTAAGATCTCTCCTTCCTGGATCTTATATGGTTGAAAACTAAGGGCACCTGCAATCTTAGTTCAGGACATATTTTTTGCTAGTGTTGAGAATCCACACAAAGCCATGATATGATTAGTCCAACACATAATCCAGCTAGATCTTATGTAATGACCAAGTTAACTGAAACTGTCACTAAAAAGGCCATGCAGCTAATGAGCATAGATAACCTTACCCTCTTCCAAATATCCTTTTCTTAACTTATCACAATTGCATCACCCTCAGAAGTAAGAAGCTTAGGTCCACTTGGGAAGGCGCTTTTGTGATCACTTATAAAGTAGGGAGATGAATATTCTATTAAGTCTCAGGCCTCCGGAATCACTATCAACAGAGTACATGGATGACATTTACGCCCCTATTATACCCAACGTTCTTAATAGGTTTAACGTCAGACAATTGGACGTTTGACTAGTTGTGAGATTGTCCCAGTGGTTAGTAGTTTAAAATTAACTAATAATACACATATAGTTCTCAATGGAACCAATTAGACTGGAGTAAATTATTTTATTCCTAGCTCTTGGATGAATAGCTCAGGTCAACTAATAAGGTTAACTTGATCCCCTAGCATAATAGGTCAGCTAACTTGGAAGTTCGCCCTGCACTAACTTGAATTAATTTCTATCTCCTAAGAAAAACCACCCCTTTTATGACCTTAAGGGAGTTCCAGGAAATAAAATATATTTACCCACCAATCAAAACTTATAATGTCCAGTAATTGACTATGATTATATTTTCAATTTGGCTAATTAGCTTAAATGCTACATAGTTACCACATGGTTTTGTTATGCCTGCTGACGACCCAACACTGAAAATTAAGCCCTGTCAAGCTGAATTGATTTTTGAGCATTCTGATAGATCAAATCATCATTTGGCTGAATTGAGCTCCCCTCTGCTTATTGTGAATTCCCACACATCTTACTATTAGCCTCTGAGTACCCTAAATAATGGTAAGGCGCTATTCTAATAAGATATCTCTTGTTTTGCTTTTCTAAAAGTGCTATTTTATCCTTTTTATGTTGGTAAAATTACCTCAATTTGTGTTTTACTTATACTCAAAAACTTAAACAGCAGTTAAGAGTTTTTTTACTCTGGCCTCTTCTACATTGTTAGATTCTGTGCCAAAAGCACTGTGAGCACCATAGCATCAGAAATTTAACATGACGCAAGAGGGCATACCAATTGGCTGAGTTAAAAAAACTCATAGAACTTTAAAGGGAGATGAATCTGGTTACCAAGTGATGACATTTGACCTCCCAGCTTTCAGATAAGAATATTGGTGGTCAAACCTGAAAAAAAGGGAAAAGTAAGACACTTACTGGTCCCCAATACTTCTGATATCAATTTAAATGCTAATATGACTTTATTGGCCAAAAGACCCTGGCCAATTCTTGGTGGAACCCCACAAATTGATGTAACACTATTTCAAATACCTTGCAGGCAAATAACACTAATTTAAGCAGTCAGATTACTCTGACCACACGGCGGACTCTGGGGCGTCCATCAGATGGATCTCCCCTAGCCACTATCAGTCCCATTCAAGCACCTACGTGGGGACCAACACCTTTTATAGGTATCGCGGGGGTCCCCCAATGTGAAATATTTTTATCTAACAGGAACTGGCTGAAATTCATTAACTCATTACCCCATGGGTTTATCAAGACAAATAATACCTCTCAATTCATTGATAAAACTAAGAGAAGTAAGTTTTCCAAGCTTTGGTAGGTTAAAAGGAATATTTCCTTATATATATAATGTAAAAAGCTGTTCTGGCCTACCATTGAGTTCCCTTTGACCCTCAATTCAGTTTAAATAAAGATTGGTTGGATATCAAGAGGGTTCGTTTTTTCCTTAACCCCCACGACACTTAATAAAACTATAAAAGCCCTACAACTTTCTAATTTTAAGTGTCTATTTGATTCTTTATATTAAGTGATTTAATCCCTTTTTTGTTAGTATTTAAATTTTAACACACCCAAACGAGCTTTTCCTACCCTACATCCAACATTAGTCTTAAAGCGGGCGTTCTAAACAATTCTCATCTTCCAAAACTCTGAACTTGTTCTAGGGAATATGAATAATCAGTCAGAAGTTGGGTGAAATTTGACGCAGTGGATTGGCACCACACTAGGAGTGGTAAATAGCGGGGTGGTTCCTGCTCCACTCTGGGTTGGGTTTTTGATTAAAACAGGCTCAAAGCCAGCACAGGTTCAAAAATCAGCGTGGTATATTTGCCTAAGGTCGACCCACCTCATTTACTAAATTGGCGTCATAAGAAAGCAAACAAGGGCTGTTTATAAATGTAAAATATAAGCTTAGAAAGAAATGGAAGCTATCAACTGCCAAATTCTAAAAGGTTTCTGTGGCTGGTTTTTATAGTAATTAAAGTAGTGTAGATTAAGTAAAAACTACCAAGCTGATTGATTAGAGCAGGAACACTTCTTTTGTATGTGATAAAGAAAACATCTAAATTAAAATTAATTAAAAATGATTAAAAAAGGCAATGGTGAGGAGTAAGAGAAACGTGACAAATGGTAATACAACCAGCGCACATGGAGAAAATTCATGGATTTTGTTATGCAAGTAAATAATATATTGAAGGTCATAATTTAATGAGCGAATTTGTAACTCTCTAATCTTGGACTGTGATAGGTTAATAATGAATTAGATCCCCTAAAAGATTTTACTACTTAACTCAAAAGATCTAAGACAACATAAGTGGCCACAACTAAAGGACCAAAATACAGTATATATTAAAAATGTTAGGTTGGAAATCATGAGAATTGGATATATTTTAAAGGGATCAAACCCTTGCCACTTCAGTGCAAGTAGAGAATCCTAATTTACTGGACCATGAGGGATAGTGAAATCCTAAATGGGCGAAAGGAAACTCAATTTTTGCAAGGACCTGCCAATCTTACTAACAAAGTCACTGGGTCATTCGATGAAGATCCTTCCATTTGGAGGTCCCCAGAATCAGCCGCCCTTGCAAAAGTAAGTCAGACTCAAATAAAATCCATGCCACCTGCCACATCATCAAAGAGGCTACCTTACCTACTCATATTCAATTATCACACGAAGTTCCCCTTAGGCAAACCCAAATATCTCTCCAGCCTAAAATATCCAAAATTATGATTAATAAAGAACCTTCAGATCTCCTAGTTGTTTTTACTTTTAATTACCTTGCCTCTTTTATACATAAAACCTTGCCTGCTCATAGTGAAAAGAGTAGCTTCAACAACGAGTTTTTATTGAGAGATTGCCTTAGGGAACCTGGCCCCTAAGAGATTCTGCTGAACTTATGTTTAATCATAAAACAGCTTTATAAAGGTTCTGACCTTCAGAGAGGATGATGAAGAACTACAAAACTGGTGCTTTCTGCCAAGTCCTCTGAAGCTTCTGTTGAAGACTTACCTTGAGTATGAACAACTTCAGCGAAGACAGCCTCCCAATAGGAGAAGAATATGATTTTAATCCCCAATGGGTCACTATTGGCAATCAGAACATAACGTTACCTCAACCACAAGAACTTGAGCTCCATGCAACCATGACCTTAATTATTGTGGTTCTTAATAAATATCTACCAAATTTAGGCTCATGATATCGCCCCAACGGTTTGAGAGCTTTTAGGTGAAGTTGTAACAACAGGTTGGAGAACTAGTCATAACAGCTCTACCTGAAAAATTCAATTGAGCCTATATTATTCATCAGCCGAGTTTTTAGAAGTGACATAAAAGCGGCTTTTACAGATTTATGCTTACAACCATTTTGTACATCCAGCCTTACCCAACGCATGCAGTTAATCTTACTCCACCACGTGTAGATACAGCAACAGCTAGGATTGACCCACCAGCTTCACCCCCAACTCCATGGTTTATATGACGCCGCCTCTAATATTAGCCAAGGAAATTGGGAGGCCATTAGAAGTAACCACCAGGAAATTAATAACATCCAGCACCGCCTTGCTAAAATTGGCACTGTAGTCATCCAATACTTGCAGAATTAATATGCCCAGCTAATGGACCAAATAATCACAGGTATGGATTAAAGAGTGAAACGTGCATATTCACCCTCCTTGACCAGATTGCCAAAGTTTGCCAGCCAATTGATTCTCGACTCATTAACTTGTTTGGCTGTATTAAGCAGTTGAGTAAACGAATCACAATGATGCCAACTCCAGAAGCTAATGTGCAACATGAGGCTCCTCAGAATAAATAGGAATCAGTGGTGGAGAAGGAGAACAAGGACCCCTTAGCCTGGAGGTCACCAAGGTACTCCAGGTGCCTCCTGATCTTCTGGATCCTTATTCAACAAAGACCTTGAAGCCCAACTTAAGGCCCTTTAGTGGCAGCTGCTATTGGTGGTCCAAGGAGCCAAGATGACTATCAAGGGGGAACATTTAATGCTGATTTGACCACCCCGCCTCGTACAACCATTATGTGAAGAATACGGGTTTTAGTGCCAATCTTGTCACTTCCCAAAACCAAGAAAATCGTTACATCATGCAGATGATTACCAAACTCTAAACGATTTAAGATAAACAGGATGTACTCTCTGAGAAGTTAAACCAAAATTCTGAAGAGAACAAGAGTCTAAACCAACTTTAAGATTCTAAGGCTCCCCATAAGAATGTCAATGGATGCTACGCTACCATTCAGGATGACATGGATGAAATCCGCTCAGTTTGGTAAGACTATACCACACACTGATATAGGCACCATGGAGCCCAGCAACTCAGAGTGGCCACTCTCTCCTGCAGTACATGTCCTCTCCTAACCTAGTGGATATTTTAAACCTATTTTTAAGGAGAATTATCTCTCTGGGGCCGAGACAATCCTATCATACTTCTTTGTATATGAAAATTAAATGGAGCTAGCTACCAATTAGCAAAAGTGACAGCATATACAAACCTGTCGGTATGGCAAGGAATGAGAAATTATAATACCTTATTTATAAAAATTTAAGGGTTGCTCGCTTAATTTTTTTGATCCTGCACCATTAATTGGGTTGAAGTTTGGCTGAATGATCCTCAATTTTGCTAGTGTCTTATGGTATTTTGACCATTTGAAAAGCCCACTAAGCATATTCATATAACCTTATTCTTCTGGTTATTTTTTAGCTCAGATTTCTCTTTTTGTATTTGGGAACTTATAACAAGTCAGGCAATGGTATAAGCTGTGGAATCTGAGATTCCAGCTTGTTGACACCCTTCAAAAGAGACTTCAGATAAAAACCAGTAAGAAGATTAAATAAAATAAATCTTTATTATACTATATTATTTGATGCTTATTCATTAGGCCAGGCGCCGGTATTTATACCACTAGGAAATCTCCTGGGCACATTTTGAGCACACAATTTCAAAGGATTATTTTCCACCGCAGTTCAGCCCTTAAACTAATACAACTATGACCTATTGCTTGTTTGTTAGTGGCAAATACTATCATATTTGGGAGGATTTCAGGGACAAAAAGTGCAATAATAACGTGCAAAATTGTCATAGGATCCTCTCAATTTGAGTTTCTTCATATTGCTGACATAATACATCTCCTGTGAAATTTTGGCATCGATTGAAGTAAATGAACACCACTAATTAGGACATCAGCAGGCCTCTCTAAATAGCACTAGGTACTCCCATTTGGGCAATCCATATGCAAGTGCTATCATGCAGATTATGAGGATAAACATAAAAATTTCGCCCTAGGGTGGGAAATTAATTACAATTTTACTACGTCTATTTGTCCATGTAATTTTCAGACACTTATCTTTGGGTTGATCCCCAAGAAATTTCTTATGCTTAATATTTGATATTGTTCCTAATTAGTTAGGACCAATTGCTGAGTTTTGTTGCATGTAAAATCATCCTGAATGTGCAAGTATATCCAGCCTGAGCTTTTGATAAATTAATTTAATTGAATTGCCATTGAGATAATTGGTCTGAGCCATGTAATTGCAATAGGCTTTAAGTTGTGAATTAGAGTATTTGCTTTAGTTTTAAGAGGATAATTGACCTGATCTGTTGGTTGTAAAAAAGGTTAATTTCGGGTCAACAACCATAATCTGACATTACCTCAAGACTTGCACCACTTGAGAAGCCATTAAGGAGGCCCTTTTCAAAGTATTTGGTAGTAACTCGACCCTCTCTAACAGTAAACACGATTTCATATGTATCCACACAAGAAATGGAGAGCCCCATATTGAATTGTGGAACGTTTCTATCATAAAGCCTAGGCGTTAGCTTCCTGTGACTAGGTAACATTGTATGATGCCATCTCAGCTGTTCTCTCCGCTTTCCATCACAGTACCAACCTAGTACTCTATTTACAGAATGGCAAAAATATGTTTAAATTCATCCGTGATATTAAAAAGCAATGATGGAATTGCCTGATCCTGAAGTATTCCAAGCTCCAAATAAGGGGATTATACCAATATCCATGCTGATGACCACTTTCAGAGATCAAAACCGCGTCACAACCCATTCTCACATCGCATAATCTTTGCCACCAATAAAGTTCCTGTTAAAAGAAGCAAGCTGATGAGTTGGGAAAATCAGAGTCAGTCTAGGGTGAAAGGCACCCTCTGCTGATGATGCAACGCCATAACCTCAACCTTCTCTAACTCCAAGCGCTGAGTGCTATGTTCTAAAGAAACCTGACAAATTGGACGTTCTAGATTCCATGACCCCAAATAAAGATTTATCTTCATCTTACACTACCTTTTCCAAACCACTCTAACCAGGAACTCATTTACTCAATCCTCCACTTTAGCACTAGGAGTTATCCAAGTAGAGTTCATTGTTTACAAAGTAAAGATCTTGGAAATCATTGACACTGGCTCTCATGTCAACTGCATTTCCTCTTAGTTGAAAATGGATAAAGGTTGCACCAGTTTAGAATCACTCACTTGATTATGGAATGGAAGGACCTCAAATACCCGCTCCCTGAGGGCCTACTCCTCCTTGCCTTTTTAATTTTGGATCTTTGGTTGTTATAGCTCCCCCATTGTGTTGAAAAATGACAGTTATGAAGTGCTTATTGGCACCCAGTTTATGGTGAATTTATACTCTAAGTCATGAGGAATGCACTTTTTTATTTTATGGTACCGTGTTCCTCTGGTTGTGTAGAACGTTCCTAAGAAAAAGGGAAGAAGAAACCCCAATGTTGCCTACTTGAATATCCAGACCAAAGCTTATGGCTAGAATATCAGGTTATTGGACCAAATAATAAGTTGCCACCTTTCTTCATAGATGCTATGGAAGGAATACCTGTACATGCATCTGGCTGTGTAGTCTTACCACCTAAAATGCAGATTCTAGTGGATACTGGTCTCTAAGTTACCATAACACCAGACTGCTTGTTAGTGATTCAAGGAGATAGTAATCCAGCCATTCCTGAAGCTCTTACACACTTGGTGTGCTTGATCCCACTTACTGGGGTCCCTTGACTGTCTTAATGGCTAACTTTACTAATCAACAAATGCAGATAACTTGGAACCAACCCATCAAAAATGTATAGATATTGCCTGTCAACCAGATTATGTCTGTCCAAGATTGTGAAGACCTGCAAGAATTAGGAATGGATGTAAAATGTTACAATAGACTGAATTGAGGTAGAAATCAGTAATGCGCTTACTTGCAAACTGCAACAACGGGATGATACCCTATTCAAATAATATGCCAAATTTTTTTTCACTGGGCCAAATGATTTTGGGATTATTAAGGGGTGCAACATCAAGTGCTGACTGGCGATGCCCCCCCCAATTTTAGCACACCCCTATCAGAAGTTTAAAGTTGAGGAAGCCCAGGTCATAAAAGAGTTGAAACAACTATTGGACGCTTGGTTATTAAAACATCTAGAGCTCATGGGCCTCGCCGTTGTTGCTTGTGAAGAATATTGGCAGAGTGCATCATGAAGTAAGGGATTACCAACGTCTGAATGCCATCACCGGTGAGGATTACTACCTGCTACCTAAGATTAACAACTCCTTACGCCTCTTAGCCGGGTGACAATTTCCTCTGCAATGGGCCTTGCCAGCAGGTACTAGCAAATAGAGCTTGCGCCAGATAACCAAGAGAAATGCGCACTCATAGCGAGTGAGAGCTTATTTGAACCTACTCGCATGCCTCAGGGGCTGTGCAACGCCCCAGCAACTTTCCAGTGGTCCATAGACTGCCTGTAAGGAGACTATTGATGTCATGTGTGCTGGTCTACCTGATCGATGTAATTGTGTTCTCGCACATTTGCCAGTAATATACCCACTTGAAATTGTACTTGGATGTCTACGCTATTTTAGGTTAAAGTTAAAGGCACCAAATATCATTTTTTAGACTATTTAATTCATTGGTCATAAGGTCACTCACGAAGGAGTTTCGCCCTTTCCTGGCGAGGTGAATGCTATTTATAAAAAAAAAAAAAAAAAAAGTTGGGACCATCTAGTACTAAAAAAAATGTGAATGCTATTTATGAAAATGACTAGCCCAGCAGTTTTCATGACAATCAGGTCTCTTTTGGAATAGTTGGGTGCTACTGACAATTTATAATGCATTTTGCTGAGCTTGATGAGCCACTGACTTATCTCCTCCATAAAAAAGTTCCTTTTTATGAAAGGATTCCCATCAGTAGTCCTTAAATGTCTTAAGAAAAGCCCTGACTATAGCCCCTATTCTGGTACATCCTGAGTTTGATAAAGCCTTCATTCTATCAAAAAATGCTAGTGATGTGGCTGTGAGGTCATTCTGGCCCAACTGGACTCAGGACAAGTTGATCATCTCATAGATTACTTTATTAAGACATTGAACCAAGCAGAACGCAATTATAATTTAACTGAACATTAGTGTTTTGATGTGTTATTTGCCATCAAACAGTTCCGCCCTTTTCTGTATAGAAATTATTTCACAGTATTGACAGACCATGCCTTGCTATGGTGGTAACAGCAGATGAATGATCTAGATGGAAAATTGGCCCAATGGGCCCTGATGCTCTAGAGTTATGACTTCTCAATAGTACACCACGCAGTGATGATACATCAAAATGCTTATGGGGTTTCCCGATTGACTATCCAGGCTCTTTATGCTTCCAAAGGGGACTAAATATATGAGCTCATTGAAAACTGGAAAAGTGGATACATGAGCCGTTGAGACACACAACATTGCATAAAGCAGATGGCTGCTCAGACATAAGTCAAAGTTGGGTTATTATATAAGCAAGTTGGGACTTCTTGGCTCCATATGTTCAACCCTCTGCTCGTAAAAATCCAGCTCTGGAGGCTCATGTTGCTATGGGGCACGGCGCAGTGAATGAACCCATCAATGGCTGAGGGACCATTGCTGTTGGTAAGGAATGATCAAGACAGTCAAGGATGCTGTTGATTTTTGTCTCACTTACACAAATCAAAAGCTGCCCATTCCTCAATACCAACATTATGTCATGGGTCCCACAGCCCCATTTGCCAAAGTTAGCAGTGACATCATTTTTCCTCTGCCTATGGTGATGTATAATCACTGTTTTATCACACTTGCAGTTGATCACTGCTGGAATCCAACATGCTTATGCTCGCCGGTGCTGAAATTCAGTGGGATTTTACAAATGAATTAGTTTATCTATTCTTGGCCAATAAATATGGCAGACTCAAATAAATAAAGACTTTTTTTGTCCCAAGTAGACGCTTAGTGTGAAAAGAATGATTTTACAGTGTTGGTGAGGGTGTTATAGGTGAACACTCTTAATATCCCAAAGCTTATTATTTAATTATGTTGAGGCTCAAAGTTCATACTAGGCTAGGAATGTCCAAATGAGGAAATGTGAGGATTTGACGTATCTGAGATTTCAAGACTCGCCTCACTTTGAAAGAAAGGCTAATGGAAAGTCAATGCATGTAGGACAAATCTGTGAGGTATGTATTTAATATATTTGACCCAATCATCAGGTGGAAATTATTTTCACCTGACAGGACCCCTCCAAACTATTAAAGGGTGTGGTCTCAGCCTGGTGTTTGAGGTAAAAATGTAAGTGGCCTGGGAATAAACCTTAAAATGAATTCCCTGATTCCGCTGCATGGTCAGTGCAATCCAGCTTCCAAAACTAGTGCTTTTTGCCAAAGACTTTAATACAAGTATCAACCCAATTAGAGGAGTTCCACTGAGAATTGGCCAGGGTTTTTTTGGCCAATATTATTGTTATTTCCATCCAAAGCGCTTTTCTCACAATATTGGACTTGTGATTATATGAGATTACCTCCTTTCAGACTACTTTCACCCAAAACATTTTCTATCTAATCAAAGAGAGCAATTGTCTGACAATCACTTTATAAAATGGGTTGAGGCTATCTCATTTGCCTCCCCAACTTCCAAAGTGACCGCATCCTTCTTGTTGAAGCAGGTCTTCAGTCTCCATGGCAGCCCTTAAGGTGCTGCTATCTGACATTAGTACCAATTTTATTTCCAGTGTGGTTGCTAATCTTAACTCTCTAATGGGCACATAATATTCTTTAACAAACCCTTATCAGCCAGCTACCAACTGGGCTGTAGAATGACAAATGGTTTCTTAGTTGCTATTCTTTGCAAGATGGCTTCCTAAATCCTTTAAGATTGAATGAATACTTACTTATGGCCTTATTAGCATATTACATTATCTACCTTTGAAGTATTATATCACCTTTTCTGAGCCCTTATTGTCAAGAGCTAATTTTTCCCTCTAGTGTGCAGCCTATACTCAAACCTTACACCCCATAAACCACTTACTTAGCCATGTGAAGATCGGTTGACAAATTATCTAGGTTATAAGTGTTATCCAATAGATCCATGTGTACTATTTGACTTAAGGAAGCTGATCAAAAGAATGCCTGGCAGCCTGTCCTGCCTTAATTCCAAAATGGGGGACCCCTTCCTATTTTACCATCACCGGTGTGGGGGCAAATATGTAAACTAAATACTCTGTGGTCAGGACCTTACTGGGTGATCTACCGTTAGGGTCCTGAATATTCAATTGCTTTCTATGAAGTTGGGTGCTGTTGTCAATTGGGTACATGTTAGTTTCCTCTAACATATGTACCTCCTTGGCAAGATCTTGAGGGGGCATTGTCAGGAGTCAAGAGAATTGGAGAGACTTGAGCAGGATTTGAACCCCAGCCGCTCCAGTATGAGTGGAGAATACTAACCACTGGACCACAAAGGATAATGAAGTCCTAAAAGGGTGAAAAAAACTCAACTTCCAGAAAGACCTGCCAATATTGCTAACAAAGGCACTGAGTCATCAGATGAAGATCTTGCCATTTAAAGGTCCTTAGAATCGGCCGCCTAGCAAAAGAGATTTGGATTCAAAGAAACCCTACGCCACCTGCCACATCATCAAACAGGTCATCTTACCCTACTTGTTCCCAATTATCACACCAAGTTCCCCTTAGTCAAACCAAAATATCTCAGATGCCTATAAATATCTTTATAATACGATTAAAAGAACTTTCAGATCTCCTAGTTGTTTTTACAAATAATTAAATATTCTGTTTTATACAGAAGACATTGCCTGTTTTTAGTGAACATAGTAGCCTCAACGACGAATTTTTGATGAGAATTGCCTTGGGAAACCTAGTACCTAAGAGATTCCGCTGGAACTGTGTTCACCTAGAAATCAAACAGCCTTTGAAGGCCCTGATTTTCAGAGATGACGACTAAGTCCTACAATAAGGTAGACAAAATCTTTATGCCTTAGTTAGAAACCACTGAGCATTTTTATTGACTAATGATATTTGTGGTCTTTACCTTTCTGAACTTTAACAAAAAGTAATCCATACTCCGTCAATTGTGAAAATGGATCTGCGTTCAATCTTTGAGATTATAAAATTGTCCTTGTTTTTGATCCTTCTTGAATAAGTTCATGGCTAGGCCATCCCAAAAGCGTAAGATAAGTTTGATAGATTTTTTTAATATGTAAGAAGTCAATTAAGAAAGATGTTGGTATAACAAAAACCAATATAAGGAATTGAGGGGATGGGATGGAATTTTGATTTCAGTATTAAGCTAAAACTGGCAGAAAAATAAGACAGGAATCAATGTTAGTCCTTAGCTTTAGTATTTCCCAATTCAACTTTTTTAAACCAAAAACAAATATTATTTGATTTATTTAAAGTATTTTATGTTGATATGCTCTTCAATGTGAAATCAAACTTAACACCCCGTTTCCAGAGAACCATATATACTTTTTCACTTAATAAACCATTATGTAATGCTTCTAACTACATCATGAGGCATTTGATAGCACCCTGGGCATGCTTGGCTTTTACCAACGTTGTTTAAGGTTTGTATGTATAAATAATTATACCAATAGATACTTATGTCCTTAGAAACCCTCTAATTGGCTTTATTTATGTATCCATAATTATGTCATGGGACATGCCAGCTGCTTGTGACACTGTAGGAGTAGGAATTATAGTTGTTGGAGATATAGCTCATCAGGTTAAAAATCAGCTAACTCCTTGCTTGATCCCAGTATACATTAAGTATAACTAACAATTTAATCTATCTCATATAAAAATTTCTATTATTGATGGTAAAACAGCATAACTTTTACTGGCTTAATTTTTTAATTAAAAAACATGCAAAAATGTATAACACTAAAATTTACAGTCATTGATCATAGCTATAAAACATTAATCTTTCTTATTGCTATCTAGAGTATAGGTAAGATATGTATCTAAATCATAAGTAAGCTTATAAAAATTTATTAAATCATAGCAAAAGGGTGTAATTTGAAGATAAATAAGGTACAATTTAAACTTTGACAGATAACTTTTGGTTTGACTTTGTGACTGCGAAGTTAAAGAGAAAGTAACTAAAAGATATTAAAATATATTTTGGTTTAAAAATTATGGTAGCTTATACAAGCTTACTGGTAGTATCAAAAAACTTGTAAAAACTTAGACCATATTTTTACTTATAAAATTTTTAAAAGGTACTAAGTTTTTTATATAGTAGTATTACTTTTCCTTTATAGTTGATAGTTTATTTGATTTAAGCCAGTCAGGGGGCGGACATTACCAAAGGAAAATACTGTAAATTATTTGAATGGATCAAAACACTTATTTGAGAAAAACATCACTGAAAACAAACTAAATTAAAACAAACTAGGTGGGAAATGGCGAACAAGTAGCTGACCATGAGTGAGTGGAAGGGGAGATCTAAGCGCGCTTCTTTGGTTAAAACTTCATGAAGCAATGTGGAGGACAAGTGTTGGGATTATAACATGCTCATATTATATAAGCTAATTATATTATTTTTTATAAAATGCTTGCCTACTAGGGGATCAGATCCTCTAGTGTGTATAGGAGTTTTATAAATAATAACTATAGTTTAAAGAAGACTTTTTTAAATATAAGCTAGTTCACTGGGATTTTATCCTAACAAGTTACTAAAACTCTTTTTAATAGTCCTTAACAAAAACTTATTATATAGTTTAATTTTTCATTTAATAATTGATAATTTGATCATAAAAGTTGATAAAGTTTGTTGACGATTAAAAAAAGGGATTTATGTTTAGTTATTGAAGCATTAATAATGGATTTGATACCATCTAGTACTAAAAAATGGATTTGATAGTAGCTTGCAGTTTAGCCTTTTAGGTAATGTGGCCTACTACTAATGGGTAAAGGTCAAATTACCTAAGCAGGTTGTTAGCCTAATCAAGGGACTCCGCTGAGGCATACTAAGATTGTGGGGAAACTTTTTTCAATTAACCATAAGAGGAATAAACTCTGATTGGTGGTGAAATCTGACTATGGTGGGTGAGGAAGGTCCTTGTGGTTGTGACTTCGGAGGGCTAATACATCTACAGCAGCTGTCGTTTCCAAGTGAGGCGCCAATATTAGAGTTGGACAGTGGATTTCATAAATTACCTTGACTTTTTAGTAAATAAGGCAGTAGTAATAAGTAAAAAAATAGTAAATAGTTAGTTTTACATTTACACTATATTTTTATATTAGAGTGTAAGTGAATAAAAATCTTATCTATGTGTTAGTTGCCAACTCTAAAGAAAGAGTTGAAAAAAAGGTTCCCTTGTTCATGTGCTTATCAGTTACTCTGCCTGGTCCTGTGTGAAGAGAGAAAGAGTGTTAGTACCAGTCTAGCATTGGATTTAGTACTCGAACCAGTCTTGTGAAGCTCAACTAGGGCAATATCCTTCATAGTTGCCAAGTTACTCAACTATATTATTAGTCTAAAACTCATATACCAGAACCTAATCAGTAAAACTGAGAGATGAATTGAGCAACACATCTCAAAAGTTTTAATTTGGTTCTCACTACAGGGGTAGTTGAGCTTTCAAGCCAGATTAAATAGGAGAACATATCAGCTTAATTTCATTTTAAAGTGAACTTAGGAAACTATAGATGGAATTGGATACCATAGTAAGTCTATGCTGAACTCGGTGGCACAAGCTAATATATCTAAATTAGAAGAGTGAGTACAAAAGATGAGTAGGAGATTGAGTAAGTTGGTGAGGTCAACAACGATCTTTATGAGAAGGTAACCTCATTTAAATGAAAGGAGTTTGAAATAATCAACGAGTTATTATTTCAAAAAATGAATGAGAAGCAGATAAAAATGCTTATACCAGATACACAGAAACATGTTACAAATTATAACTTTCATTAAGAACTCAAAATCACACTTTTGATTGTGCTTATATGGAGGTGACCAAAGCTGACAATGATATTTATGAAAATCTATGTGGGAAAGCACAGTCACTAAGGAACATACATGTTTCTTTCGCTGCAAACTTAAGATATGGCTCCAAAAGTTACCCTTATCATGAGGCATGTTTTTAGGTAGGAATCCCCTACTAGTGTAGTGACAGATGAATATAATAACATGATAAAACTATCTACATCAACCTGGTGGATGCACCAGCATTTTCCGCCTTTTAAAAAATAACAATGTTTAAATATGGTGATTAATAGAAAGAAGTAATTTGGTGAACTACTTAGAGACCAAATGTTATAATCATGTGTTTCCCCATCTTAATGGAGACAATTGGACGTACAGCGATGCAAAAGAAACTATTATGACATATTAAATAGTTCTACATGATGTTCAACTGTAAACAAAAGTTTATGTGTATTTGATTAGAAAATGATAAAACTTTAGCAGTTTTACTGACCAACTTAACTAGAAATTGCAAATACTAGCTAATGTAAAAGTATTATTGGTTTTTGATGTGCACATAGCAATGAAAGTCGTGCTTCAGACCTAAAGATAGTTACATCGCATCACGATGTCAGCACTTGTAAATCTGACTTCTACATTAAAGATTGTGGATCCACTCAATATTTTAGGAGCAACATTTGAAGCACCTAATTGAAACTTTAGAGCCATACCCAACATAACTCAGGATTTCATTAAATTTGCTGAGACTCAATAAGGACCTACAGAATTTTGTTGTAAAGGAAATGAGCCTGGAGGACAGAAATGAGCAGATACTACTCAAATCTGCTGTTATTAATGTGGGAATATTTGGGCACGTAGTTGATCAATGTTGTGATAAAAAAGCCTAGAGAGCAAGTTACTTTTGTACAGGATATAGAAAATGAAACTGGTCAAAATTTATAAAAGAAAGGATTAGCAGTCTATATATAGAGCAATTTAGCACTGCAATCAAACCTTCTCCCCACAACTTATTGAATAATATCATTGATATTTCTTATTTATCTGTGGACAAAAAACACCTGGTCTGCTCTACCAAGTAGTTAATTTATCACATAAATTCAATTATCAGCGTAAAGTTAAATTTAATGGCCCAAAAGTTGTGACAAAGATTGCTCAACCATACACTTGTCATTTGTCAGAAAATATCAGAACTGTCAAAAACATGAATGAATAGCTTAAGATGAGACTTGACAAATTTTATGTAATTCTCCCTAATACCATGTGTTTAAGGAATCCTTTCCCAATTTTTTCTGCATAATTTATTCATACTCTAAATTTGGAAATAAATGTCGCAGTTCATTAAGTAAACAAAATATTTTAATAATCTGAGTGTAATATCCAGACATTACAGCCAAAAAGTAAAAGTGTAGGCAATAATTGACAGTGAAGTGAATAGTATTGTTTTAACCACAGAATAATAAACAAATATAGATTTAGCCAGATATAGGCATTAAAAAGTATAACCGCTAAACTGGATCCTGCAACATTTTGTGGAGCATTCAGTGCGCTACTGTTTGGTTTGGATTGCTGGTGGTATCAGCTCTCGCCATAGTATTGGCAGATAAATATTATGACACACTTTTGAGGATGGAATTCCTGAGAAAGTTCGGTGTCAAGTGTGATTTTGATGAGAGTACCCTGACAACTTTGGGGAAACCCTGCCCTTGTTGTATCAGCAGAGGGGAGAAACTCCGCGTTTAAAGAAAAATAAATTTGAAAATCCAAATTACAACAAGTACATCAATCTATTCATTATAAGTTGGTTGTATGAAAAGCAGGGAAGCACTGAAGGCGATTCTCAGAAACTATGGGGTATCATTGAAAATGAAAATGATGAAGATCATTCTGCCATGAAATCATATATTTATTAATACAGAGTAGAGTTATAAATCACAGAGAGTTATAAGGATAAGTCGTCACCTCTTGGAGAAAATTAAGACTAGAGTCTAGAGTTTTTCTGGTGATTATAATGCCATGTCACAGCAAAATAAGAGATCCACTGTTTAATCATAGCTAAAAACTCATGAAAGTGAAGAAAAACTAAGTTTATTGTTTGTGCATTTAATCCCAATGGCTGAAAGAAGAGGATGTCATGGCTTTGGAACAAAAACAGGAAATTTTATTACTGGAATATGCTGCTAAAAACAACAACATATTGGTCGCTTGAGAGCAATTGGTTGATTTATTAGAATAAAAGAAGAATAAGTGCTATGATTAGTCAAAAAATAATGGATGAGACTTGCTTAAGATGACCATGACCTTGGATGTGCTAAAGATGTGGTCCATAAGTTTAACACTGGGGAATATCAACCGATACAAATGAGACCTGTCCACCAGTCTAAGGCTGCTGAAACAGTAGCCAGTGAAGACATTATTAAATTGGTTGATCAAGAACACATTATTTTGTCGTCAAATCCATGGGCAAGTATGATCTTTATTGTAAAGAAAAAAGGGAAAATTTCATATTGGTCAGTCACCACCATTTAAATAAATCACTAAGAAGGTTAATTATCCGCTGCCAAGGATTATCAATGCGCTTGATCGCCTAGGGGAAGCCAAAAATTTTCAGTGATGGATCTGATTTTGGGGTATTGGCAGATAGACTTGCCAAAAGAAGACTATGAGTAGTGTTCAATAATAACCACACAAATGTAATAACAGCCAATGAGAATACCCAGGGATTATATAATGCGCTGGCTACTTTCCAACAGCAATGGATTCCATTTTTGGTAATCTGAAGTTGTCTTGCATTTTGGTGTACTAGGACGACATCAACGTTTTCATATCAATTTCATTAGTCACATGGAACACCTGGAGGCAGTGTTTTATATGTCTAGCGATGGTGTAATTGAAGAATAAGAGGAAATGCCATTTCTTAAAAAATATCTTAATATGTGGTAGTTGCAATAAGCTCTGGCAGATTACAACTGCAGCCACAGAAATTGATGGCCATTGAACGGATATCAATCCTGAAGTGTTTTGGGACATATAAGTCTTTCTTGGGATGGTCAGCTAATATTGACTATCCATCAAGGATTTCACGAGAATTTCTAAACCACTATTCCACCTACTGAAGGATCTGAATAAATGTATTTGAATGTAATAAGGAGGCTCAATGTACTAAAGATGAGATCAAGAGATATCAGATAGCTAGTCCTGTTCTAAAGTACCCAAGTTCTTTATTTGGAAGTATATAATTTAGATGGAAGTTTTCTAATGGTGATTGGAGCCATTTTAAGTCAAGTAGATAATGAAATGGAAGAGCATTCCTTGGTATATGGTTTATTCAGAGATTGATGCCATTGGAAAGTATTTACACCGTGGTGGAGTACAATTTCTTGAAGTGATATATGCATGCAAACAATTTTTAGTGTATAAAATGGGTTGCAATTTAAGGTTGTGACTGACCACTCATCTCTACGCTGGTTGCATAATCTTAAAGAACCAGAGGGGCATTTGCATAATGGGCTTTGAAGCTGCAAGACTAAAATTTTGAGATTACACACAATGTAGGAGAAGCCCATCTAAATACTGATAGATTATTAAGGTAGCCTTCTGTCAAAGTCATGTATCAGCAAGAGGATGAAATATTTCAATGGATGATTGAAGAAATATCAGGGGATGAACCCCAGGAGATTTAAAGCGAGATGAAGAAGTTTAAGGATAATAATGAGATAAATAATGGACAGTTATATTAATCAATAGATGGAAAATGGTACTTATTCCCTAAACCTTTGGAACATAGAACTTAACAAAGTCGCGCACAAAGTCATAGGACATATAGGCCTAAAAAACAATGGATCATCTATGCAGATATAATTAACAAGATTTAATCAATTAAGACATTTTAATTATCTAACATGTTGTGTGGAATATCAACTCCACAAGCCCATAAAATGTGACATGATACTGGCTAGCACGCTTTGGGTTTTCTTAACACATGGTGTCAAAAGATGTGATGGGACCCTTGTGTAAGTACTGAGAGTGCAAAGTACATTATAGTTGCGATAGACCATCTGATCATATGGGTTGAGACAAAGACCTTGAGCAGAGTAGATTAAACGAGGTCGCAAGATTCATATTGGACCAAGTAGTGTGCCAAAATGGATGCCTGCAAGTTTCTATCAGTAATAATGGAACCAACTTTATATTCTATATGATTCTAAAACTGAATAATTTAGTGGTAATCTGAATAGTGGTGTCCATTCCACACCATCTGTTAGGACTAAGGGGTTGATACCACTTGTCCTTTTATTTTTAAAAGCCAGGAAACCTTATGTTCTAGTTCTGAATATAAATTTCACTTTACTTGGCTAGAAAGTTTTCACTCAGGATAGAGTTCCTTGAGTGGTAAATCCTAACTATTTTTGTCCAAAAGTAACTAGATGTAGGCCAATTTAACGTAAAAAAGGCAAAAAGAGATTAATCTATATTTGATTAGAAGTGGTATTATATGGGAGATCAGAGAGGTTTTCTCAGTCAATCTCCAAGCGTTCAAAGCTAAGATCTATACTTGTTGCTAATTGGGAATTCTGTGGAAGGTTGATCATCTTGGTCAAATAGGATTCAATTGATGCATGGTTTTGGTTTTGTCCCCATGATTAGGAAGCTTCATAGGAGCAATAGTCAACTGCAAAAGTTGGGGTTGATCCCCAATGTAGGCTGTGATTTTTGTTGTTGATTATCCCCAATAATTGTTTAAGTTTTTAAGCATCAATGACAATCCTCTTTGGCTGTCGCATCCAAATTTCAAATTTGAATAGGAATCCTGACTCCAACCAGAAAATGAAAGGAATGCCTGATAATTACAACGGGACTCTGGATGTGATGCTGAGAAAATTGTTATTAGGTAAAACCACCGCTTGGAGATATTATCTGAGTTCAATTATCTTACATACTAATATCAGTTAGCATTTGGTGAAAGGAAAACGCCATTCAATCTATTATATGTTGAGGAGCCTCACTACCGCCAATTTTGTATTAAGAAGTAAAACAATGGGTATGAGCTCAGAGCATATGTAACCTGACTGGAAAGCATTATCAAATTGCAATCACAGGCATTGATACGACGTTGAAGAGAAGAATCAAAGTAAAGAAGCATGATAATCAAAATTGGCCAGAAAAAAAGAGTACCGTGTGGGAGATAGGGTAGCCTATTGTGATACTATGGATTTGGAAGAAGAAACTAGTTGAATGCCCTATAATTGGGTCCATTAAAGATTATTTATAAGAATTTAATATTTGGCTATATTTTTAGAAGCATCACTGATGGTCTTATAATGAATATGTACCATGGAAAATAATTAAAGTATTGTATCTAAGAAAAAAAAATACTATATAAAGATAAAAATTTTAAAGATCTTTCAAAAGAAAATATATATGAAAAATATACATAAGTAAGGAGAATATCCTTGAAAAAAGAAAAGTCATAAACACATTTAGATAATAATAGTTTTTTATTTTTTTTGCTGCAATTGAGAGTGTCAGGATGTGTTCCCACCTTCCATGTCTTGTGAGAAGAAGGATGAATAATGGCATGATTTAAGGTAGCCTTGAATGTTTTGCAGGACCAGTTAATGTTCAAAAAGGGTCCGCCATGAAGAGGCATGAGAAGAGAGTTAAAAAACTGTTCTTATCAAAAAATGTGAGCCCAACCTGGGGGAATACAAGTATTGAGTAATTCATCAGTGAGAGTGACTGAGAAGATCCTTGTGCAGCATGAAGTAATAAGAGCTTTACTGGGTAAATATAAGCGTTCAGGAACATATTACAGGAAGTATTGACTGAAGTAGTCCTGATGTAGTATAGCCATGGAACCATGATTGTAGGAGGCGGCAGTGAGAACAAGACAAAGATAAAAACACTGAGGAGAATGAGCATAAAGAGACTCATCAAGCAAGTAAAAGGAGGACTTAGTCTGCCATGGTCAAGATTGACCATGCTGGCTGATCAGGCCCTGGAATGAAGTGATTTCTTCATCCAAAACTATTCTTCAACAAATAATCTGGTCAAGTATTGGGGATGTATTGGTTTTTAGTGTGCCCACATCATCCATCTTATAATTAAAATATCTTCTGCTTTATCCACTGGGGGTGATTTATATAAGAAAGCTCATAGTGGATGTGGGAGTTACCATTTTATGTGGTAATCATTGTCAGTTAGAAATCATAAGAAATGTGAACTAATTGTTAGTAATTAATTCCATCAGACTACTAATATTTATTGGGAGGATCACCAACAATGCTTAAAAGTGCTTTTGTTATTAATTTGACAAATATTAATTGAATTATCTTGTATATATCTATATAAGTTTGTCGTTAATTGCAAGCATATTTATTGGCAGTTGCAAATGTAGAATATGCTGTAGTTGGCAGTAACTTGTGGGCTAGCCTAATAGCAATATTTTTAGTACTAGATGGTCCCAACCCAAGGGCCTAATAGGCAATATTACCTGCTGTTAATGAGTAAAAGGTCCCACTACCTAAGCAGGTTTCTAGCTTAATAAGGATAATCTTCTGAGTTAGTGAAGACGTTGGGGCACAATCTATAGATATTCAATCTAGGAGGATTGTGTTATACTCAGCGGTGGAATATGAGTAGATGGATGATGTAACTATTGTTTTGGATAACTCCTTAGGGCTAAATTCAAGATAACGGAAGCCAAAGCTTTTTGGAGCTAACAGAAGAGTTGGGCATTTTATCACTATATAGATCACTTGATTTTTAATAAAATAAAATTGTTAAGCGTTTTAGTATTCATATTTTTATAAAATTTATCTTGTGCTCTTGGTCTAGATTTGGAAAGTCATTTTTCCTTTGTATATATATTGCTTTCAAGCCCTCAAAGACTTTAGTGTTAAGAGAAAAAGGGAGAAGCCCCTTGTATCCAGAAGTTGTCAACTCTAGAGTAAGAGTTGAAGAACTAAAGTTTTCCTAGTCTGGAAAATCTTCATTTACCTTCAAGCATCATAAGGAAGAGCTTTATCACTTGTCTAGCGTTGAGACTTCCTCAAATTTGTTGTGAAGAGCACAACTAAGAAGAAAATTCCTATAATATTATCAACCCTCCCAGTTATAAAATGTTAACATTCTATTAAACGCACACCTAGAATCTGAGCAATAAACCTGAGAAAGCTATATACACTCAAAGTAATAAAAATCGTTTAAATTATATACTTCAGTGTTTAACACATCAACTTGTTTTAAATAAACTATAAGTCTTTGCATAATATAGGGCTTAATTCCATAAATTCTTCAATAGGTATGGTCACATAGACCCCTTCCAACATAAAGTATATCTAGATGTGACTAGAAGCTTTTGGTTTCAAATTCTATATTTAAGGCTTTATACAAGATTATCTCTAAAATTTACTCTTTGCTAGAAGTTATGGGTGTTTCAAATATCACTTCTTTAGTCAATCTAAATGGAGAAACCATTGGCAAAATGCTCAGTTTATTTTTTGAAAATTCATTTGGTGTTAAACAAGGTGTCAAGTTTGCTATGTTTAGGGATTATAATATAGTTGGAATAAGTAAATTCCCTTTTTAATTCCATATTATACTTTATCAAGTCAAAGTCAGTACTTTGTTCCACCACATAAATGGTGGGTTCTGAAACAGTAACTGAGAAGTGACTTGTATAAAGACATTGTATGTTTCATATGGGAAAGTTATATAACTAGCATAATTTATCAAAGTAAAGCCATAAGGCCGATTTATTTCTTTTAATTTGAGAACTGGCCCTACTGATAATATTGCAATATCCAGTTGACTGAAGTTTTGCGTTAAATGTAACAGTGCTTTGATGGAGGTAGGTATTTTTTGGTAATTATATGCTCCTCATTAAGCACTAATAAATTTATGGTATATCACTTTTTGTGCCTGTCAGGTGTGTCAAAGGGTAACAGGCGTCATAGTTCTTTAAAAACTTTGCTCCATATAACACCTTAGTCTCATGGTGAAACCATTCATCATAGGCTGTGACAGATTCTTTAGTAAAGGAGAAATTATCTACCATTGTTTTCTGTGTTATTATCTTTTGCTCGTCCAAACTCTTGTACAATGAGTTATATGGCGATATGGTAACTCAGGATGACTTTACTTAAATTTTTCATGACCAGCACCTTGCTTTTAGAGTCAAGGGAATACATCAGGGTCTCCATTTTAGCGGATTCAGGAAATACTTTAATACTTATGTTAAACGGGACAATGAAGTTTTTTAAACACCATTGTTATTGTCAAACTTGGGTAAGTTAATCAGATTAACAGTCTTTTGATGTACATTTTCACAGTGCTGCGAAGGCCATGAGATTTCTTATTGCCCTCTTATGTTGTCTAAACGAGGAGTGGGAATAAAACAACTTTGGTCTACTGGTGCAGACTTAGTGGAGGTCGCCTCCATAACGTGAGCAGAGTGCCCTGGTGGAGTAAGAATTGGTGGGTCAGTTATGGAAAAATAGATCACTACCTGGGACTAACAGAATATAGTTGGGCCATAAACCTGAAGTTACTATTTGTAAATGTTGTGGGCAATATTGCACAGACGGTGCATCATTGCCTTAAGCAATAAACACTGATAAAGGATCTCCATATAAAGTAAAACAAATATATGAAGTTGGATCATTATTTTAATTTTATGCTAAAAGTACAGGTGTAAAGAAACACCTTGTATAAATGATTAACATGTTAGAAAGTTAATGGTGCTTCATTGAGTTGGTGTTAAAGTTGCATGTGTTGCTGATTACTAGATATAAGTATAGTTTTTATTCTCTAAGTATAAGTCCATGTGAGTGGACTAAATGATGCAAGTGAGTCACTTTCCTTAATAAAGTCAGTGTTGGCATGGATAGATCACTGGAAGACTAGATCAAGTCATCAAGATGACGTTGATTGTCATTAGTTTAATCAGATAATCAGTAAAATGTTGATCAATTATCAACAAAATTAAAGAGAGTTTACTAATAAAGCTATTTATTTCATCACTAAGTTGACCTAAAAATGATTGGAATTTTATTTTAGGTCTCAGGTTGGCCACTTCATACTGGTAAAATGCTTCACTCAGTACAAAATTAATGCTCATATGACACATTATACTAAATTTGTTTTCCGGTTTGACAAAAAGTGCCCCCTGTAGTGAGCCCCAGATGTTAAATTAGCGCTTAAAATCATATTTCAATTGCAAAAGTTAGCTTTCAATTTATAAAACGAATATATTTGGAGACAGATCTTAAGGTTCATAAATAAGACTGTTTATATTTCTATAGGTTTTTGCTAGGAAAAAGATAAAGCACATTGTGGTTTCTAACTACTAAAAGAGGCTAAGGGCTTGCAGAAACTCATTTTGATTGTATTATGTAGCCATTTAAAACTTGCTTAACTAAAACTTGATTACCCTCCTCAACAGCAGTTTTACTCATTGCCCTATATTCCTTCATTATTATTATATAAAACAATTAAATAACTTATCAGCATTTGAAAAAAGTTTGAACAGTTACATAACTATTATTAAAAATCAGGGATAATATTATCATAATTTTGGGGATTTGAGCCTATAAGAAATCACCTATAAGAAAAAACTATAGCTCATAGCAAAAGCAACTAATATTGCATTATAATAAAGCGTCCATGATGGATATGAGGCAAGGAGATAGTAATAGTAAAAAAGCTGTTGTGACTGTACATGGCCTTGGGGCCAGTGTTAAATCAATGAAAATGGTTATTCAAGTTTTATCTTTATCATGGTGGCGAGGGGTTGATTGTTGATAAATTTTATAATATAGTTTATTTTTGTGATGCAATTTTTGAAAGTATAATATCAACCCTAATAGTTGATAGAACACTAAATGCTTAATGCTTAGAGATATTCAAAAATATAGGGAAGTGTATTAAAAATTAATATTAAAGCAATTACTTTAACTTGCGCTACAGTTGGAGAAAAGCTTTTGACAAAGCCTCTGTTTGAATATTGGATAAATAAAATTAAAGGAAAAAAATGTATATGGTTGTAAGACAAAATTGCAGCAGCTTATTTTACTTTTACCTCTCCTTGTCCCTAACAGCGCCCTATCATATGACCTTTATCTGTTCCTTGCTACCCTTTATCATGTAAAAGGTCTGTAATAGTTTATCTTGATTTAGTCCTAGTTCTAAGAGGGTTGCACCAATCATTCATTTGATTCCCATAACTTATGCCACATTTTGCTAGCAATGTAAATATTACTAATTATTCACTTGCAGCAAATTTTACGCTCTAGTTTAATTTTAATGCTCTCTTTGTAAAGTTTGCTCTTGTGGTACCTTTGAATCATTTAGGTTAAACCCTACTTATTAATCTCTTTCAGAATGTTTAGACTCTTTCTAAACAAGTTTATCTTATTTTTTCTCTCATAAATTCTAACCTCTCTATAGCTAAGTCCAACTATAATTATAGCTCCTCTGAACCTAAAATTAGGATGAGTCCTTCTTGCATTGTCCAACTCAGTAAGCTTTAAAGGACTGGTCAACAGATGACCTGACCCCAAAAGTTCAACAACCCCTAGATGTTTATTCTGACTTTAGAAAATTGGGATTTGCAAAGCATCACTTAGCTTAAAAATAAGTCTCTGTCACTAGATTGCCAGTGGTGCAATTTTAAGCTTTGCGCTCTAATATGTAAGTAAGTGGAAAATTGAGTACCAGTTGTTATATTACTTATTGATAAGAAAGTAAGGTGCAAAACAAACATTAACATCTTGACCTGATATAAAATATTGTATACCAAATATAGAAAGATAGTATGCGCTTCTTAAAATTTAATGATGCATTGAACAGAAATTAGTATATGTGTAACTAAATTATTTAACTGAGGCAAGCCACCCAGGATGGAAAATACTGAAACTCAAATAACTAAACAAAAAACGAACAAACAGACCTAGCTGAATGGAGTTATTAACCGCCCAAAAAGAGCAGGTGAACCACAACTAAATGAGAATAATATTAACCTAGTGGGACAGCGATAAGTCGCTCATCCCACCATGGCGGAAGGGGAATGTGGATTGGGTGGATTATCCTCAGAAACAGATCCATATCAAAGGCAAGTGTGCGGGCCAAAGTCTAGCAATGGTGTGGGGTAATCAGCGACATGGGGAGAGAGTTGGCTAATGGCTGGCTGGTGTTTAAGCATACCTATATCAAAAATTGCCCCTAGGTATTTGGAAAGGCAGTCTTCTGCATGAAGAGGAATGGAAGGAAGCTCAGATAATAAAATTGTGGTGGTGCAGGTGGTTTATGTCTTAGACTGCGAAGAAGTAGCAACTTTCATGATGGCGGCATTTTCATATTTGTGGAGGTTTGTTACCTCTGACCTGCAAGTGTAAGATTGGAGCAATTTTAGATAAAGGATACCCTTGACAAGTATTGCGACTGATGATGATCATCTCAGATGTTGGTGTTATCTTGGTTTTCAGCTGCAGCAACAGCGAGCTTGTGTTCAGAGTGGAATGCAGTGACGTTTGGTTACAGGGCATAAGAACGCTGAGGGATCTTAATAAGGTGATGTACTTGTATAAATTCTTCAATTGGGGTATTAAATTCTTTGATTACATTTCCCTTTTCAATGGTTTCATCCGATGAAGTCCATGGATTCAAGTCATATTGAAAATTGGGGTTGGTGAAATTATGGGTTGTGGCTGTCAATTGAGTAATAATATGAGTCAAACCATTATCCAAGCTGTCTCCTGATTATTGAAGTGCATGTGGCACTGGACTAATGAAGAGCCTGATTGGTAGTTGCAGGTGCTGTATTAGCTGCATGTTTTGAGGTAGGGGGGAATGATTGTACCCCATACCAGAAAGGCAGTGGGGTGTGTGGCATATTGGGGGCAAGATGGGGGCAATAAAGGTCTGGTGGATGCAGCCAGATAAGGGCATTTACATTTTGAGTTATCCAACTCAAAGCAGGATGGACATATAGTCCACCCGCCCTTGACACAGGCCCAGAATGGGTGGTCAGGGGCAGAGAGAATGATGGTGTGGGGGAATTGACAAAGCGATATTGTTAAAATTTGGGCTAATTGTGGTGAATAACCAAGGCCCAGCGAGATGAGCGGCCCCATTGAGGAATACAAACTGAAGGGTTGGGTTGGAGTTGTATGCGGTCAAGCCTTCCATCAGCTCCTGATGGAGCACCGCTGGGGGAATGTATGTGGCAACCATGCAAACTAAGCCACCATAGTGGTGTTGGTGGGGAGCTGGGTGCAAGTTGTGGAGATAGGGGTGCCCTGGAAAACCTGAGGAATGGTGGCTGCAGTGGCGGCGTCAGCTTTGCAGGTGAAGCCAAGATCAAAATAACCCTATATGGACAAAAATTGATATATCTGGCCGGCAGCATCACTTCCTGGGCCATGTCAATATTGGCTTTTTCGTTATATGGGAATAATTTCCCATATTTGACCCAAATGCCAAAATGCAGCTTGGATTGATGGAGAAAGAGTGGGCTGCAAGGCACTGCCTGGACACGTGCCAGGTGGATGGAGTAATCCTTGGGTGTAATGAACCAACCCAATGTGTTATTGGGACTGGATGAGCCAGTACAAAGGCGTTTTCCCGCTGGATGGAAAAAGCTGGATGGGGTTTCACCACTGCCCCACATGGGAGTAGCTGGCAGAGAATATGAGGTCATCAGGGAGCTAATGGGGGAGGTCAGCGTAGGCTAGTATGGCTCTTTTTTCCTTTTTAATATAAAATTGCTCAAAAGTTACTCTGAGCGGAAAGAAAAGCATATGGTTAAGTAGATTTTAGCAAACGTTTGTTACACGATGGACTGGGTATTCAAATAAAGATAGAAGATTGTGGGTAAATCTAAAACCTCATATTTTCCATTATGATGAAAAATACACTAATGTATTATGGTATAGTAAGATTTGGATAGATTAGAATTTATATACAGCTTTATGGTCATATTTTATGTATAATTTTATGTAGCGGCCATTTTGTAAAATTTCTATGCATAGGATCATTATCATAATAAACAAAACCCAATTGATAATGAGAGGGTAGAATTAGGAGAAATTGCAAAAATTTTCACATAAAATAGCCAGTTTATGGAAACTTTAATGCAATTTCATTTTCTTAGAGCTTAAAATGTACATCTGACTAATTTTTGAGTTTGCAGAATCTTACAGGACAATGATCTATTAACTATTTCATGTAACTAAATCATAGTATTATCCAAATATGTAACAGCATTCATTGGTAATAAAATTTGGTGCTTATACTATGTTAACTGTAATCTGTGAGATTTCAATTACTAAAATAGATAAACAATTACTTTTATGCTTATGACTAACTTAAAATGTGCACACTAATAAAAATATCCAGTATAATCTATAGTGGTGGAGTATATGGTTTAATATTAGGCAAAAAAATTAAGCCATAATCACTAAGCAAAAAAACTAGATGTAAGGATAACTTAATGATTGCAAACAATTTACCTTCAATTCAGATAAACGATTATAAGTAAGGATTTTTATATGTTCACATGTAGCTTTTCTTTCTTGTAACAATCACTTTAGTTACTATGATTCGATTCAAACAGCAAATTTGGATAATCACACACAGGAAAGATGGGCGACTTTAACAACAAAAATAATACACCATGGGCGAGCGTCGCAGTAAGCGGTACACTTAACGGTGCAGCTAAGGGCAAGAAATGCCCTGAAGGGGGACCAGGAACCCAAGCCATAAAAAAATCACAAACTCAGACACCATCTGGGTTTATGGTATTTAATGTAAAGCACGCGCAATACATGTACATTCAATTCAACCAACCTATGTCAAAGGTGGAACATGGGATAAGACTCTTCCTTAGGGGATAAGTCACCAACCCTGTGGGAGAAAACATGTGAGGCACAGCCCTCGCTTTTCCCTCACGTGGTGTATGTAGCCACCAACAACATGGGCTGCAGCTGGATCAATATTGGTTTTGAAACAGCTGATGAAGCCAATGCTGCAGCAAAAATCTGCGTGGAAATTGCCCTCCCTGAGGGAAAAAGATTGTGTGCACCGCTTGCACCAGATGGAACAAAGCGAAAACTTTGTTCATCTCCTTTGACTCGCTCCCCACCAACCTTACTCATAAGCTAATCGAGGAGGAGCTCTGCAAAGGTCTTGTGGCCTACAGAGAAATCAAACAACTTGAATTACAGCAATTTTGCTTAATGCTTGACCTGTGCACGGTCAAAGCTAACGCTGTAATCAACCCCTTCCAAGAAGTGGAAGAGGATCTATCTAGAATTCCCCACGCAGCAGAACTTCACTTCACAGATGGTTCCAGTCAGCTGCATTCTGAGTTACACTGAAATTCACACCACCCATTTGCAACCACTGTGGCTTACTGGGCCACAAGGAACATGCATGCCCTGTAAAAGAGGGCTTAATGGAAAATGATTTTTGTGAAGAAGCTATGGATGAAGATAATGAAAACTTCGCCAAAATGACTGATGGCCACCACCCATTCCGCTGGGGTGAAGATGGACTATACTCCATCGTGGACCCAGTTACAAGTAAACAGCGTAAAGCAGCACAAAAAGCCCGCAAGAGAGCAGTAGCTGGAGCGGTGGCACACGCGGAATCTGCCATTAACCACGGACAAATTTGGAAGTATATCTTTGGATATTCACCAAACCAACCAATCAGAACAATATGCCCAGGTCGAAAATTTTCACAGTAACCAGACTGAGCCATAAAGCGTCATCAGTCATGCACATACTGAGGAACAATGCAACCACAATTTGGGTGAAAATGCGGTGCACAATGCAATAAAGTTGAACCTCAAAAATATAAAATCCAATCAACAACCTGCATCAAATCAACATGAGACCTGTGCATGGAAAGTTGACGCAAATGCAAAAAACCGCAATTCCCTTGAATCATTGGGTCAGATCAAGGGAACCAACAATGGCAGTGAAAGAGTTGGAGTACAGATGCGGAGCATGGCCAATGTGAGCTGTGGTGGGATAGGACCAGAGGGTCCTCCCAAACCACTCCTGAGGCGCCGCGGGCACCTCAGTGTCAATAGGGACGTTAAACATTGTGGGAGCCAGGGCTCATATGTCCCAAGCCAAAAAGCTGGCATTCCTGCAAAAAACTCTTGTAGACATCTTGGCCATCCAAGAAACCCACTGCCTACAAGGGGAAGAAGAATCCTGGTCAACCAGGGTCACACCATCACAATCAGTATGGACGTCTCACTGTGTGGTGATAGTCCAAAACAATAGAAAATTTAAAATTACAAATTCATCATCACACTTGCACAGTCGAGTCCTGGTAGCAACAATCACATGCCAAGATGAAATAATTTCGTTAGCATGTATCTACGCACCGTGCACTGCAACTTAGAAAAAAAGATTTTTGAGAAAATCTCTACTCTCACCCTCCCACCAGATATCATCATGTTGGGCGATTTCAACTGCTGGGATAACCCCAATACAGATTGATAGCCTAATCCCAGGGGATACCCACCTGGACACATTGAATATCGCACAATGAAGGCATCTCTTGGCTTACAGGATGCTCTTCCCCCAATTCACCAATCCTTCCCCACATGACAAGACCCAACATATGTGAGGGACTGCTCATATCGATGAGTTGTATTGACCACATCCTCATCTACAATCCCACCACTCAAGAATCTCCAAATTTACAACAAAAAAGATCAATTTTTCTGACCACCAATTAGTTACAGTGCAGTTAGCGCCAACCCAATCCCACACACAGGTGTCACCTTGGAGAAAGCTTCACCCAGAAAATATAAAATTGCCAGAGATATCTGACTGGGTTGAAAACAAGGCTACAAACCCAGAATTCACAGCCCCATTTACTTCAGATCCCATCGGAACATGGGAAAATTTCAAAAAATATTTAATCAACAGAACCTGGCATATTGCATCATGCAAGTACACCGCGGATACAGCCACAATCAAGCGTACCTTGGCAGAACTAGACCACTTGGAAATAAATACTCTGAGATCTGGCTATAGACCTAATTGGGGACGCAAATGGGCAGAAAGTTCAGCCTGACTTAACAATCTCATCTTCGAACACCAACACAGAATCAAAGTATCAAACAAAGGTAAGTTCATAAAGGAAGGTGAAACCTGTTCAACATACTTTTTTCATTAACACCACTCCCGCAGAAACCAGCCCATGTGCACACAGGTCCGCAAGACCAATGGCACCGTGGCAACTGACCCTGAGGAGGTCAAGGCAGAAGTACACCGCTATTACACCAAATTATATCATGATATGCCAACAGATCCACAAAAAATTTAATAATTTATTCAAACTGCCAAGATACAAAGTACACCACCAAATTACAATATACTATCCCTTATTACATGGGAGGAGCTTTAGGAAACAATTCGCGGTGCACCACGTAGGAAATGCCCTGGGCCTGATGGGATACCCTACGAATTTTACAAAAAATATTTTCAACAAATCGCCCCCCTCCTATTGGTGTCAATGAACCAGAGTTTGTTGGAAACACGCCTATACCAGGAGGCCATGAATCCTACGTTATAACCTTGTATTGAAAGGGTGACAAGTTGGACCTGGACAACTGGTGCCCAATTGCACTCTCCAACTCTGACACTAAAAATCTAACAAAAATTCTAGCAGCTAGAATAGGCGCAATTGCATCTGACGTCCTATCACCCAACCAGTTTGGGTTTATACCAGGGCGTTCAATCTGGAACAACATACAACCTGTTGCAAACATTTGCCATTCCAAAGCAATTAGTGCCCTGGTCTTCTTGGATCAGGAAAAGGCTTATGACCGTTTTAGCTGGCCATACCTAAAAGAATGTCTACATGCCTTCAAACTCCCACCAAGATTCATAAAATGGGCGATGCTCCTAACAGAATCTGCAACCATGGCTGTATGCGGCCCTGGATTCCTAACAAACAATATCAAACCACAGAGAGGGCTCAAACAAGGGGATCCCCTCAGCCCAATGCTATACAATTTCAGCTTTGACCCGCTCCTCTGAGTAACTGACTCACGTCTCATGGGGATAACCACACAAGGACAACCAACAGTCAAGATACTGGCCTTTGCAGATGACTGCGTAGCAGGTATAGCAAACAATGAAGATGCCCGACAGCTGGAACACACCCTAGAGGAATACTCCAAGGTGAGCAATGCATCGCTCAACAAAAGGAAGACAGAAATCATCCTCTTAGGCAAATACAGAAACAATTGGGCCACAACATCAGAACCTCACACCAACACTCGAAGAAAAACCCAATTATATTACCCTTTGCAACACCTCCCACCACCACTCCTTTCTGACACCTTGGAATCTGGCTAGAATCAGGGGGATATGCTAATGAGACAATGGAAAGTAACCTGTTACAACGGGTATCCAAACGCGTAGCCTCCCTCAAGGGGAGAACCCCAGAACTAACAGGACGAGTTACAGTTGCTAACTCGCTCATCCTCCCAATACTGTGGTTCCAGGCCCATGCGATAGCCTTCTCGCCTACCTTTTTAACCTCAATTCGCACGCTGTTCCAGGGCTGGCTGTGGCCTGGCTCTAACCCTCCTATACGGATGGAAACACTATTTGGCCCACGCTCAAGCGGAGGCATGGGACTAATAAATTTTGAGAGCCATGCCAACCACAACCTAGGTACCTGGATAAAGGAAATCCTTGCTCCAGACCTCCTGCAACAACATTGGTCCAGAGCAGCAAGGACTAACTTTGCACAGGCGCTCAAATTAACCAACCCACATAGTCCACCCAGACTACTTTCATACCTTGCCAAGCACCCTACTGCAACAGGTCCGCATGGAACCTCCCCTCATTTCAAACATATCCTCCAAACTATCTGCTGTATGGGATGGACCATAGAGAACATGGGTACTATACAGGGAAGGGGACGACCCAGCCCCCAATTCAAATTAAGAAACCCAGAAAACCACCCCCAGAGGGATATGCTCGCAATAACCCCAAGCATAGTAGGATAGAATACCTAGAGATTCTGGACATTCCCTATGATTTAACAACACAGAAAGCAATGTGGAAAATAACACATCACCCACTCCTACAGCCAAGGATAAGAGCAAAAGCCTGGCGCTGTTTGAGAAGGACCTATAGGACGGCGGACCGCTCCAACTCCCTCCACAAAACATGTGCAGTATGTGGAGGGGAGGGATCCCTAAATCACCGCCTAGAAACATGCCCCCAATCAAAGCTATATGGCAGGAAGTCGCACGCCTGCTCAAGATTCAAAACGAACAGGAATTTTCAATATCAAAAAGTATCTTCGCGCTCCAGATTGAGTCACCAATCCCATCTACCCTCCGCTCCCTAATAATACCCATTGCAATGTGGACAATACACACAATTGCATTAGATGCGTTCAAGGGCACGGTCCCAACCATTCATGGGATTATTAACAGATTCCATGTCCACTTACTAGAGCACTTCCAAGCCTGGCTCTATGGATATATGAGACCAAGACAAAAAGCGCATATATAATCATGGTTCCCACTCTGGTTCCTCCACACAGACCCTTTCCTTCACGCCTGCTCCATAGCAGGGGAAACCCCCTCGGAGTAGTGCACCAACCCCCCCATACCTGGCAGTCCCGCTGGCAATAGGGGTAACTTGAGTACCCTGGGGTGCCCAATTTTTATATTTATTAGTTATTCTCTTAGTTTCACATATTTGGTAATGTCTGTCCCCTGGCCGGCTTACCTCAGTTAAGTATATGTTCACATGTAGAGTTTTGTTCTAAGGACTATTACTTCTAGATAAATTATTTTAGGAATCAGCAGAATATACATATCAGTGTGGTATATTATATATAGCGTAGAAATTTATTAGGTTAACGTGCCTAGGCGAGCTTCAAAGTAAAAAAAAAACAAGGGGAGTTGGGCATTAGAAGCAGAAAGGTTGGTGTAGCAGTCTAAAATAGAAAATGAAATTGAAATTATTGAGTATTTTTTGCTTATGTTAGTCTGACTTAAATGTCTATAACAAGATTCCGCATTTTAATCTAGTTCAGATGTTTATAAAGATTTTTAATTAACTGATAAACCTAATAAGTAGACTAAGTTCCAATACAAGTCAGTACTAAATATGAGATTTATGCTATCATTGCCTAAGACCTTTGCTTATTAGTTTCAAGATATAACCTCTCAGGATTTCTGCTACATGTGTATATTACCCTCTGACTATATGACAAAGCAACTTTATCGTCTGTCAGCTTTACTAATTCAATGAGTTTTTAGTCAAAGATAGCTTTAAACTCAACATGAAAAATCTTTGCTCAATGCATAATGTCAGAAAATCAACTTCAAGAGTTCTTTAGAGAAAGTAAGAAAAATCGTCTTTTTGGCTTTCTATGATATATTTACTCACCTTTTATCTTATTACATATTATTTGTCTCCTCAGTATATTATAAAACTATTACACTAATAGTGAGAAATATTAGAAGACTACTGAATGTCATGGTATACTGCCAGTTGGGGATTTACCATTGGTTTTAGATATAAGAAATGAAATTATAAGGTTCACTAGGTGTCATTTCATATTAATATGATATCTGTATTATATAAGCAACAAGTTTATAACATCTTTAAGCATAGTGTTTCATTTTTGCAATCATTACAGGAAGTGACTAGGAAGAAATTAACACTGCAATAGAAGGTAGAAGTGAATTAACTGCTTTCTCTAATGACAGGGGAAGTGAGACATCACTGAGAAAGAGAGGTAATGTGCAACTAATGTAAGGATACTGTCTGTAACTCTCAAGGTTCCAAGGAGGTGATGGGGAATTGAAAGCCAAGTAAACTAGGAACTTACTATTGAAACAAGCTCCCAAAAGACATGAAGAACTTTTTTATGATGGGGTGACCCCAGTAGCAAGTATAAATAACTATTAAAAATATACTAGACTAACAAGGAAATGAATGTTAAATTCATGGGCAAATTTGTGACCCATCAAGTTTTGGCGGCTAGACCCCTTTGGAACCTTAACATTATGGAATCTAGACTTTACCATTGGTGAAAACCTAAAATTATTTGAAAGGTTTATTAACATTTATGTTGTAATATTTTTTTCTTGAGGAAGACTATGGACAGGCTAAACCAAGAAATAATTAAAAAATTTAATATAATTTAGAAGAAATGGCAAAATAGAAATTGGTCTATCAAAACAGAATATATGGTGAATGGGGTATAGAAAAATGTTGTTTAATTTTAGAACTAAGCACAATATAGCCAATAAGATCAAACTATCATCAACGGTAGTAGTATAACTTTAGTATGCCTCAAGTTGAGATTTGTCTTAAAAGATAATGTTAAAATCAAGTAGCATTTTTCTTTAAAGATTATATAATTCTTTTTTCTCCCTTTTTAATTAATTGCAGAGATTCTTAATAAATTATGTTGATTAATTAACTGAACAAACAGTGTCATTAATTTTTAATTTTTTAGATTTTATTAAATGTAAGCTGACCAGGGGATGGGAAGTACCAATACTAAAAAAGCAAACAAGAAACCAAAACAAAAAAATGGAAAACTTGAAACAACAAAATTTGGCCTCCAAGGTCGATCTCTTTCTGCTAAGCATCACTTTTCAAAAATAAATTCAGCCTGAAATTTAGCTCCACTAAGGAGATTTACTTAAACTATTAGCAAATATGGCGGGAAACCCCGCAAAAGAACCCGCAGGCTCTGCCAAACGAGCCAGCACCACCCCACAAACAAAGCAACCCTCAGTTACCCACCTCAGGGTCAACCAGAATCACCCGCTCTCAAGCAGTGGCCATGAAAGCAGGCACCACCCCCAACCTGGAGCTACTTCAACTAGCGCCAGTTCACCTGATCACACTTCTGCAACCTGCACGCCTAACAGCTCTGTGTGCGCTGCCTCCCACCAACCCGCTGGGCCCCCTCCAACCCTGGAGTCCATCACCCACGCTGTTTTAATGGCGTCTGCTCAGTTGAATGCAACTCAGCCCATCCAGGCATTCACCTCCCCCATTGAGTCAGCTAATTCAGCCCCATCTATTATTGCTGATGCCATGTTTCTGGCTCCCTCCATGAGGAGCAATACCCAGCTACCTGGCCCCCAAACCCTCAGATGTAAGGTTGGATTAGCTGCACATTCTGGTTCACTAAGCATCAAATTAGGACAATCTACTCTTCCCAATGAGGATTCAAATGATTCGGATTTTGGAACTTCACACCAGTTCCAATCTAACCCATCCCATTTAAACCCCGTAATTGGCACTTCTCAAGTCGGCACTTTATCTCCATATGCTGAAAATGACCAATTCACCAATCAGCCAGTGAGTTTTTCCCACAAAATCATAGCAAATACTCGGGCTGATTTTACCCAAATAGATTGGGATGGTGATGAAACATTGCCCTCCTCCCAATTGGCTGGAGTTAATTCCAATCTGGATGGGCCTCCCCAATTTAGCGAGGCCCAACAATCCGCCCCTCAATTTAATATGACGCCAGCAACTGCTGTAACATTCCAGCAACAAGGGAACTCCGCAAACTTGTCCAAACCACCAGCTCACACTCAACCCGCGATTGCAGCCCAAAGCAAACACAAACGTACCAAAGGAGCCACTGGGACGTGGCAAAAACCTCTGGCACCAACGCTACCCAAAGCTGATCCCCGTGAAGTGGCGTATATTGCTGATGTTAAGAAGAAATGGGCTGAAACTAGAGCGCAAAAAGCTCTACCTCGCTCAACCCTCTCCCACACAATTTGTTTTTATTATGGGCATAACCCTGTTGAATTCTATATGGAGGATTACTTCTCATACTTTGCAGCGATTGCGGAGACATTCCCAATTAATACCACCATCCATGAATCAGTGGAGGGCCACTACATCAATGGGGGCTTCACTGAAGCTGCCCTTGCTGACCATGCTGCCACCCTCCAGATCATTATTCCGCGTGGATCTCTTTGCATCTCCCGCACACGCTCTCACCTGGAGAAAATTTCAAGGGTTACTTTTCCAACCTACCAACAACTGTTGATCCTGAGTCTCTTAAACTGGCGCTCCATCATGGTTTAATGGAGTTTGGGTCTATTCTTTCAGTGGACTTTAGCGTCCCCTCTTACTATGCTCCCACTCAAAGAGCTCGCACTGCTAGGGCGTTGTTCATCCCCTCCCCCACTGTATCCCGCAACATTGAGGTTATTTCTCGTGTGGCGGTAGTTGGGGCATTCCCTGAGATATTTTTTGTTGACCTTGATCAGGAGCGCCCCCGGTGTTCATGGTGTAACGCCCTTGGACACTTGTATAATGGCTGCACAGCTCGAAAACAAGCCCTCTTAGCCACCACCCAGGGGCCTAAAACAGGCCAAAAACGATCCCACGTGGCTGCAGCAGCAATTCCACAACCCACACAATGGATTCCCGTTCAATACCTGTCCCCTGAGGCCTTACGCCTAGCAGTTGAAACAGCTAACCCCACTATTAGTATGGGATACCTTTGCGCTCATGCCCCCCTTCCAGTGGGCACCCCCTCCAATCTCCCAGAGTCAACTCCCTCTCTCACCAAGCGCAAGGCATCTCCCACAGGGCGCCCCTCGTCAGCCACCCCCACTCAGGGCTCCGCGGCACCCCCACCAACCTCCACCAGCGATTTATCGCATCAGCCCTCAGCTTCCAATGGAGCTATGCCCACCAGCATGGACTGGCAACCTGCAGCCTGCGGTGAAGTGCCACCTCAAAGATTTCTACCTCAATCCTACATCCATTTCACGCGGATCCTTTGCAGTGTTGGAGGAAGTGAATATGGACTCAGACTAATCAAATGGGGACACCGCGGAGGTCACCATTGAGCACCCTCAGGTCCTTCCCCTGCAACGGAGCTGGGGCATTATCCTAGGCTGGCTTACTGGGTCCTCCGCCCCCACCCTCTCTTTCCCCTCAGAACCCTCGACGCTCCTCACGGATTGCAGCTAATAGTTAAGCTAAAGGACTCAAAACTAGCCGCCTCACAGCAGCAGGTTTAAGCGCTGGCAACCCCCAGGACATGGACGGGAACAGCTATGAGTCCCCATGGCAGCACCATGGCCCTGCATCCATCAACGCAAATGGGTTGCGGGACTTTAAGTGGAGAGCCCGCCTCCTCCACAACTTCAGGTCAGCACAAATTGACATCACTGCTGTCCAGGAGCCCCATATCCTCCCCCACGAACAATCTGCATGGAATGAACAGTTTGGAGGCAACTCCTTCTGGACAAACCATGCCACCCTTATTGTTTTGAATCCCTGGGTTAAGACCATTCTTTTTCACATTATCTAGGTGGCCGCCTCATACTGGCCAAACTCACCACTCCTGACTTCTCTTTCTTCGCTGCAAGCATCTGCCTGCCTAATGCAGGTCAGGAGCAAAATCAGCTCTTGGAAGAGCTCGTCCAACTCAATCTCCCACGGAATACAGTCCTCTTAGGAGATTTCAACACAACCATAAGTCGCGTCCGTGACTCTTACCCCCTGCAGCAAAGGAACGCCCTGGATCAAGTCGCCTCCAGGATTTCCTTCGCCTGAGTGGCCTTATAGATGCGCTTCCACCTACGCGTCTGACCTAGGTTGCATGACTAGGATCCAGTATGATGGAGGAGCTTTCCAGTCAGCGTCACGCATAGATATGGCACTGATTGGCCCCCTGCTAATTGGCCGCGTCTCCTCTCCCATCTCTCGTGACAACCATCTGAGTGATCACGGGTCACTCACCGTTGTCCTCAATACCACAATTAGACCGTCGCGTGAGTTCTGGCCTAGGGTTGCCCCAGCTCTTCTCAACAACCCCTTCACTAAGGAGAAGCTGTCTATGACCATCCGGAAGACTCTCACCTCCCCCCACCCCACCTGCTAGACCACAAGGCTAGATGCGCGGTGACCAAGGAGGGCATCACCCGCGATGCTTACAACTGTGCCAAAGCCCAGATGACCGCAGCTCGCGCCAGAGTCAAAAGAGCGGAAGCCAGAACCAGACATATGGAGCGAAACTGCCAGCCTTCGCCCTCTCCCAGATGGTTGGAAGACTGGGAAGCGGCGCGGGAAGCACTCCGCTTAGAGCTCACACTGCAGGAAGAACGGGCAGCAAACTTTACAACATCTCGTTACTATGCTCAATGGGAACGCCCCACCCGCTTCTTCTTTCAGAAACAGAAAGCCCGGTCAACAGCACAGGATATTACTGCTTTGAAGATTGACACTACAACCACTTTGGATAAGGAGGAAATCACGCAGGAACTACACGGCTTCTACTCCAGCCTCTTCCATGCCACCCAGGTGGACCCATCGGACATCCAAGACTTCCTGTGGCGGGCTCCAGAGCCGCCCATTGACTCACGGGCTGATGAGGCTCTACTGGCGCCTATTTCCATCCAGGAGGTGATGGAAACCCTTCTGAAATCACCACGGCTTAAAGTCCCAGGCCCAGACGGAATACCCTTTGAGGTGTACCTTCTGGAACCTGCGGTGATAGCCAGTACCCTCCGCGACCTCTTCGCTGCACTCTTGGTGAATGGCAAGGTCCTCCCCGACTCCAGAAGCTCAATCACGACCCTCATTCACAAGAAGTCAGACCGTGAGAACCTGGCGAACTGGCGCCCCATAGCGTTGATCAACACAGACCACAAGCTCTTCACGAAGCTTCTGGCCAACTGCATCACCAAATGGGTGTCACCTCGCCTCTCCCCATCCCAGCACGGTTTTATTCCGGGGAGGTCGTTATGGGATAACTATAATGACCTTCATGTGACTTTGACTGCTAACTCTCGTAAGGTGAATGGCTTTGTGGCTCTCCTGGATATGGAGAAAGCATATGATCGGGTGGCCTGGAAGTATATTGATTCTTCCCTGGCCCGCTTCCATCTCCCCCGCAGCTAGGCGCTGGATATCAGCGCTCTATGACCAGCTCCACACCAGTGTCCTGGTGCCAATGGGTTTTACAGTGGCAGTACCAGTTGGACAAGGTCTCCGGCAAGGGGACCCCCTGAGTCCTATCCTTTTTAACATCACCCTCGACCCCCTCTTGGCCTCCTTACAGGACAAGCTAACAGATATTCTGGTCCCAGGTAAAGCCCCCACACACACCATGGCATTTGCAGATGACACCGCCATTGCATTTGGCTGCCCTGGGGATGTTGCCCTTGCTGCTGTGACCATTAAGAGGTACATCAAGGCGTCCAACTCCATGGTCAACACCTCCAAGACAACAGTTGTACAGGTCGGCTCCCCCACCTTCCCCCACCATTTGGTATTGAACCTGTGCGCGGTATCTTCCGTCACCTGGGCTTTCTCACCAACCAACAAGGAGTTGCGCTAAAAGACAATGAGGACTTGCTCCTCGCAGCAGTTAGCTCCAGGATTGCCAGCTGGAACCAGCGGCACATCACCCCCCAGGGTCGAGCTCTGATGGCCAATGTGTTCCTCCTCTCCAAAGTCTGGTTCCTAGCGCACGTCTGCCCATTCACAGATGCCTTTTATACGCGGCTCAATGTACTCCCCGCTGTTGGATCTGGGGCTCAAACCATCCACCAATGCCCTCTCAACCATTGCCTGACCCTGCAATGAAGGGGGCCTAGGGCTTCTGGACATGCGATCCCACGCCACCACAATCTTCCTGAAGTTCCTATGGCCGATTGTCTGCTGGGACGCGACCCCCATGCCACATTGGGCGCCCGCCCTCCACCAGTCAGTGTCAGCAGCTCTGGGTCTTCCTAGAGCATCTCTGACCTCATTAGGGGAGTGGCTCACAAACCACCCAGGCCATCGCCTGAAACCATCCTCATTCCCCTACTAGAACCAGGCTCTCCTTGACCTGAAACGAGTAGGCGCGCGGATCCACCATGCCTTCCCATACAGAAGGGAAGGCCCTGGCCTCAGCCCCCGTCGCCATGCAATTGTGCACAATGGACAAGTTGTCACAACTCGCCTCAACCCCCAAGATCGTCCTCCCATCCCCCCAAGACTCCTTGAGCTCCTCCCTCCCTCCGTGAGATTTGACCTTAAGGAATTGTGGAAGGACGTCTATCACCCCATTCTGTCAGCAAAGGTGTCCAACACCTTATGGAGGGTGCTCCACTGTTCATACAGGACAGGGGACCGGACTGGCCCTACCTTCCAGCACCAAAGCTGCCCCCGCTGTGCGGAGCCTATTAACTCCCACCTCCATCGTTTTTTCACCTGTCCAGGTGTCGCCACATTTTGGACAAAGGCCCGCGCGCGCCTCCATGCTCAGCCCTGGTCTGGACACCCTGTGCAAGACCTCATGTTCGAGCAGACATTGCCTGGTTGCCACTGACCCCTCCGTGTCCTCGCCTATGCCACAGCCATCTAGACCATCCATAACTCCTTCCTTCATGCTGCCTTTGACCAGCAGGTGTGGACCCTTCCACACATGATCTCCCACTTTCAGGTACACTTTAAAATGGCCCTGAAGGTCTGCACTATGTCGCCAACCCTCCCCCGCTCAGTTGTCACTGCAGCACGGCTCTGGCGCGCAAACCCCCTCCCTTTCTCGATGCCTCCTCCCTCCCTTCCCTCGCCTCAGGCTCTTAGGAGCCCAGGCGTAAATCAATAAACATCGATGAATCCCCCCTCAGGTTGGGACCATCTAGTACTAAAAAAATTTTGGCCTCCAACTAGGCAGGAAGCGGAGGACCACTAACCAACCATGACAGAGGAGGAGGAGAGATTGGTCAGCTCATCTGAAGGCGCAGAACTTCAGCAGTTGCACTAATGGTGTAGAAGTGGGTCAAGCTGAGAGCAAGGGCATTGGGGCATCAGCATGGTGGGGATTATGGTTTAGGACATAACTGTTAACATGATCAATATCAGCTTCATGGTAGCTTTGATAAATTCCGCCACATAATGTTCATATTGAAGGCAGGCTTCTGGAAGATGAGCAGAACGTTCAATAAATTTCCTGGTGATCACAGTATTAGGGTTAAAGGACGCTAGTGCAGCCACATACATGATAGAGATGACAGCGGTGCTAGACAAATTGTTGATTTCATCCTGCACAGCATTAAGTAAATCATGGGCGAAGCTAACTGTGCTCTTCCATTGTTTGAATTCATTGACAGACTTTGTGATTGTGATGCAAAAGCGATGACAAAGGTGGGAGACAACGCTGCTAAGGCAAGCTGGTCTCTTTGGAAGAAGATGACATCGTGTTTAAGGGGCATAACGTTTGAGTGGGATAGATTTGTCAAAATCTTAGTTAAAAACTTCATCCCAGTCATATCCATCTAGGGCTTCCTCACCTGATTCAGCAACTTCCAATATGTCAATCTCACCTTATTCGTCAACCTCATCCAGTATAGCCCAGGTATTCTGCTTCGTGAGAATAGGGGAGGCATAAATGTGTGGGTGGTAGTAGGCGAAATGGGAGTTTTTTGGAGGCAAACAGTGGTCCAAGCCTGATTTTTTGGTTGGGGCAAATTCAGGTTGTGTATGTGTGGCTGGAGTTTTAGTGGGGGCAGATTTCCTGTTCTGGAACAGCGAGTTAGTGTGTTGGGTGTGGGCAAAAAACATCCCATCAGACGCCGCTGGCAAGGGTTCAGAAATAGTACTAGATGTAGTAGCATGGGAGCAGAACTTTTTATAATGGACTAATTCAAAACAGAGGGTTCAGATCTATTGACCATTAGGCATGATCCCAAAATAAGTTCTCAGTGCTTCAGCAATGCAAGCACGTGGGGGAATTTGTTGGGAGATGACATGGTAGTGTGGGATGATGGTGTCAGGGGTGCGAGGGGCTTCAAGGCGCTCTGCATCAGAGGGAATGGCGAAGGTGTGGTTGGTTTGTGTGACATAAGCCAAAAACCCTGACATCAATCCTTCATACATAAATTTTGAGGAGATATGAAGGGAGGATTGCAAATTATACCATCAGTTGGTGTCATAAGAGAGTCAAGTACAAGTAAAAGGAATGAGGAGATTTTATAGATCAAAGGAGTCAACGACGCAGCTGCAGTGGCCTCCTTAGTTTGGAAGCTTATGTCAAAATATCCCTTGAAAGATCTGATATCAATAAAGCTGCTGCGCAAAGGTAGCTGTGGTGAGTTTGATAATTGTTTTGTTAGCATATGAAAACAAAAAGCCCAGAGTTAATCAAGAGGCAAAATAAAATTGAGTTTATGAGGGCAAATGTGTTGTGGAAAGACAGGTTGATGCATGCCATTTAAAGCGCTAAATCCTATGGAGAAACAAGCTAGCAGAATATCTTGACGCGTTATTCAAGCCCATCCAAACGCATTTTCCCACATGGTGGAAAATGCTAGGTGGTGGATCACTGCTGCCACAAACTGGAGCAGCAGGCGGCAGATCTGAGGACATCAAAGTGAAATGGACGTGACCAGTTGGCAATGGTTAAACTTACTTCTTGTTAATTTTCTATTGAAAGTGATATTGAGTGAAAAGAAAAGTTTTTAGACTGGGGCAAAAATAGTATGAAGACCATTATTTAAGTTAGGTGCTCTAAAAGTCACGTTGAGTATAAAGTCAAAATTCAAACAATAAATTTCCTCTTGAAGATCACTCTAAACTGATAGGGAACTCTTCCCTATATTCTTCACGCAGAACCAGGTGAATATTGATAACAGAGAAACAATATAAGGATAACCAATTTATGAACTCTTATTACAAGAGTAAGCTATACAATTAATGTATAAACAATAGTTTTTATCTAAGATCTGCTTTTATTAAGAAAACATTCAGGGTTTATATAGTGCAAATGGCGCATAGCTTTTCAGCTGCTCAATAAAGATTATTTATTTATACCAGAAGGTTTTGACCCTTAAAATTATCTTCTGAAGACTTGCAGATTTCATTTCCCTGATTACCCTCCAGAAGTGTAATCTTCATGGTTCAGCAATAATTTATTAGTGTGTTGGAAACTCAGTTGACACATTATCCATCTCATTAATAGAATAGATTTAAGCATATTAAAGAGTGGTATTAAAATCTAATATCTGGCAATGATTGCTGACTAAATTATTAGTTGCATAAAATTCATGGGAGGTTTCAATGATTATTTTTAATCAGTAGTTTTCTTGGATCATCCCCAATAGTATTAGCTAGTGATTTAATGAGTGATTAACACCCAATAGCTATATTACTATGATAAATTGTTCTGATTGAAGGTTTAGGGAGTTTGTCAAAACTAACAAGGCAATTTTATTGCTTGTTTCAATGGTATTAGGCGTCATCAAGCAAGACAATCTAATAAATTGGTGTCCAGCTCCAGACACTAATATAGATTGTTGAACATCAAGGATTACGCTTTTCATGGTAATCAAGGCAAAGATACCCACCAATATTCAGAAGCAAAAATCAATAATCAAAACTATCTGGAGTACAGTTTAATCTGCAGTGAGCAGCTGAAAAGCTATGCGCCAGCTGTAATATAAAAAACCCCGATGTTTTCCTATTAAAGAAGATATTAAGCTAATTAAACTTAACTGTTTATACACTAGATGTATAGCTTACTCCTTAAATAAGGAGTAGAAGGATTGGATATCCTTAGGCTGTTTGTTTGTTATAAGATTTCATCTTGGCTTTCTTAAATTGAATAGGGAAGGTTTACTACCAGTTCAAAGAGATATTAAAGAGGAAGAAGCACTTGAAAAAATTGACCTTATACTAAACGTGGCTCTTAGAGCAATCCATTTCTTATAATATTCTTCATACTACTATTGCAACAGTTATTCATTCTATCTAATCAATGTAAATTGTCAAGAATTTTTGCAGTTAAACCAGGTAGCAAAATCGAACTACAATCTTAAGAGCGTCCCAAAATTTAACATTTGGTGCTCACTACAGGGGGTAGTTGAGTTGTCAAAAGCCAATTTTGATCTAGATTGTTTTATAAGAATGAACTTGAGAAGCTCTGGACGGAGATGGAAACTGAAATCAAAACTTGGTTAGCTTGGCATCCTAAGCTGATGCCAGTACCTTGGAGGAGTATGTAACCAAAGTAGACGAAGTTATTGAACAAGTCAGAAATGCAAATAACAACCATTGTTGAAATGTTGCCTCTTTATAGTGTAAATTGGGCGAACTCATTAAGGAAAATTTAAAAACCAAAAAGGAAGTGGACTTATAACACCTTTGACGTTTACAAGAGGATATGACGAAATTGACAAAGTGGATTGAGGGTTTAGAAAATTACAAATGTTATTGTGCGTAACTCAAGGTTAATGAAGATGACAAATTTATCTGAAAAACTCCAGTTGGGAAGACACTCAAACTCTAAATGTGCCTAAATTGTTTTCTGGTATGTTATAAATGACTCCCAAAACCACATCTATGGTTAATAGATTTGATGGGAAAGAATCTCCTGTCAGTGGAGCGACCATAGAGTTTTGAGAATATACTGAATTTTCCCACCTTTAACCAGGTTAACGCCCTAGTGTATTTCCATCTCTTTAAGATGATGTTCAGTTATGGGACCACCAAAAGCGGTAACCATAATGAATGTCTCAGCAATGATTGCCAATATCTGGTGCTACCTCACCTTAATGGAGACAAATGGTCATACGCTGAAGCAAAAGTAGCAATCATTCTTTAATTTTTTTTGTCTACTCAAATGGTGAATTACAAACAAGAAATTATGAGTATAAAGTTCCAAAAGGATGAGAAGATGGACAATTCCTCCAATTGTTCTTATCAAGAGTCCTAGATCTTGGCTAGGTAGAAAGCGCTTACTGGCTTTGATGCACGCATAGCCATACAGGCAGCGCTTCAGCTCTACCACAAACTGCATTGGATTATGGCAGCAGCATTAGTAATTTAAACCATGACCACACAGATGATGGGCCATCTAAAGATGCACAAAGAAATTTTTTGAAGCTCCCAACTAAACTTTCAAGGTGATCCAGACGAAGGCTCAGAATATTTTCAAATTCACTGAACCCTCTAAAAAGACTAAGAGTTGAATTTTAACGGGAAATAAACCTGGAGCTCAATTATAGTGGACAAAAAACCAATTTGCTGTTTCCAAAGTGGGAAATTTGGTCGTGTAATGCCCAGTGTCAGGACAAAAAGCCAAAGGATCAAGTTAATCTAGTTCATAACAAGGCTAGGTAATCATTTCAGAGTCAGGAAAAAGGACTTGCAGTCTAGACAAGGGACGTTCTTGTACTGCTGTTAAACCTATCCTGCCTGATATAATGAACAATGATATCAACATCTCTTATCTATTTGTGGAAGAGGGCGCATCATATCCGCTCCATTAAGTGGTCAACTTGGTCTTAACGTAATTATCTGAGCTAAAGCAAAGAGGATTGATCCCAAAATTAATTAAGAAGGTTGCTCATTCATATGCATGACAGTTAGTAGAGAAACCTGGAACCGCCAAAATCCCTATAGATTTAGTTAAAATGAAGTTGGATGAGGAGAACGTTTTCTTATCTATAAGCGCAATCAAGAAGTCTTTCCCTGAATTATCCTCTCAAAATATTCACACTCTTGATTTGGTGAATAGTACCACTATCCATTCACTAAATACCTTATTGAAGTACTTGTAGTGTACCTATGCAAATTATGTTATTCAATAGGTTAAAAATATAAGCAAAAAATGATAGTGGAGCGCCAAACAGCATTGTTCACCAAATTAGTGAAACTAATGAAGATCTCGTCATATTTGGAGCATCAGAACAGTATGGAACGGCCAGAACAGACGTCGTCATATCATGTGGAGCATATAGTGCGCTACCACTTCATTTGGATCACTGGTGGTATCAGCTCCCGCTATAGTGCTGGCCAATCTATATTATGATATATGTATTTTTAGTACTAGATTATGATATATGTATTGGGATGGAGTTCCTGAGGAAGTATGGGTTAAGTAGGACTTGAGGAAAACACTGACAATATTGGGAAGACGCTGCCTTTGGTGTATGATTGGAAGGGAAAACCCTGCTGACAAAAGGATTAATTTTGTCAACCTGATTTATAATGATGAAATTAAACCCATTATTTGGTTTCAGAAAAATGCACTTACTGGTGCTAACACTGGAAATCCCAATATAGTGGCTGACTGCACGAGGCTTAGTGCATTGCAGTCTGCTGAGAGGATGGGGCTTCATAAGATGCAAGGTTGGACAAGACTTTGTTCATTAGAATAGGATAGGACTTGGATTAAATAAACATTGAACTATTCTGCCGAAAAAGTACTTTATAAAAAATAGACAGTACTATTTATACCATTTTTGAAAAGTAAAAGGGCATCATTATTTGTTGGGAATGGCGAAGAGGAATTTATCACTCAATCTTTATATACATGTGGTTTGTCCCTCACCACATCCCACCTGGAAGGTCAGCTTAGCTTCTTGATCTCTTAATGATAGTCTCATGAATAGGTTAAATTAGTAAAATCCTTAAGTAGGAGCTCTATTAATGTTCCAGGTTTAGAGGTCCAACTTATTATCCTCAATAATCTACAGCTGATGAAGATATTGGGAGTTTTAAGCCATGGGCGATAGAGTTGTGTGAATGTAGCCCTGGATTTAGGAAAATATTTGTATTTAATATTAGAATAAATAATAGCTAATCTGGATAAATAATGTAATACTCTAAATTTGAAGCTAAATCAATTATAGGGAATTAAGCCATAACTTGGGACTTATGGGACCGTTTGGGTAGTCTTAAGGTCGAGTCCTGCACAGCAGCAAGTCAACCTTAACCCCAGGACAAGGCTTGCGCCTTGCATAGGGATAATCTCAACAGAGCCCCCTTCAATTCTTGTCAAAGGGGATTAAATCTTAGTCATTGTGGAAAAACTTGGCCAAATTAACAGCTGAAGTATTCACAAAATATATTTGTAAATTGGCAGTTAAAATTCATCTGGCTCCCCTGACTGATGCATTTCATCTCTAGATTTAAAGAATTTTATTAGATGATGGCCAGTCCAGGTTAAGATAGCTTAGTTTGGGTCAAGAGAAGACATCAAATTTTCATTTTGAAGGGAGCCAGACCATTTGATCTCCATCAGAAGAGCGCAACGGCAGCATGTTTGATGGACGTAATTTAGTGGCGTTACAGTAGGAAAGGTGGCTAAATCTGACTTCTGAAGGGCAGCAATAGTGAGGCTTGGAAATGGAGATCATTTTTGGCAATTTCGAGGTAAGTTCTTAACTTTTATATTATATTGATTATTAAGCCTTGGATTTCAGGTGGTCACACTCAACCTGTGAACTGTTAGTTATATAAAAACCTCTTTGATCTATGTAGATCTTTTGACCGGTTCATTAGCAGGTCTAGTCTCAATTGGGTTGATGATATTATTTCCAACATTAAAAAACAGTCCTAGTTTAGGTGATGGTCTGCAGGCGGTGCCATGATAGTAGGGAAAATATAGTTGCATTTTTGATGTAAATTCGCAACTTTCAAAGTTATTTAATTTCTCAGCCTTAGATTTTAGGCTGTTCAAATAAATTTCATGCTTGGATTTGTCAAGATCAGCATCATCCCAAGCTGAGGGTGGTGCCAGATAAGCTCAGATAGCTCTTTTAGCAATGTTGGGACTTATTTTTAAAGGAAAGCCATTGAAATCACTGAGTGACAAACTTGCCTGCAAGGAGTTTTAGCTTATTCTTGCTTTTATGAAGGTAAGTCCAAAGTTTTTGATCCAGAGCTTTTGCCATTTCAATGTGCTGGTAATATTTGGGGCTTCCATGAGCTCTCAAGGCTTAATATCAGTGTCAAGGTCAAAAACTGGCTCTCAAGCTATCCTAAATTAATTAAGTCAATAGCTCTAGAGGTATTTGTTCTTCTATGGGGCTTGTTGAGATTTTTTCCCATATTCCCAGCCTTCTAGATTACCTGGTAATACTAGGGAAAATTCCCTAAGGAGAAGTGAATCAGAAATCAGTTGGCCTAAGTTTCAGAGTATGATATGTTTGGGGGATTTTGAGATAATTTCTTGGTCGTATCTGTTGGGGATCAATCCAGATGAATACCTAAGATCTCATCGGGCAGAGTTGCTGACAAAATAGGGGCATCTGATAGTGATTAAATATCATGTGTACTGATTAGTATTGGTCAGGTTTCATCACTGACTGATTGGGAATGAGTAGCAAGTTGCAAAGTGAGTGATGCCGCCTGCAGCTAGCGAATCAATTGGTTAGTGAGTGACCTGCCATAATGGGTAATAAATCCCATTACCTAAGCAGTCGCTATCCAATTATGGTTGGTTCACTTGGATTGAGAGGTAAACGTTAGGGACATGTTTTCTGACTCTTTCCATTTGAGGTCTCGAGGATGTCCAAAGACAGAATCCTAGCCAGGATGGGGAAGATCATCGCTGCTGAGACGAGGATGGGTGATTTAATGGCAACGGCTACCATTTCATCAAAAAGGTGTCAACTGAGGGTTAGACAGCTGAATCCCCTACTTATAATTCCCTAGGATTTACTATAATAAAAAACAGTATTTTGGAATTGAAACAGACCAGCTCAACTTTCCATTTGGTTTCGCCCATCCTGGGGTTGTTACAGGTGATAAGGATTTAATCGATCAGGTGGACCAAGATCCTTGTATGGCAGAAATCCAGAAGATAAAGAAAAACAGTAACTAGAAAAGCATTATTTACAGTTATATTGTCAATTTGGTGTATAGTTAGCCTATCAGCTTCTATTGTGTCATTCTATCTCAAGGATATTATTGAAGAAGGCAATAACTGGAAGACTCTTAGGGAGAAGAGTAAAGATAGCAGCGGGGATCTAGAGACGAAGGAACCACAATCAGGGATAGCTGCCAACTGTGTGTTGAGCCAAGAGAGACTGTCACCGGGGTATCTTAACAAAGATTGGGTGGACAAGAGTATAGGGAACAAATCCCTATGAGTATGACTTCAAGAGTATTTAATTGAAAAACTGGCTGAGTGTTGGGCCAAATAATAGTTCAATCTCAACTGCAGATGATAGTCTCCATACTTTTATCAATTAATACATTCTATACAACGTGATGAAGTGCACGAGGAAATTGAACCTATGCAATAGAAAGGTTACTGGGTTGATGGCCGATAATCAGCCTAGATTAAATTTTTACAAGTTGGTGCTCACTACAGGGGTTTAGAGTTAAAGAATATAGAAAATGATGTTCTATGAAAATGTTTCCAATTTTGGAAATAAGTTAATAGAGGAAGTAACAAAAATAGAACGTAAAGAGGATCACGTTCAGTGGCATTCACCCAGCTCAGCAGTGGAGCTCAAAGTGAAGCAAAATGAAGATACTTATGTTCAGGGAAAAGGACTTACAGCCTAGATATGGAACTATCTAGTGCTGCAAGGAAACTAGTTCCACCGGATATCTAATTGAGATGAAGAGTATCAGCAGGGCCAACTTGGGTTGGAATTGGGTCCCCTTTAAATAGTCCTGAGGAGTGAGTGTTTAGATGAGGCATTGGACGAAATAAGAAGCAATCAATACAGATAATTGGATTGCCATACCAATGAAGAGATAAAGTCAAAATAAGAAATATATAATCCAAAACGGTGGAGAAAATCATTGGAATCAATAACACTCAATCACTGGTCAGAAGTTGCTGGAGACGAGTTCATCAATTTATGATAAATTGGATGAAGCTAACGAGGCCAGAACGACCTGTGTAATTAAGGATAGCCATGAAGGTGGAAAATCGTTTTCAGGAGAAAAACAATCTGGACAATTGGACGAAACTTTAGCTGATGAGATAAGAAGATCCAAAGCATCAGTTGACGAAATAAGAGATGAAATTAGGACCTGTTGGACGAATAACCAGTCAGGGTTAAAGGCCTTGTATTCAAGAGAATTGCCAAAAAGTCGGCAAGAGTAGCCTATATGTGAGGAAATAGCGCTGCAAAAGTATAGTGAAGGTTAATACTAATTGGAAGTATTGAACCAAAAAGACAATTATTGCAATGTTCCCAGCGGACCTCTGAACCATTAAATGGTTATGTCCTGAGATTTTGGTCAAGTCCCAGAAGGAGACCACTGAATCAAATGGTTGGTTAAATCTTAAGAGGATAAGATTTTTGAACCATGATAACTGGTAGGTTTAAGTACCCAGGACCCAGTTTAGATAATGAGGAAAAGTAGGACCTCTGAGCCTTTTTGTAGGTTGCAAGTCCCATTGCAAAAGAAAATTACAAATATATATATATAACATATAAAATATCGATTTTTATGGTCTATGAGTTTTGGACCTAAGAAGCGACAGGAAATCCTGATGGCTGAATGGAGGGAATTCCACCCTCAATGAAATGAAATTATTGGCTGGGGTAGCCAAAAGTATCAACCTATTGGTTGATTAAGAGAAACTCGCTGATCTGTCAGAAATCCAGCAAGAGGAGGTGCTCAAATTGTTGAAAAGTATCGGAGAGTATTCGCCCAAAAAATGACTAGGACTTGGGACACACACACACACACACACACACACACACACATTGATTAACAAGGTCAATACTGGGGAAAATCTGCCGATCCAGATGAAATGAGATTGCCATCATGAGTGCCAAGAGTATCAATCTATAGAAACTTATTCAGGACTTCTCCCAAATAGCCAAGCCATTATTCTATTTATTAAAGGATCTAAAAAAGGATTCATATGTAATGAAGAGGCCCAGGACTCCTTTGATGAGTTATGCTGGTATTTAATAAATTCGCCAATTCTGAAATATCCAAATTTTGATCTGGAGCTTATCATTCAAACTGATGCTTCATTGATGGCGATTGGCGCCATACTGAGCCAAGTAGACAAACTTGGGGACGAGCATCCAGTGGCATATGTGAGCCAGACACTCTCAGCCGCTGAGAGGAACTACACAGTGACTGAGCGGGAATGCCTTGAGGACATATATTCATGTAAGCAGTTTCAGGTGTACGTCCACAGAACGCACTTTAAGGTGGTGACGGACCACTCTTTGCTGCGTTGGCTGCACAATCTAAGGGAACTGGAAGGATGACTGGCCCAATGGGCATTGAAGTTACAGGCTTACAATTATGAGATAGTCCACTGAGTGAGGGCTTCTTATCAGAACGTGGATGGCTTATCGTGGTTGCCAATGGTCCAGTTGGTATACCTGCAGGCAGATGAGCTATTCCAGAGAATGGTTGAAGGAAGAATCGAGGATGAGCCCCAAGATATCCAAGGTGCACTTCAAAAAGCGATGGAAAACACTGAGACTATGGATGGATAAGTATTTAATACAATCAACGTGAAGTGGCTATTATTATTAAAACCATTGGAAAGAGCAGCGATAGTACAAGCAGATCATAAGGTTGTTGGGCATGGAGGCCTGAGGAAAACAACTGACCATATTTGCCAGTATTATTACTGTGAATCAATTAACTATAATGTCGCGGATTATCTGGCTTGTTGCGTGGAGTGCCAGCTGCACAAAACACACAATATTACAACTGGATACCAACTGGTCCGCCTTGGATTCGCCTGGCACGTGGTGTCCATCAATTTGATGGGACCGCTGATAATGAGCACAGGGGGAGTCAAGTACATAATAGTTGCCATCAACCATTTGATGAGATGGGTCAAGATGAAGGCTCTAACATGAGTAGACGCTACCAGTACCAAAAGGTTCATCCTGGATCAAGTGGTATACCGGCATGGATGTCCACAAGTCCTGCTGAGTGACAATGAGACCAACTTCACATCTCATGTGATCCCGAGGTTAATCAAAATAATGGGGATCCAAGGAGCCGTGTCAGTACCATACCGACTGTAGACAAATGGACTGGTAGAACGGGTCAATGGGACGCTGGCCATGATGTTAAGGAAGCTAGTCGCAGGGAGAACTTCCACGTGGGGAACGTAACTGAGTTTGGTGACGTTTGCCTACAATATTAGCCACCATACGGCAGTGGGAAAGACACCATTTGAGTTATTATATGGAAGAAGGCTGTGTTGCCACCAATTTTATATATGGTGGTGGAGCCTACGTTGGGTATGAGTACTGAGCAATACTTGAACTGACTGACGAGTATCCTGATCAATATGCAATCACAAGCATTTGACACAAACTTAAAGAAAAGAATACAAGCAAAGTTGATGGATGACAAGAACAGACTGGCATTAGAAGAATATCAAATAGGGAAAGAGTCGCCTATTGCGTTATGCATGGTTTTGGATGAAGAAACAAATTAGATGCATTGTGGTCAGGTCCAATTGAAGTAATCACCAAGATGGCAACCAATGCTTACTCCATTAAGAATCTCTTGGATGGAAGAGTTTAAATCGAGTATACACTAAGTATCTAAAGCATTGGATCATTGAAAAAAATAAAAGAGTTCCTGAAGGACCAATGAACCAATAAGTTGGTCATGTCCTGATGATTAGGTCAAGTCCAAAAAGAGGACCTCTGAAGCAATCTAGATGGTTAAGTCTGAAAAAAGAATCTCTGAATCATGGAACACTGGTAGCTTTAAGTACCCAGGACCCAGTTTGGGGAAAGATGGACCTCTGAACCAAAACAAGGTCAAGTCCCATAGTAAAAAAGAAGAATAAAGATAAAAAATCGATAAAAGATAATGGAAAAAAATTATAAACCACATAGATAAAAAAGCCGATATATTTTTATAATTTTTATTTTAATAGATCATCCTCAGTATGGGGATGATTCTGCCTATGTCGCCTCTTGGGGGAGGGAGAATGGATCGCGGTAGGAATAAGCAGCCTGTTAAATTGATATGCAATCAGATGCTAGCGAGGGTAAGACCTACACAAAACCACATTTGTTGAGTGGACGCTGAGCCCTGAGAAAAAGCAACTAGGGGAAGGGAAATTAAGATGGAAGAGGATGCCAATCGCAAAACCCCAGAGCGGGGAGGAAAGCAGCAGTATAAAAAGAGGCAATTGGCGAATAGCCCTGAGTAATCCCAATATGGCACTGGAGCCAGAAGATTAGTCCTGAGCGCCTGCCGATGGGCTTCATCAAGGATACTGGACATGTGGGCCAGCAACAAAGAAGGGACACTCAATGGGGGGTTGCCAAATCATGGCCCTTATCAATGCCATCAGTGGAAGATACTAATGGGAAGCTTTGGAGAAGAGATAGTTGTGCGGGAGCGGATTGCATCCTGCAAGCAGTGACTATGGGCTTCATGGAAGCTAAAGCTGAATGAACGGTGGAACCCTGGTGAGGCTGGAAGCTTCGTGGACCAACTTTTTAAGAAAATGCCAGAAAAGCGAAGAGCATATACAGCAGTATCCCAATCCAGAAGGTTATCTAGATCAGAGGGATTCAGCACTGAATTCAAAGCCTCAGTGACTTGGGCCCAGAGTTCAGTGTAGGGGAGCTCAAAGTGTATGCTGTTACCAATTGAGAGCTCGGAGAACAGAACAGCAGATTTGTAAAATTGATTGAGTCAGAAGAGGAACTCAGGGAGTAAGTCCAACCCAGCCAGAAACAAATGATCCAGAGCAACAGGCATAATCTCTGGAGCATCTATGATGATGTTCAGAGCATCAGAGAAAGTAGCCAAATCCAGGAGGGTTTTGAAGTCCAACTCTGGAATTGACTGCAGAGGAAGAGTCAGCTGAGAGTTGTTTGAAATGATGGCCAGCCTAGTATGGAGAGATTAGTTACCATTTCTGGCAATTCGATGGAAGGACTAGCTGCTTGTGCCAGAATAGGCGTATGAGTCCTGGAAGGACCATAAAAGAGGTTCTGTCAAGCATCTTAACTATCTGCTGGTTGAGACGGAGGTCTGTATCAGACAGACTATTGAGAAGCTGCTGGTAGCAAGATTCAAAATTTGACATATGAGCTGGATGAGAGGGGAGATGTCCAACTTATATAGAAGTTGACATTATGCACTCTATAATCCATTAAGCTCCAATTTCAGAGAAATTAATTCAAAATTAATGAGATAAGCTCTCCAAGGGAAGAATTAAGAATAACTTATGCCAAGAGTTTATGAGTGAAATAACAAGGGCGAATAAGAAATAAGTATTCTTAATTAAGCTGTGAATTGAACATTGATGGCAAGAGTCTCCTGTCTAGGACAAGAGGAAATCAGGAAACCAAGGACGCCAGACCAAGAATCCTGAATTTGACAGCGGATCATATACCCTGATGGGAGGACTCCAGATCCTGGGACTAATATCATCACAAGTAAATTGATCAGCCTGGCATGACAGAAAGTCATGGGGACTGCGCTCTGAGAATGCAGTAGCGAGGAGGATGAGGATGAAAGCCATATGCTAAAGGTCATCCCAAGCAGCATTGATTATTGATGAGTGTACTCTGCTTGAACCAATGAAGCATTGACCAGGTGTCTGAAGCGGTGTTCGCATACCCTATTCCTTTTCTCGCTGGAAATATAGGCAAGAGGGGGGATGTGTTGGAATTTTTGCCCATATTCCCAGCCTGCTATATTACCTGGTATCGCTAGGGGAATTTCCTTAAGGTGCAGTGAATCATAAATTGGTTGGCCCAAGTTTGAGAGGAACTACGTTTGGTATATTTTGAGATATTCGTTTGGTTGTATCCATCAGGGATCAAACCAGATGAATACTTAAGTTCTTATCGGGCGGAGTTGCTGACAAAATAGGGACATCTGATAGTGATTAACTATCAGGTGTACTGATTGGGATCAGTTAGGTTTCATCACTGACTGATTGGGAATGAGTAGCAAGTTGCAAAGTGAGTGATGCCGCCTGCAGCTAGCGAATCAATTGGTTAGTGAGTGACCTGCCATAATGGGTAATAAATCCCATTACCTAAGCAGTCGCTATCCAATTATGGTTGGTTCACTTGGATTGAGAGGTAAACGTTAGGGACATGTTTTCTGACTCTTTCCATTTGAGGTCTCGAGGATGTCCAAAGACAGAATCCTAGCCAGGATGGGGAAGATCATCGCTGCTGAGACGAGGATGGGTGATTTAATGGCAACGGCTACCATTTCATCAAAAAGGTGTCAACTGAGGGTTAGACAGCTGAATCCCCTACTTATAATTCCCTAGGATTTACTATAATAAAAAACAGTATTTTGGAATTGAAACAGACCAGCTCAACTTTCCATTTGGTTTCGCCCATCCTGGGGTTGTTACAGGTGATAAGGATTTAATCGATCAGGTGGACCAAGATCCTTGTATGGCAGAAATCCAGAAGATAAAGAAAAACAGTAACTAGAAAAGCATTATTTACAGTTATATTGTCAATTTGGTGTATAGTTAGCCTATCAGCTTCTATTGTGTCATTATATCTTAAGGATATTATTGAAGAAGGCAATAACTGGAAGACTCTTAGGGAGAAGAGTAAAGATAGCAGCGGGGATCTAGAGACGAAGGAACCACAATCAGGGATAGCTGCCAGCTGTGTGTTGGGCTGAGAGAGACTGTCATTGGGGTATCTTAACAAAGATTGGGTGAATAAGAGTATAAGGAACAAATCCTTATGAGTACAACTGTAAGAGTAAATAATTGGAAATACTGGCTGAGCGTTGGGCCAAATAATAGTATAATCTTAACTACTGATAATAGTCTTCATACTATTATTGATTGGTACATTCTATACAATGCAATGAAGTGCCTAAGGAAATTGAACCTGTGCAATAAAAAGGTTACTGGGTTGATGGCCGATAATCAACCTAGAGTAAATTTTTACAGGGCTCTTGAGGCTTAATTTTATTGTCACATTTGTGAGCTAGCTGTCAAAGCTTGATTCATCATTGAATTTAGAAATTAGCTCTTAAATCTTAGTTCCATTGTGAATTTTGGAAAATCGTCATGAACTTTACCCAAATTAGTTGGTTTGAATATTTTTGAGGCTCATTTGTCAAGTTTAATTTGCCGCTTAAGATTTTTGGGTCCAAACAGGCAATGGGCTTCACTTCCACTTTCAGCTCCAAAACAGCAGAGAGGAAACGGCATCAAATGGTCTAATCTGTTTTTTGCTAAATAAAGATATTAAACTAAGTATCAAAATTAATTATTTTTAAAGTTTGAACACTCTGATTGGTCTGATATTCTGTTTTTGACTGGAGGATGAGTTGTAGCTTGTCCAACTTCTTTTTGGTCTTTTTCAAAGCTAAAAGGTTTTTGAACATAACTTTTCTGAAGTAGAAAGTCCTAGCATCCAATAGCATTCGATTGAGTAATAGCTTTAAATTCTTCTTCTCACCTAGCATACCACATCCTTTTGAGACGTGATGCTTTATCCATATAATAAAATATTGCGTTTAATCTTTTTTCTTATGATGCTGGCATTTTTGCTCAATAATATCTTTTTCAAATTCTTCATGCATTCTTAATAGGTTAAGCAAAGGTTTCAACTGACTGGGAGTTATAAAGTGCACAAGATCTTCTGGGACACACTCAATTTTTTTCTTTGGAAAGTTTTCCCCACTGCCTCTTTGTTTTGGTCATTTCAGAGGAGGTAGGTCAGAAACTCAGGATCTGGAGTGCTCAATGTAATTTGATATTCTTTGTTAAAAGCGAGGGGATCTCCTCAGGGTGGCCTTGAAAGCGCCCCTATGGTGAGCAATAGCTATCAGGCTTCCGCCAGATGCATTTGCTGGTGCTAATGCCGGGAAACACAATATGATGGCTGATTGAGAGAGGTTTAGTGCATCATAGTCAGCTGATAGGATGGGTTATATAACACGCAAGGTTGGACAATACTTTTTTCATTAGGATAAGATAAAAACTTAAATAAAATAAGATAAATGAATCATTATGCTGAAAAAGTACTTTATTAAAAATAGGAAAGTACTATTTATAGTACTGTTGAAAGGTAAAAGGGAATCATGATGCATTGGGAATGGCAAAAAGGGATTCATCAGTCATTATTTATTCCCTCGTGTTTTGTCCCTCATAGCGTCCCACCTGGAAGGTCAGCTGAACTTCTTGATTTTGTAATAGTTTCATAGAATAGTTTAAAGTGGTATTAACCTTAGTTAGGAGCTCTTTAAATGGTCCAGGGTTAGTGGTTTAACTTGTTTAGCTTCCATAATGAACATCTAATGAAGATATTGGGAGTTTTGGGCCACAGATGATAGAGTTGTGTGTATGTGGCCCTGGAATTAGTTAGATTATTTGTAAAGATTATTAGAATAAATATCAAACAAATTCAGAGTAATTAAAGTAATACTCCAAACTTGAATCCTTAGTTAATGATAAGGAATTGAGCCTTAATTCGAGACTTTTGGGACCATTTGAGTAGTCTGAAGGTAGAGTCTCACACAGCAGCATATGTCAACCTTTTTCCCAGGACAAGGCTTACACCTTGCATAGGGAGAATCCCAACACCCACTATATAAAGTAGTTGGATGTAAATTGAAAGAAATGCTAATGTAAATCATGGGTAATCGTTGAATACCTTAAGGATGAATGAAATGAACACTATTCTGCCAGAAAATTAAATTGTAGTTAAAACAGGGGTAATAATAGAACTCCTTGAACACTTATATAGGGAAGTCATCAGCCATGGAGAAAATTGAGGATTGAGACATGGGTGACGCCAGGAATCATTATGCCTGGTCACAGATAAATATGCTCTGAGCTAATCTGAAAGAGTAACTGGTAAAATTTGAGAAGAATCAAATCGTCACATTTCTGCATCTTCTTCTGATGGAGGAACTTAGTAATTTCACAATTTTAGTCATTATCTGAAATGAAATTTTTGGCAAAAACTGCCAAAAGTGTTAATATTTTAGTGGGTCATGAGCATCTGGCTGATTTATCTGAAAATCAGCAAGAAGATGTGCTCCAATTATTCAAAAAATATTGGAAAAATTCTCTAAAAATGAACACAATTTGGAATGTGCAAAAATGCAATTTATAAAGTCAATACTGGGGAATATCTGCTAATAAGAAGGAGAACTGTCCGTAGGTCAAGGGCTGCTGAAGCTGAGTTCAGCAAAGAAATCAAGTTAGTAGATCATGGGCTCCTCATTCCATCATCAAGCCCATGGGTGATTCCAATCCTCCTGATTATAAAGAATGGCAGATCAAATTGAGTATTAATCAATTATTGCCAATTAAATAAGATCACTAACAAAGACTCCTATCCACAGACACAAATTGATGATGCACTCAATCGTCTGAGGGAAGCAAAGTACTTTTTAGTTATGGACTTGATTTTGGGGTATTGGAAAATCAATTTGCCAAAGTAAGATTAGGAAAATGTGCAATAGTTTCTGCAAAAGGGTTTTACTAGCCGATCAGAATGTCCCAGTATTAAGCAATGTGCCATCAACATTCCAGCAGTCTGTCATGTTTACATGACTTTATTGAGGGCACCAACAGCAAGGACTAGGCTGGATGGCAGGAGGTCCAAAAGGTTAAGCTCCACGACCTTTCTGACCTGAAGCACACCTTGGACCAACGCTGAGTACAAGCCAGATATGCATAGGTTGGTACAAATGTTGTGCATAACGCCAATTTCCTTATTTTGGCTTTGAATTAAAATGGACGAGTTATTTACTTAATGATGATGGCTCAATTTGGTTCATTGATGAACAGAGGTTCAAGACCCATTCAATTTACAAAATTTTAACTAATGGTTGCCTCGAATCCAAACAATTACTTAAGTTTGGAATATTTTGAATATAGCACTCTGTCAGATGGAAGTGTGTGCTTATTGGTCCACCTTGGTTTAGCAGCATTTTCTCTGAAAGATTATTCTTCCAAGTTTGTTTAGCTATGATCCCACAATGCCAACCTTTATCGTTGGTTGTCATTCCCATTATAAACACTCCAATTTAAAAACAGTTTTAATTTATGTTGACTTAGGCGTACCTGTGCGTGACATCTTCAAGGAGGTCTCACATCACGTTAGCCTATTTTTTTGTTTTAAAATTACTACAATATCAGGTACACTACGGGGCTTCCCATTTTTCCTCCAAACCAGAGCACCTGCGCACACTAGCCCTGTTCAAAGCTTGGTTATGAATGGCACTTTGGGCCCCAGCCAAGTTTTGCTCTTAATTAGATCACTCTTTTTGTGTACCTGCTAGCCACCCTTGACCTATTTCAATGTAGCTTTAGTTCCCTCTACTGGGCTACTTTTATGTTCACACTGACAACGAGTTCCATTTTGTTGGTCCAATGCTCCATGCACCACCACGCTGGGAACTGAAGTTTTATAGACTCTCACCTGACACAGGCCATGGATTTAATACTCAATGACTTAAAGTTATCCTGAATGCGGGTATATTTAGACGATATCAATGTCTTTAGCAAGAACTTTAAAGACCACTTAAAGCATTTGGATGAAGTATTAAAGTGGTTGGCAATGGCGAATGTGAAAATAAAGCTTAAAAAATTATTTTTTAAGTGGAGTTCAAATACTTAGGGCTTTTAATAAATTCTACCGGATTACAGCTGCAAAAAATGAAGGTAGGAGCCATTAAATGAATGTCATTTCTCAAAACTATGCGGTATACACAAGTCATTCTAAAAATATTCAGGTACTATTGCTGATCCATTAAAGATTTCGCTGGATTTGCTAAGCTATTATTCCACTTAATAAAGGATCCAAAAAAGGGATTTGTGTGGAACGAAGAAGCTTTATGATTGTTTGATAATTACCAAAACATCTCATGAGTAGCCCAGTGTAAAAGTACCAAATCTTACTTAGAAAAATATATAATCCAAACGGATGACTTGTTAATGGCAATCAATGCATTTTAAGTCAAGTGGATGACAACATGGAAGAGCATCTGGTATACTACATGAGCTAAACCCTGTCACTTTATTTTTTAGCACTAGTGGTGCCCAACCCAAAAGAGGGAGCCGCCACGCATCTTTATTTGCAAATAGGCCAAACAAAGGGATTATCATAAATAAAAAATTCCTAATATATCCCCCAGGTTATCAGCCTAGGAAGCCATATCAGAAGGCGAAGAAGCTTTGGGAAAGCTTTTGTACAGCGCCCGCTTTAGCTGTTGGACCATGGCGGAAAGCATAGGGGTAGGGGTATCAGCGACATGAGGCATGAGGAGGTATAGCTGCGGGTTTTCTTCATTTATGAGGCCAGTGGTATCCATCGCCTCAACAAATTGATCAAGTTGATGCTCAGCGAAAGTGATGAGAGTTGGCACACAAGTGAAAGACTTGATGCGCTTTTGGGTTTGGGGATAGTTGGGGTCAAAAAGAGAGGTTTTTGCTGCATTGATGCAAGCGCAGCTTGCACCAAAAGCGAGCCCAGAATCTCATATTTTGCATCTTCTTCAAAATCATTGGGAAATTGGGGATAGGAATACCTTCAATCAGGGGTTCCATCGCCCCATGGAGTTGCTGGCGTAGTAGGGTGTTGGCAGGAGCAAGCTGAACCCTGTGACCAGCTGAAAGAAATTCTACTATTGCAGTGCAAGAGTTCCTGGCAGTAATCCACGCCTGAAAGCAACTTTGAGTCTACATACATGGGGCACGCTTTAAAGTCATAACCACTCACCTCTGCCCTGGCTTCATATCCTGAAGAAACCAGAGGACTGACTGGCACGATGGGCTTTAAAGTTGCAAGCATATGACTTTAAAATTATCCACAGAGCAGTATTGGCGCACAAGAATGCTAACAGACTGTCATGATTGCCAGTTTTCAAATCATATTCATCAGACTGATGAGTTATTTCAGCATCTGATTGAAGGAAAATCAGGATGATTCCTAAGAAATTCAAAGTGCGTATAAAAAGTGATGGAGAACAATTAATTTAAGAACGATCTGTATATAAAACAATTGAGGTAAAACGGTTTTTAATTCCTAAACCATTGAAATGCGCGGAAATCATCTAAGCCACTCATAAAGTCGTCAGCCATGGTGGTCTAAAGAAGACTATGGATCATATACATCAGTACTACTTCTAGGAATTGATTAACTATGACGTTGCAGACTACTTAGCCCGCTGTATGTAGTGCAAATTACACAAGCTGAACAAGGATGCTGTAAGTAAGGGCTAATGTTCCTGGTTTTGTGTGGCACACAATGTCCATTGATGTTATGAAACTGTTGAGTGTCAGTATTGAGAGCGTAAAGTACATAATTTTTGCAATAGGCAATAACCAGATGGGTCAAAACAAAACCTCAGAGCAGAGTGGATGTAATGAGAACGGCAAAGTTCATTTTGGACAAGTGGTCTCTCATCACGGAAGCCCTCAAGTCATACTAATTGATAAAGGGACCAAATTTAAATCTTACATGATTTCCAATAAAATGAACTAATTGGAATATGAGGAGTTTTATCCGTTCCCTACCTCCCAGAAACAAAAGGGATGGTGGAGAGAGTAAACTAACTCTAGCTGCAACATAACAAAAATGGATGCAGGGAAATTTTCTGCTTGAGGAGCATACATGAGTTTGTTCACATTTTACTACAATATCATTTACAATTCAGTGAAGAGAAAATGCATTAAAAACTTTTATATGAGCAAAGGGCTGCTTTGTCGCCAATCTTGTATTCCGCCATTGAACCTGTTTTGGAGATGGCCGCTGAAAAATATCTAACACAATTAGCCAATATCATGATTATTACAATCTTGGGCATTTGCTAAGATGCTGAAGAGGAGAATTAATGCAATGAAAACAGATGACAATAATCAGCTATCGTTGGAATGATAGAATGTAGGAGATAAGCAAACTATTGTGACACCCATGGGTTTGGGAGAAAAAAACAAGTTGGATACCTTATGGTTGGGTACATTCAAATTTAATGCCAAGTCAGAAAAATGATGTCTATATGAATAGAAATAGTGAGGACTATTAAATAGTCAATAGAATCCACGCAAAGTACTTAAAGTATAGGACTTAAAAGAAAAATAGTATAAAAAATATAATGATGAAAAATGATGAAAAAAGTCAAAGACATGCATAAAAATATAAAAGTTATATAATTAGATTAAAGGTTCAAATTTATTTTTTAACGCATAAATACATCTGTTGGTGTTCTTAATTACCAATTGAGGAGGAGGAATATTATGACAAGAAAAGAGTCCTGATGTTTGGTAGAACCAGCTCAAGTTGAAACTGGGTCCACAATGAGTTGTCCTGGGGCTTAGTATAGGACTCAGCAAGGCCAGCTGAGAGGATCCTGTGGATGATGAGGAGTCATTGGAACCCTCTGGGGTTAGTGCAGGTTAAATGATAGGACGCCATAGGAAACCCATCATAGGATTTGTAGAGGATAACCAGTTCATCTCTGAGCAAGGATGGACGTTATGGTACTGGTGCATTATGATGTCGTGGGAACCATGCTCAAGTGAGGCGGCAGTTGTTAGCAATCAAGGAAATGAGTCACAAAGTTGAGCATGAGAGCATTGAGTGTGGTCAGAGCTGAACTCCGCTGTGGACATAGTAATATGATGGCTGAACATGATCACATCCTGAGGTGGCTTCCATCCATGAGGGTTCTATCTTCAGCTGAATAATCTGGTCAGTGGGGGATATTTTGGAATTTTAGTTGACCACATTATTCATCCCATTATAAGATTAAGCATTTGAAGATTGGTATTACAATCTGTTATTCGTGATGATTGCCAAATAGATTATTTTAGTAAATATAATCAATTGATGGATTTAATGATTATTCTAATTATAATTCCTCCAGGAATCATCCCCAACAATACTAAGTAGTGATTTAATAAGTGATTAGTACCTGATAGTTGGATTACTATGATAAGTCATTCTGATTGAATGATTGGGGAGTTTTTCAAAACTACCAAGGAGTTTTTAACACTTGTTTTTAAAATTGTAGGCGTCATTAGTCACCCAGCCCTAATAAATTGGTGTCTGGATTCTGACACTAATATATGATTGACAAACATCAAGGATTACGCTTTTCAGGATAATTAAGTCAAAGATACCCACCAGTATTCAGAAGCAAAAACTCAAGGTTCAGAACCATCTGGAGAACAGTTTAACCTCCAGCGAGCAGCTGAAAAGCTGTGCGCCAGTTGAACTATAAAAACCCTTAATGGCTTTCTAATAAAAGCAGAACTTAATTTGATAAGAACTTAATTGTTTGTACATCGATTTTAAAGCTTACTCTTGAAATAATAGTGCAAATTTAAATGCCCTTAGAGTGTCTTTTTGTTATTGATCTCCACCTGACTCTGCATTAAGAGAATAAGGAAGAGTATCCTACCAGTTCAAAGAATATTATAAGAGGAAAAAGCACCTGTTTGAGTTGGACCTTATACATAAAATGGCTTTTGGGGAATCAACTTTAATAATAGAATTAAAAATATTATTGCCTAGTTTATTCAATATATCTAATCAACGCAAACTGTCAAGGATCTGTGCAGTTAAATTAGGGAGCATAAGCGAGCTACAATCTTAAGACCGTCCCAACGTTTAGCATAGTGTCAGGAGCTGAACATCAATTTATTAGAGCCATGTTGCCTGATGACCCTACTATTACCAAAACAAGCATTAGTATGCTTGAATAGTTTTTACAAACGCCTCAATAAGTTCATAAAAATAAATCGTTTTTGTAATCTGACTATTGGGTGTTAATGCCAATTGAATCACCTACTTGATAACATCAGGGATAATTATGATGAAATACTAATCAAAATACTTATTGGATCCCATACATTTATTATATATGACTAATAATTTAGTCAACAATCATTGCCAAATATTAAATTATGATAACACTATTCATAATAATTAATTTCTCATTGAGATGGATAACGTGGTCAACTTAAATTCCAACATATCCCCTCACTTGACCAGATTATTTAGTGGAAGATAGAAACTTTGGAGATGGAAGCCTCCTCAGGCTGTGATCATTTCAACTATCAAATTTCTATGACTTCAATGGAGCTCAGCTCTTTCTGCACACAATGCTATCATAATATACTCAGTATCATGACACCTTTTTCTTAATGCTATCCACTTTCACCTCTCTTGAGCATGGTTCCCATGACATCATGCTGTGCCTGTATCATATTGGGCATTCTTGCTGAGAGATGTCCTGGTCAGCCTGTATAAAACCTAGGATGGGTTCCCTATGGCTTTTCGCCACTCAACCTTTATTAACCCTAGGAAAGGTTCCAGTGACTTCTCATTAGTAAACCTGTATAATCCCAGGACAGGTTCCAATGACTCCTCATCATTCACAGGATCCTCTCAGCTGGCTTTGCTATGTCCTGTACTAGAGCCCCAGTACTCAAGGTGGACTCAGTTTCATCCTTAGCTGGTTTTACCAATACTCTTCAAAGAAACTCTTCCTAGTGATCTTTTTTCAGCCCATCTTGATCATGCAAACAGCTTGTTCTTCTTATGCGCCTTGGTACTTCTTTCATGGCAGACCTAGTTACAACTTGAGCTTGCCTATCAGACCATTAGGACTTTTCCCACCATAATATTTATATTCATTCTCACTTTGTAGGTGGGAACACTTCTAGATGCATTTCTGCGGTGGAAATAAAAGATAATATTTTAAACATTTTATTCAAATTTTATATACTTTTATAATTTTTATATGATTTTTTATCTTTTGTCATTTTTTTCTAGTTTTCTTATTCAATTTATTTTATTTAATTTTATTTAAGATGGTCTGACCTTGGGACAATTACTATACTGATAGGAGGGATAGGGAGTAGGGAGCAAAAATATAGGATTGGAGGACAAAACCCAAGTACTGGGGTGTAAAAACTTCCTGTACATGTTCTGATAGGCAAGATTACATGATTGGACTTCACTAAATCGCTTGGTCGGACTGAAGCATGGTGTGCAAATCCACATGTATTGATATCCTCTTGGCACAGAAATACAATTTCTTCCACAATAGGATTGGAACCTGTGTCATGAGGGGAGATAGTGGGACACCCATCCCAACTTTGCCATATCCCCTTTTAATATATAACATTTTTATGTCTTTTGTAATTTTTTATCATTATTTGCTGACTCAAACATTTGGATTAATTCTGCTGTTAAAACTTTAAATGATCACTTACTTGCATGGATTAATTTGGTAACGTTTTTCTTTATACAAAATTCATCTGGATTTGATCCTATTTTTTGGCATTTCTTGCTTATCACATTAGTTGACTAATTTATGATTAAATTATCTTCATCCACTATCTCTGGATTAATTGTTTTCTTCTTTGATCTCATTTAATGCCTCAGGACTTCTCATGGCATATCAAGTTTCAACAAGCTGGTGCTTTCCCCTTTTATTATAAACAGATCTCTGGCGGAGAAAGCCTCTTGCAGTGGTAGATTGTACCACATCTTGACTGTAAGATCCTTCCCTGAATTTTGGGTAATTTCCTCCTCCTTCTGAGGAAGCACAAAATTCACAAATTTTGTGGTTTCTTCTTTCCATTTTGAGCAGTAAAAGGTCCCCTTGCTCCACTTTTAAATAGTGGCTAGTTGATTTATCATTCCTATTGAATCCATTGGGGGTTTCCTCATTTTTATGACTTAATTCTTCTGATCAGTTAATTTTTTCTCTGAAATGTCATCTTTTTATTCTTCCATATTTTGATAATCCTTACCATGAAATTCTTCATAAACTAGATTATGCAAATCAAAAGTTGCTCCCAACATCTTAAGATAATATATTATCTGTGAGGTGGATATTTGTTGTACCAGCACCAATGCCATAGTATGATGCAAGTTTCATTAGGGCTGAAGAGCCACTTTCTTTACAATCCATGCATTAAAGTCTGATAGCATTTTCACCCCATCCAGGATCTGTGACTCCTGGTAAAAACAATTGGTGAAAGCAGTCATATTTTCATCCTTTCCGAATTTTATGCTCATTAAACTCTTGTTTATAGTTGAACATTCTGATAGGGCTTCCAAACTCCAGCATAATCTCTTTATATTGCTTCTAAGTATGACCATTCATCTCCTTTCAAGTGGGACATCACCAGATTCTGGCAATCTGTGTCAAGGTAATTCATAATGGTTACCGCTTTTTGGAAGTTCATGTACTTAACCAATGTCATTTAAAAAAGATGGAAAAACGCCAGTGCGTTGTCCCAGTTAGATGTGGGCAATTTTGGTATATCTTGAAACTCTTTAGCCTCTCTATTGGCAGAAATCCTTTGACTGACAACCCAACTACTTGGTGTAACCTCAGGAGTAATCTCTTACTAAAGGCGAATTCTCCAGGAAACTTACTTGATGGGGGTACCTTCCCGATTGAAATTATAGGCATAATATTGTCAGCTTTGTTCACTTTTAAATGACACAATCATAACTGTTATTTCTCGGAGTATATGCTCAATGCTGCTGAGTTGGTTTGCACAGGGTATTAGCCAATGAGCAACCAAATTAGACAATATGGAGATCGCCTACTTACTAGATAAAACTTGTTAAACTAAATATGGAGCTATCGCCCCTGGTTTTGACTTTTATTTAATATAAATCGCAGACTTATCTGTAATTATTTAATCACCTCAGAAAAGACCCCCTCTTCAATCTTCCATGTGACTCTTTATATCTCAGTTCCCCAAGCCAGATGCATCCTTGGCTTGGTAATCTTCTATTCTTCTTCCCTTTTCTAAATACTCTTGTTCATATCGAATCTCATCATAAATCCTCTTGATTTGCCAAATGGTTGTCATTTTGCTTTATTATAATTTGTATACCCTTTTTCATAAATCTCATGACTCATCTCAATCACCTCCAATCCGCTGTTATAGATAGCATATTGTCCAGTCATATCAACTTCCTAAAATTACCCCCCCCCTTTGACTGAACAATATGCTCTTATTGTTTATATGCTCAGTGGAACTCTGCATGAACTTGTTGATAATCCAACCCTTGCGGGTTCCTTAATAGTGTAGATATTCATGCTGGTCTTCTCAATAATCTCAAACAGGCTGGCCCAAATGTTGGAGAGCTTGCTTTTTCACCCAAATCCATGCTGGTAGTGGAATAAAACATGGTCACCCACAGCAAACAGCTAGAGTCTGCTCCATCGCTTCTGATTGGCTGCCTGATCATGAATCTTTTTGGCAAAACTGGTTGAGTAAGCTTCCATTTGCAGCTTGATCAATGTATCCATAAGAGCCTTCAAATATCGCTGGAGATCCACACCACCAGTGTCCTCTACACACAAATAAAGCAAGGCGTAAAGAGCCAGATGTCGACCATACAGCAGTTGAAATGGGCTCTTACCTGTGGACAAATGATAGCTGATATTATATGTGAACACAGCAGTAGGTAGAAGGGAACTCCATTCCGAGGGCCAATCCTTTACTGATTTGTGGAGTATTTTTACTAGGGTTCTGTTGACTTGCTCCACCATTCCATTTGATTCCGGTTGATAGGGGGTGGTCAAAACCCTGCGGATTGCCATCAACTTGTTTAACTTTGGCAAAATAAGAAAAGTGAAGTTAGTTCCTTTATCCATCAGAATGAATTGTGGGCAGCAGTGTCGCTGTATAACACACTCTATAATAAACTTGGCAGTGGTGACCATGCCCAAATTGCTAATAGCCCTGGCCTCCACCCATCAGGTCAAATGATTGATGGCAACAATTATATACTTAGATCAATTGGTGCTAGTCAGCAGAGGTCCCACTACATCAATGGAAACGGTGTTTTAGGTGAACCAAGGCTTAACCAGCGAGTATGTGGTCTTCTTGCATAATGGCTTTCTACTTGACACTGATGGCAACAATTGACCATTTCCAATATGTCGTAATGCATGTTCTCCCAGTAGTATTGGGGTCGCAAAAGCTCTGACGTTTTCCGCAATCCTCCATGTCCTATAGCCCAATGAGCATCCATAATAATTGAGGGTCTAGCCGAAGGTTTAAGGAAATTCAGCGTTGAGTCTCAGATCCACTTATATAGTTTTCCTCATGAAGAAAATTATACTTCCTGAGCCCATCTAATACCTTGATCACCTGTGGTGGCTCAACCTGGTATTTGTTTGCCACCATCTTCTCATACATTATGTCAGCTAAATCTGCCATGATAGTGACCGTTGGCAGCTGAGAAAGGCAATCCGCGTTTTGATGTTTTGCTCCTGGGCGGTGTATAATCTCAAAATCATATGCTTGGAGCTTCAGAGCCCAACTTGCAAGCCATCCTTCTGGTTCACGCAGATTCTGTAGCCAGCACAAGGAAGAAGTGATCTGTCACTACTTGGAATCTTACCCCATGCAAATATACCCAAAACAGTTTGTAAGCGTAGATCACCGCTAAACACTCCTGCTCAGTTATGGTGTAGTTTCATTTGTGACAGTTCAAGCTTTGACTAAGGAATGCAGCAGGATGCTCCACGCCATCATCGTCCTTCTGGGATAATACTGACCCTATAGTGGCGAGAGATGCATCCATTTGTACTATGAACTGTTTGTCAAAGTTGGGATTTTGCAAAATGGGTGCACTCGCTAATGCAGTTCACAACACATTGAAAGCGTTCTGGCATCATTCCATCCAATTAAAGGAAGCGTTTTTCTTTAGCAAATCACAAAAGTGGGGCCCCAATACAACTGAAATTGGGAATGAACTGTCAGTAATACCTGACCATCCCTAGAATCACCTGGATGTCCCATTTATTACCTGGGTGAGTCATCTTGCTTATTGCTTCCACTTTAGATGGCTGCGGTTTAAGCCCATTTAAACCATGAATAACCTGAGGTACTCTATTGTTATTTAAAGAAATGGCACTTACAAGGCTTAATTTTGATATTAGCAGCAGCGAGGCGCTGAAATACTTGTTCTAAGTAGCCAAGGTGCTCTGTAAACATCCGCGAGAATACATTGATGTTGTCGAGGTAAACTAAGATTCAGGAAAGCTTTAAATCACCCAAAACCTTATCCATGGCATGCTGAAGCGTAGTTGGGGCGTTACACAACCCTTGTGGCATGCGAGTTGGCTGGAACAACCCTCTCAAAGTGATGATCACACGCTTCTCCTGTTCCACTAATGACAATTTGATCTTCCAGTACCCTGATATCAGATCCATGGTGGAAAAATAAGCTGCCCCACCCAATCAGTATAACGCATCATCAATTGGCAAAAGGGTAGGAATCCTTCTTTGTTACATTATTGAGTTTGCAATAGTCAATAACCACTCGATCTGAGCCATCCTTTCTTTTTACAATGAGCACAGGTGATGCCCATGGACTGTTTGATGGCTCTAGCATCCCTTGCACTATAAGTTTATCCACCTCATCAGAGACAACCTCTTCCCGCTTTTGAATGTCTAATAGGTCGCAATCAAATGGGATGGTAATCCCCCATATCTATCCAATGTACCTCCCCTTGAGCGCACCTCAAATCATGATTGTCATGTATGAAAATAACCTGATACTTCTCAAATAATGTCATAGCCTTATCTTGATGTTCCACCAATAATCCCATGAGCGCTTCCCATGGAACCACAGTCAGTACACCAAACAATGAGCAAACCAGTAATCCAAGATCCTCCCTTGAGCCAAAATCATGAATACGGTGAAATTCCTATATAGAAACTATGTGTATGTAAGCCACCACTTTATGCTGCCAGATCGTTATTGCCTTCTTCTATAAGTTTGCTAGCAGCACTTTCACCTCCCTATTCCCAGGTAGCAGTAACCCTGGAGCCACATGTGGTTTGAGCCGTGAGTGCTGGTGAGGCACCATAATTTCTCCATAAAGCCCTATAGGGAAATCAATTTTAAGCCCAGTTCCTACTATGCACTGGTTTCCAGATGGTAGTCTCAAAGAACTCATTGCCTGAAGCGGGATCCCTTTGTACCCAAATATCTGGTTGGGGAGGGTCCTGGTCTGCTGACTCAGTCGTCAATAATGAACCAGAATCAATCTGTCGCTGTATACTAGATTGATTTGACTAAACAGCCCAGATCCATTGGGTTTTCCACAAGAGGTAAATTATATGGGGATCTGTTGGCTTAAAATAGTAAGAGTTTCCTCCGCCATATTTATCACAACACCAAATTTCCTCATAAAAGCTGCGCTGATTAACATGTCATAGTTGTTATTTAGCAAAATCACCGCCAGAGCAGATGCCTGGACTGACCCAAATCGTAAAGGCAGCATGCTATTTGCTCCTTCAGACACAGTGCTATGCGTTCCCATGGTCCCATAAGCTACTTGATGGTCCACATCTGGTTTCAACAGAAGTTTAACCACCAACCGAGTAGAGACTATGTTCACAGGGGCTCCCATGTCTATGATAGCTCAGATTTTTGTGTTTTGAACAAAAATGTCACAGTAAGTACATTCCGAGTAAGTAGAACCATCAGCGTTTATTACATGTACGTCCCAGTGCTTTGTGTTACTAAAAAAGGAGGAAATGCCCTTGCTGACCTGAGGATGCTCACTAGCTTTTTTCTCTACCAGAATGGGTACAAATTTCCCTACCAAGGAGGAGACGTACGTCAAGGGATCCACGTTGCTGGTGCCAGTCTGTTCCAGGATCTGCCATGCATATGGCTTCTGCACGTCCTGGCGGAACTCAGAGCTCTGGGGTGAACTTTTACTCTCAGAGGTGGAAGCAGGGGTATCCAATAAAAGCTGCTTGTATAGCAAATAATTTGACTGGGGTTCAAATTTTACCCAAAAAGACATTAGGAACTGCTAGGGACAAGTGATTTGAACTTAGAGGAGGTAGAGCGTCCCATCTCTAATTCACTTGAGCTTTTCCCTGCTCAATTTTCTCAATTGGCATTGCATACACTTGTGGCTTGCTAGGGCAATCTCCCATATAATGCCCTCTTTGTCCGCACTGGAAGCAAGTGTTCATAAAAGGTTCACATATATAGCTGGTGGTGAAAGGACCAGTTCAGAAGCTGTCGGTATGATTCCACAGTTGTGGACGAACTGATGAAGTGTACATAGGCCAAAATGGGTCCACTGACTTGTATGAGGGACAAATACGTTCCAGCGGCTGGTAACCCAGTCACTGCGGCCCATATCCTGAAGAGTTTGGAGCGGAGACAGCGGAGAATTTTTGGGCTATGTTTGGGGTGCTGATTATGGTGAAGAGTTGATATAAGTTGTTCATGATTCAAATGAGTCCAACATCTTCATCCAACATGTGAGACATAGCGTTGTATAGTTCACAATGTGGTTTGACAGCTGCTGTCATCACTATACCAACATCCTCGGCGGATAAAATGTTAGATCCAAGTAGGACATGTGCTTCTGCTGAAAAATGCTCAGCAAATTCTAACAGGGTCTCGTTTTGGTGAAATTGTATAGTCATAAAGTTGGGTTTCCGTTGGGCCATCTTGGTAGCGCCCCCAAACATCTGGAGAACAATTGCTTCAACATATTCATAGGATATAGCGCTATTTGGAAGATAGCAGGTAACTTGATCAGCGCTTTTCACATCTAGAGCGGACAGCAACAGTTTCACTTTTTGTTGATCAGTAGCCCCTTCCACAGCGAATTCAAAACGCTTAAAGTAACTGTGTAGATTCCTGTCATGACTGAAAGGAGGTAATTTTTCAATTTGAACTGCTTCGCCTTTCTCCAGATCACTGCCGCAAGGAGTAGGCAAATTGATTTCAATGTGACTACGGGAACCATCCCTTTGTGCATTATTATACAGCTGTCTGGATAGACTCAAATTTACCAAAAAGGACTCAGAAGAAGTGGTGTTGCACGGAGGTCCATAATACCGCCTGAGGAATATTTGTTTGCCAATCCATAGCATTCTTCCCCCAAATCACCACTAACTGCCCCACCTTCCCTAGCTCTGGCATGCCCCGCAATTCGTTCATTAACCAACTGCTCCGCTTTAACTGAATAGCATTTACACCGTCCATCCTGAAATTCCTGTTGCAGCGTTTCATACTGCTGTTGCAACTCCTGGCATAATTCCTTTCAATGTTCAGTTTCTGCTCTATGGCTTGTAATCATGGGAGAACTTCTTCGATTATGCTTTGCAGGTGGGTATGCTGCCAGCTAGCATTATTTGCTTATTGATCGGCGTCATTTATTTGATTAACTAGGGAGGCTTTTTCTCATACCAATTCCTTGTTGGCCCGTTGAAGGGTATCAAGCGCCCTTGCATGTCCGCATACTCTCTTTTCTCACCAATTGGCAGAGGGAAGGCTTGTTGGCGCTCATCCTGACTAAAAACTTCCAGTTGTGTAAACTGAAAAATAAGATGAAGATATTTGGGAGATTTTGACCAAAGGTTAAACGCGTTATCTGTCATCTGCTTGGTACTCCATTTGATACAAAGCTGAGTTAATTCAGACAATAGAGAGCCAACTTGGTCCGCCACTTGCCATCCCATCAGTGTCAATTTTTCCTTAATCTGGGAAATCACAGCCTTGAGAGCTTCCGCCCATTTGGCTAGCTCCATCATAAAGCGCTTGGTAATATTCCCCAATGTTGTTAATCCTGAATCCACTCCACCAATAGGCCATGCTGATCCAGCAGTTCTCTTATTACTCGAGGTAATTATAAATTTAACTGTGGTACCAAAAGGTCCAATTGATGGCGGAAGTCCCCAACGCAATGGTCCATCTGTACCAGTGCCCCTTGTACCTCCAAAAATGAATGATCGAGGTGGTTGAGCAGGAGGCAAGTATTGTGCTGTTGTGCTCAAGCAAACTGCAATACATCTCCAATTTCGTAATGTGGTAAGCCATCACACTCAGTTGCTGATGAATCAATGGTTGCACATAAGCGATAAAATATTCCTCAATGCCATGGGTACCAAGGCGGCGAGACAACCCTACTGTAGTCACGTCCAAATAAGACATATACAAGGCATATCGATTTTCTTGGTCGCGTTGGTTATAGAATAAACTCAGGGCGTTTTCTCCAGTCTCATCTTCATATAGCCGATATCCGCGCAACAGCCACTCCATAATATCTCACAGTTGCTGAGGAGTCACATTTGTGGAGCATCATTGTTGGCTGGTCATCAGTTCAGGGCAAAATCTCTATTTGCAGATTGATCATAGCAGCATCATCCCCCAGTTCAGTCACAGTAAATAATGTTGGTTTGTTGTTAGGTGCTTCCCATGCTTCTTAAGCATACTGCGCATGGAATCCAATCAAATTAAGTCAGAACAGATGAGGGTTCATCATCATATCTTATCGTTGAAAAACCACAGTTGACCAGTGGCCCTCCTGTAGTGAGCACCACTGTTATTTCTCAGTGTATATGCTCAATGCCACCAAGTTGGTTTTCACAGGGTATTAGCCACTGAGCAACCAAACCAGACAATATGAAGATTGCTGACTTACTAATAAAAACTTGTTAGACTATATATGGAGCTATCGCCCCTGGGTTTGACTTTTATTTAATATAAATCGCAGAATTATATGCAATTACTTAATCACCTCAGAAAAGAACCCTCTTCAATCTTCCGTGTGACTCTTTATATCTCAGTTTCCCAAGCTAGATGCATCCTCAGCTTGGTAATCTTCTATTCTTCTTTCCTCTTCTAAATACTCTCATTCATGTTGAACTTTGGCATAAATTCTCTTGATTCAACAATTGGTCATCATTTTGCTTGATTATAATTTGTATACCCTTTTTCATAAATCTCAGGACTCATCTCGATCCCCCTCCAATCCGCCGGTATGGGTAACATATTGTCCAATCATATCAACTTCCCAACAACAACTATGATTCTTCAATTCCTCAATACACTTCCACATGCACGCCATGTCCTCTTGAACCCAGCGTAAATGTTCCTTGCCCCCTTTCTATCCATTTCAGATAATTTATCCTTGATTAATTTACCCTCCTTTTTCTTCAAGGAGGCAACTTTCCTGCAGAGGTCATTATTACCTATTCTGACTTTCTCAACCTCTTCCTCAGCTTATATCACCCATTTTCCAAGGCATCAATATCATCCTGTACCACTGAGCTTAGCACGTTCTGATTAATATTCTCTAACGCAATCCAGTGTTTATTAAGTTCACTTGTGCTGATAACTCTTTTGTTAAATCTGACTAATTTTTTTATTTAGTTAGTTTTTTTTAAATCTAAAAATTCAGCTAACTTTGTAGTGAGCACCAATTGTTAAAATCAGGGAACTTGACGCTTTGCAGTTTGTAGCTCGCTTTTGCCCCCTTATTTAACTGCACAGATTTTTGACAAATTTGCGTTGATTGATTCACTGAAAAAACTGGGGCAATAATAGTATGAAGACTACTATTAAATTTGAGTGCTCTTAAAGCCACATTGAATCAAGCTCCAAAGCTAAACTGGTGCTCCTTCCTATTAAAGATATTTTTGGATTGGTAAGGAACTCTTTCCTAAACTCTCTTACGCAGAGCAGCTGAATCTGATAACAAGTAACAACCTAAAGTTATCCAATTCTTGAACTTTTATTTCAAGAGTAAGCTATAAAACCAATGTATAAACAATATAGATTTTAGCAAATTATGATCTGTTTTTATTAGGAAGCTATTGTGGGGTTTTTATATTACAACTGGTGAACAGCTTTTTTCAGCTGCTCACTTGAGAATAATTAATTGTTCTCCAAAAGTTTTTTTACCTTTGAAATTAGTTTCTGAATACTGGTGGGTTTATATGACTTGATAATTCTCCAGTAGCGTAATCCTATCAGTTCAGCAATCATTTATTAGTGTCAGGAGCCAGACGCAAATTTATTAGAGCCATGTTTCTTGATGGCGCCTATTACCACCAAAAAAGCAATAAAAATAATTTGATAATCTTGACAAACGCCTCAATTGTTTGATCAGAATGATTTACCAAAGCAATCTAACTATTGGTTGAAAAATCTCATTAAATCACCAGCTCAGTATTGTCAGGGATAATCCTGCCAAAATACTAATCAAAATAATAATTGGATCCAATCCTTTGATTATATATGACTAATAATTTAATTGCAATCATCGCTGAATACAAGATTGTAATACCAATCTTTGAAGTACTTAATCTTTCATTGAGATGGATAATGTGGTCAACCTAATTACAAACATTAAATTTTCAGATTTAGTAATATTGTAGCACAAAAGGATTCATATCAATGTTTAAAGTAAAATGCAACGTCATAAATTTTTATAAAAAAAGAATAACTGGTAACTATCAATGCCATTGATTAACTCCATAACCCCATCACGCATCACTCTGGTACCAACAAGAGCATATCTTTCCTTTACTCAACGTTGATCCATGGTGTGTTTAAAGCCAGGTAAGGCTGCCAACTTGAAGATTTTTGGTCTTACTAGCCTCCTACTTGTTTCTAGAATTGATACCCACAACTATGTCATGTGACATGTCAATTGGGGTGCCTGACATAAAAAGAGAGCTATTTGGGAACCTTGAAGTGCGTTAAATTAAATGAAGCAACCAAACATGAGTGAGGCGTGAAACTGATAAAGAACGGATCTAAAATTGGTGAACTAGGTGGCTGTACTTAGTTTTTCCATTCCTTGGCAAGTTGATGTTTCAGGGTATATCTTTGACAGGTTTAAACTTCTCAAATAACAACAGCCCAAGTACAATTAACCAGAACCCTAAAAACTAATGGAAACAAAAAATAAAGGACTACCAAGGGAAAGTTCTTATAGGGCACAAAAATTAAGCTCAGAGTATATTATCAATTGACAGCAAATAAGTAGAAGCACTGTCCTATTATAACATGGCATCAACTTTAGGGAGTTTTGGATCTGTTCTTGATTATACCTTAGAAGAGCAAATTATGTCACTCCAACATAAAAATTAAGGAATTTATAAAGCTTAAGGATCTTATCACTCCATAGCCATATTAAATTAACCTGTCCTTTTTTTAGATAGCGGCAATCTTGAAAAACTTATAAGGACAAAGGTCCTTGTAACGCACTGTCTCCTTCCAGTGAGCCAAATATGAAATGGGGAGCAGGCGTAAGTCAATGACAAAAGGGCAGACAAGGTCCCTGAGACTATTCTTCTAGTGCGTGTTCTACAGAAGCCACGGATAAGTACCCCTTAGAGGACAGTTGCAAGTATGCTTACCCCCAGCAACATTCCCTGACTCCAAGACAAGGTTAGGGAGGCAATAGCCTTCCCTATCTCGCTCTCAAAGTCCAACTCCTGTTTGTATAGGCCAAACATGGCCGCTGTTAGACTAAATTTATCAATATAAACCTCAGAAGACAGTAATAAAAATAAGTAAAGCTTAAGAACGGCTTTATTTAGTATTTAGACAAGTTGATAGAAAAATGGAGCTAGAGAACCTACCATTCTCAAGACCTATCCCTTATACCTCTCTGCTGCAAGCACATATCAAGTTCATTCGCCATGCCTGACGTTATGTCTTTTGAAACATGCCATATGCAAACCCCAATTGTTTTAGGCCAGATTGAATTCTGTAGGGGTTGAACCAACATACCCAAGAATTGTTCCATTTTGATTCAAATCCACCTTTAACCTAGAAATCACCCACTAAAAACCATTTAGTTTGACCCCAGGCCTGAAGAACCATCTAACCGCCGCCCTTCCCCAGTCTTAGTCTCAAACTGGGGTCTAGCCAATACTAATGCTCTCTCACTCTCTCTATCTTCCACACCAACTTGTCCTGTCTTAAAAAAGATCAGGGTAATGTGATGTTGATAAACCTCAACTGTCACGTCACCCCCCCTAGACAAGAAGAACTCTTGGATCTTCCCAGGACACCTGGCGCAATCTCTGGACGTCTGCCACTTTGCCTCCTCAACTGGATGACTTTTCCACTGGACTAAAAATGACCTACAACCCCCACCACCTTTGTGTCCAGGATCTCCTCCACCTCATACTCCTTGCCCCCCCTTCAGCTGGAAATGGAGGGGAGACCTTCTCAGGCAGCTGCCCCAAGAATGGTTTGAGCTGTGACACATGCAACACTGGATGAGCCCGTGACCCCACTGGAAACTTCAGCTCAAACGCCACCTCGTTCACCGCCCTCACTATTGGGTATGGGCCCAACGCCACTCCCCCCAACTTCCAGCTCCTCACAGGTATGGCATAGTTTCATGCGTTTACTATGACCTAATCGCCCTTCTTGAAAACGCTTCCCTCTTACTGATGCCTATCTGCTTTCCTCTTCTGAGCCGCTACTTCTGCATCTTGCTTCCTTCTCTGGAGCCTCAAGGTATCCCAAGTCTGACGTGACAGCTCATCTGCTGCTGGATTCTGACCCTGCTCCTGAGGCCCCATACCCCCTGGGTGCTGACCATGGTTTACGAAAAATGGGTCATTCTTGTGGAAGAATACTTGTGGTTGTTATATGCAAATTGCGCCAACTTCACCCAACTCACCCAATAATCCTGCCGCCCTGAGACATAGCACCTCAAATACAATTTCTAATATTTGATTTACCCTCTCAGTTTGGCCATCTTATTGGAAAATGGTAAGCTGATAGACGGGAGGCCTTTATCTTCAAGTTTCCTAACAGATGTAACCAGAACTGAGATGTGAACTGTGGACCTCAGTCTGGCACATTCTCCTCTGGTACCCCATGTCAGAAAAAGACCTCATTCATAAAGATCTGACCTGCTACCTTTGCAGAGATGGTTGACCAACAAGGGAAAAACTCTGCATACTTTTTCAGGAGATCCACCACAGCCACAAGGGCGTCCATACCCTGGGACTTGGGCACCCTGTGATAAAATCCACACTCACAGAGACCCATGGCCTAGATGAAATCTGAAGCGGCTTCAATTTACCTCCTGGCGCCATACAGCGGGACTTTGACCTGGCACACACCACACATCGCTCCACATACTACCGTACTGCAGCACTCACTCCCCTTCATGAATACTGGCAACGAACTAAATCCAGTGTCTTTTTCCCGCCTGAATGTCCAGCCAAAGGATGATCATGGTTAGCTGCTAGCACCTCCTGCTGCAAACTCATCACAGAAACTAAGATCCTTCCTTTATGCCATATATGACCTCCTCATACTGAGAACCCCACATGCTCCTTGCTCGCCTCCCCTTCTCTCGTCTCATCCAAGATCAGCCGGCCAAACTCACTACTCCGCTGTGCAGTTTGAATTCTTTCTGAGATTTTTTCTCACCAAATCCAGATCAGTGCAAAAAAAAATCAATGGCAAAATTGTAGAGGTGTTAAACTTCCACAACTCCTCCTCATATAACACCAACCCTGAATCATGACTTGGAAAATCTGGCAAGATATTCTGTTTTCCTGGATTATACTCAATCCGTAAGTCATACTGAACCAAATCAAGTTCACACTGGGCCTAACTTATTCATCAGACGTGGAGATTTATAATACTCTAGAGCTCAATGATTAGTCCAGATCACAACTGGATGCCTAGCGTACAACAGGTGGCATTGCCACTCCCATAATGCCTCCACTATTGCCAAAAGTTTCTTGTCAGATACAGGGAATCAAGTCTCATTGGGTACCATCTTCCTGCTGAAGTAACAGACAGGGTGCTCAACACCGTCTTTACCCTCCTGCAATAGGACCGCTCCAAGTGCAAAGTTTGACGCATCTGTCTCTACTAAAAACGGTCTGTTGGGGTCAGGATGGGCCAGAACTGGGGCAGTCAACAGACTGATCTTCACCCGCTGGTAATCCCTTTCCTCAGTCTCCCCCCAAGCGAAAGGTACGTTCCCAGTCAACCTTTTCAGTGGCACAGCCCGCTCAGATAAATTCTTGGAGAACCTCCTTACAAAAATTACAACTCCCAAAAAACTCTGCATTTCAGTCCAATTCCTGGGGCCTTCCACTCCTTTTCTGCTTGCAGTTTATCAGGACATATCGCTAACCCCCCTGGAAACCACATTTCCCAGGTAGTACACCAAGTCCTTATTAAACTCACACTAGGATGACTTCAACTTCAGGCCCGCCTGGCTTACCACCTCCAGAACACTCCTTACATCCCTCACGTGACCTTGCATTGACCTGGAAAATATCAGGATATCATCCATATAGGCAACGCAACACTTACCCACCAAATCACCCAACACATAATCAATCATGCGTTGGAAAACTGCAGGGGCATTACGCAGCCCAAATGGCATAACCCTATACTCGAAATTTTCCAAGTGACACTTAAACGCAGTATACTTCTGGTGCTTTGGCCGCACTGGAATCTGATTGAAAGCGTCAACCAGATCCAATTTGGTGAACACCATACACCCTGAGATCATGGGTAGAATGCCTTCCAGGAGTGGCATTGGATAAGGGTCAGACTCTGTCACTGCATTGTTGCTCCGGAAGTCCACACAAGGACGTAGCTCCCCTCTCGCCTTTGGCATCAGCAACACTGGTGAAACCATAGACGATTTGGATGGTACAATCAGACCCAAACCTAGCATCTTATGGACATATTCATCAAGAGCCTCCCAAGCATGGGGATTCAATAGATAAACTGGACATCCCCTTGGTAACTCAGAGCCCTCTTTGAACCGGAAACTAAATGCAAAATATCCTGTAGATGGGAAGAGTGTCTCACCCTTAGGTTCAAACACTGATGCAAACTCCTGGTACTCCACTAGCAACGCCTCCAATGTCGCTACTGAAGATATTCCCCCATTTGTTTCCCTGATGACCCCCTGGGATTGGAACTCCCACTCCCACACATCTGATCCTTCAGGAGACAAGAGCACTTTCCCCTTCTTCATTATATCAAATTGCGGATGGAATTGGTGCCACCACCTCATCCCAGCACCACTGGGTGAGGCAAATGAGCCACAGCATGAGTTTCTTCCACAAACTCATCTGAGCCTTGTCTCAACAGGATATTAGCCTGCACCTTCCAGACCGCAGTCCTCTAGGTGGCATCCGCCAACAACACAAATCCATCCTCCTGCAACTGCAATCCACATCTTCTTGCCCACTCCTCATCCACATAATCCTTATCAGCCCCAGTGTCCACCAGGGCCAGGACCTTTCCACACTCCTTCTTCCCAGGACCTTCCCGCACTTCTATGGGTAGAAATAAATATGAATAAAGAAAGGAAGCGATTTATTCTGGGACACTGGCTTCTTGCAGAAGTTATAAGGAGCATTCTTCTTCTTTGGGGCCTCAGGGACCTGAGTGGGGCCTCAACCATTGCCGCCCCTAGCAATTCACCGCCCTTCCCTAGGCTTTCCCTGACCCTTTCCTTCCTCCTCCACATACCTGAACCCCTTTGGGCTGTACACAGGCTCCAAACTTGCTCATCTCATTATCTCCTTCCCATGGAGACCACTTGGAAACCACATCATCTCTTGGCGAGCCTGGGCCAGGGCCACCTGCCACTCTGCCTGCAAGGCCAAGGCCACCTCTTCCTCCAACGTTGCTGCAGGCTGCACAGCTGCATTGCTGTTGGCGCTACAGTTCTCTGGACTGGCGCCGAGGTCCAAAGGTGTCTCAAAGCTGCTAATTTGCAGAAAAGGTGAGAAGGAAGTGGAAAGCTGGGTAAGTTATTTGATATTTTATTAGGCTTAGAAGGATTTGATATTTATAGGGTGTGTTGGAAATCGGTGCCTTCAGGATCGTCAGGGCCTCATCCATTCAGGATCTTTACTGATCTTCTGGAATGGCCTCCTCGTGGGCATTCTCAATGGGTGATGTTGCTCACCTGATCGAATGGGTGGAAACGCCACCCCACATGACTTAGGAATAGTGGAGGAGGATCCTGAAATTGATTTAACTTGGTTAGGTTCAATGATCGATCCATTACAGCCAAATTTGGAAGGGGGAAATTTGATTTGATTATTATCTCAAAATCTGACAATTGCCAATAACAATTCAGCCTTCAAATTCTGACGGAACATGCAAGGAAGCTGGGAATCTGATGCCTTGGCTTCTTTGGCCAGTGCTTGGAACATATGACCATATTCCTCCACAGACTTCCTCCCCTGACTGCACTGCAGCAAAGCTGACCAAGCTGAATCTTATGCCTCATCTGGACATGCTTCTCGATCAATCAAGTCCAAACATTCCACTGCTGAGTCAGGCAATCCCTCCTGCTGCTCCAAAAGTTCACATACCAAGTTTGTAAGCTTGCTGAGCAAGGTCACCAAAACCTGCTTCAACTGTAAAGCAAACAAATCATCTCCCCCTGAAGCCTTTTTTAACCGCCCTAGAAACTGAACCTGGACAAACGTCTGGTGGATCAGCTCCAATTCCTCTGAACTTAGCATTGATGGAATCTTTCCTCCGGACTTCACCAGTCCTACCACTTTCCCACCACTCCAGAAAAACACTTCAGCACCCGGTATACCTCATAAAGCAAAAACTGCTGAAAATATCACCATTAAAAGCGTCGTGTTATGGTGATACCACACGGGGAACATAACTTCTTTTAGCTACTTTTTTGCTTGACTCCACAATGACAGGAAAGTAAATGAGTTCCATTTAATGTAACGCACTGGCTCCTTCCAGTGAGCCATGAATGAATTGGGAAGCGGGGCCCAAGTCAATGACAAAAGGGAAGACAAGGTCCCTGAGACCATTCTTCTAGTGTGTGTGCTACAGAAGCTACAGATAAACACCCCTGGAGGACTGTTGGAGTATGCTTACACCAGCAACATGCCCTGACTCCAAGACAAGGTTAGGGAGGCAATAGCCTTCCCTATTACGCTCTCAAAGTCCAACTCCTGTTTGTATAGGCCAAACATGGCCGCAGTTAGACTAAATTTATCAATATAAACCTCAGAAGACAGTATTAAAAATAAGTAAAGCTTAATAACGGCTTTATTTAGTATTTAGACAAGTTGATAGAAAATGGAACTAGAGAACTTACCATTCTCAAGTCCTATCCCTTATACCTCTCTGCTGCAAGCACATATCAAGCCCATCCGCCATGCCTGGCGTTATGTCTTTTGAAACATGCCATATGCAAACCCCAATTGTTTTAGGCCAGATTGAATTCTGTAGGGGTTGAACCAACATACCCAAGAATTGTTCCAATTTTGATTCAAATCCACCTTTAACCTAGAAATCACCCACCTCAAAACCATTTAGTTTGACCCCAGGCCTGAAGAAACATCTAACCGCCGCCCTTCCCCAGTCTTAGTCTCAAACTGAAGTCTAGCCAATATTAATGCTCTATCACTCTCTCTATCTTCCACACCAATTTCTCCTGTCTTAAAAAGATAAGGGCAATGTGATGTTGAGGATAAAACTCAACCGTCACAGTCCTAAACATTTCAAACTTGTGGTAAAGCCTTTGACTGCCACAGTGTTAACCCTGAACCTTACATAGATATTGATTTATTGGATATAGACTACTGGCTAGAATTAAGATAAGCTATAATAATTTTTATCTATGATTGATTATTACAATTATGCTTATCAGATATACCAGATACACAAGTACTATATTAGCCACCTCTGTAAAAATATAGCTTACTATATGCACACAATTTTAATTAACACCACATCACTTTTAGGCAAGTTATTTGAATAGTATAAAAGATAGTATGATATTAAGTTGGTTCAACCTTTAAAAATACCATGCCAATTTTTCTAGCTAGTATGGGATTTAAACCTGACCATATTTGAACAAAACCATCAAGGGCTCAGAAATCACCCTACTAGTTTAACAAGACTTATAATTATAATTAAAAAATAAAACGTTATATACTTAAGGCAGGTTTTGTGAATAGCATAAAAGTTGTTAACAATATAAATATTGTTATATATGGCTAAAAATGGCATTGTACGTTTTTAAGTAAGGATCTAGGAGAAAAATAAAACCTTACAAATGAGTTGCTACTATAATGAGAATTTAACATGTTGGTCTAGTTTAAAATGCCTCTTTACTTAATAGAACTATAATTTTTCTTCAACATATTATGTTTATATAGTGTAAACTAAACGGTAACTGAATTTATATAGTAGTTTAGGTATAGGAATTAGGTATGGGAAATTAGTTTCCAATATAAATGGCTTATCCATTCTTTTTTGACACTGCTTTAATTTCAAAATTATATAGATAAACTTATTAAACATTTGATATAGCTAACATCTTTACTTTGATTGCTGTGATAATATTTAACTTATCCTGCTAGTATTTGTCATGGGCACAGCTGATCGGAAGAAGAGTGGCTATACAAACTGGGTATGCTAGTGCCCAGTGGAATGCCTAGAATGCCAAGACTCAGCTAGCCTGGAGACTTTGGAATGTGGTGATCTAAGTTTTAAACTAGGATTAAAATGTACAAATACATACTAAAGGCTCCTGGCAATCCAGAAGACTGCAATGAGGGCAACCTCAGGTCTTACTGGGGCAACCCCAAGGGTGGGTTATTTTGGGAGGAAAAAGACTCCTCCAAGTTTCACATCTGTTGGATCTTTCCTTTAAATAGATTAAGATAATGGGTGAGCATATGTATGGCAGACCATGCTAGATAGTTAGCAGATTTGTGGGAAAATTGTGAATGCAGGCCTTTATGGCATGCACAATGGATCAGCAGCCATAATCAGAAACAGCGACACTTACAAGCTTACCTAAGATGTGTAGTGATGGTGATAATCAGAAACAGAGATACTTACAAGCTTACCTAAGATGTGTAGTGATGGTGGTTTGATATATTGGAGTTTTCGTTTCATGAACGTCAAGGCCAACTCATGGATGGCAATGGGAATCACTTTTTTACTTAAAGAGAAAGAAGTAAAGTATGGAAGGCATTTTCCTTAGAAAAAAAGAGTTGGGAAATAAGGTTTCAGAAAATTAACCAGATGGATTCCTCCAAAATAATATCAGAACTAGGGGTCAATCAGCTGGGTATGATTGCCATCTAATCGCCTAATTCAATATTATATTAATATTATATTTGCCAATCAGTTCTCCATATTCAGGTGAATTGAGCTCTTTCAAAGTTAGGGGATAATCTCTGATAGTAATAACTTTAAAAGGTTGACACTGGAGACTAATGCCAAGTATGTTGAGCAATTAATTACTAATTGTTTGGTTATGGTGGAATCCTAGTTTGACGCTGACTGCAAAATCGTGGCACTTATGGGACTTTCTACTGGAAAGCTGATGTTTCCATTATCAAACATCTGATGATGATTTTGCTTCCCCAAATCTGAGAACTGGTGACTAATGCTGAGGATGTTTGGTTAAAATTATAATAGAAGTTTATATATGAATGACTGGCAAATTGTGCTGAGGATGGACCAAAATAGTATATGGAGTTTAGGATGAATGAATTAAGAGGGAATTAGTATTGTCTACAACTGACAATTTAATAATGTTACAGCTTGGATGGCCAATGGGTTATGAATGGCTTAATAGCCTAAAGATAGATAGTCATAATTCCCTTATAACAAAGAACTCTCTTGCCCATTTTTTATTAGTTACTAGTATTTTATCAGATAGATTAAGGGAAGATGGTACTGGAGATTCCCAAGGCAGGTGCAGGGTGATGTGCCAGGAGTGGCTGACGCTGCCAGCTCCCATACCTCAGCCCTACAAGAAACCTGGACAACCAAACACCACCAACAAGGAGCTGATGGCCATCAGCCATGAGGGTGGTGCAGCGTGGGTGTGCCATAGCTGCCCAGGATTGGGATGGACTTGCCAGGGAACACCCAATAGGGACTGGCAGTTGGTTATGAGGGAGAAGGATCAAGGGGTCAAGTCACCTAGGAAGGGGGCTGAGGACCACCAGTGCACTTCCAAGAGGGACCAATGTGCTATGGCGAAGTTGTTGGTCTGCTGGATTTGTGGGTTGGACGTAGACTTGTAGAAGTTGATACACCTATGAAGGTGAAACAGCAAAGGCCAGCCATTCCCCATAATGGTTGGCCTGGCACACCAGCGGAGCTCACTATTGCCAGATAAACTATTTTCTGACATGAGGTTTATTATTAGAAAAGTCTATATTAAGGATTAAACTGACAACATAACCCATGGAAGTGTAAGGAGAGTGTCTATAACTCTCCTGTTACAGTGTGGAGGTGCACGGTGCACTGGGCCAACGCCAGGAAAATAGTCAACAGTATAGAATTTACTAAAGCCCCGCGAAGGGTGCTTGGGCTCAAGTAACTTAGGAAGGAAAGATTATCCCTGAGATGTTTAGACAAAAAGAGCGTTGAGGTGCACGGAGGGGTTAGGGTTAGGCATTTTAGGGTTGAGGGAACCTGGGCGGCCCAGCGGTGCATTGGCGTATAGACTTATTGTTTTACAAATTATATTGTTAACGTTGCATGTGACCTCCACAAAGAGGTCCACGCACAGGAATATCTGAGTAAAATATTGAAAATGGTGTACTAAAAAGGACTTTATTTTAGGGGAGGTCAACCAACAGAAAGGTTGGTCTTAACCTGGATAATTTAAGAAATTCAGAAAAACAAGCAATTGAGGGAAGCGGGTTAAAGCCAAGGCGCGCCAATAGGTGCATGCTTCCATTGGGCAAAATGCTATATTGAGTAATTGACTGAACTTGGGTGATTAATTGTAAAAGTGGCTGAACCAAGCTGGATAGTGTTAAAACCGAATGGGTCTCAAAACCCCGTTCACCCAAAAACCAAAGCGAACCATTTTAAGTCATAAAAGCTAGTTCATTTTAATTCCCCTCATCTCATACAGGGCCAAACTTCACTTGCTTCCATAGGACCAACCTGGGCATATTTAGCCTTCACCCAGCGTTGGTCTATGGTATGCTTGAGGTCAGGGAGGCCTGCTAACTTCACCTTCTTGGCCTCCCTGCAAGCATCTTTGTCTCTAACGTTGATCCCAAGGATGATGTCATTTTCCAACCATGACATTACCATCTCCTCCCAATGGGGCTCGACCCCCCCTTCAGGGGCTTGCGCCTGGAAGAAGTTCTTGTAAGCTGGGACAGCTTCATTGCGTCTATGGTCAGTTTGGGTTGAGATCCAGCAGCCTGGGGGAAACGCTTATGGAAGGCTTCAATCAGGTCTTGGGCATGCGCACAGTCACATGCTGGGACCCAACTGTTTTCTGCAGCATCAAAACCCTTCCAAGATACAAGGTACTCAAGTCTTATTTTAACACGGCGGGAGGCTACTATATTATCCACCTCCCACTCTGGCGCCCCATCCACGAGATAGGCCTCAGGAGTCTCTGGTGGGGGGCCATAAACAACGTCAATTTGCTTTCATGAAAGACAGAGAAGATCCAAAACAAAGAGGGAAGATCTAACTGGTATGTTACATGGCCCGCCTTTCTAACATGCGGTAAAACCAATCCTCTTTGGTCCCAGCTTTTTGCATGGCTGCTTGATAGGGATGTTATGAGCATCAAGCATCACGAGATCCCCTTCCTTGTATGCTAGACCCACAGGATCTTACCATCAGCGTTCTCCTTATAAACTTGCATCTCTGCCTCCAAACTTGTGGAAACCCCTTGGTATACCTTCTTGATAGTCTTGGCAAAGTCCACCACCGCTTCAACCTTAGAACCACAGCTGGACTCCATGTTAAAGGCGGGGTTAAAACCATGGTTGGTGAAAAAAGGGGAACAACCGATTAAAGAATGAAAATTGTTGTTGTAGCTAAATTGGGCCATAGGAAGGTGAGAAACCCAATCTGAATGATCTGCGGCGGTGTAACACTACAGGAACTGCTCCAAGCACTGGTTCACTCATTCAGTCTGCCCATCTGATTGGGTGTGATAGGCAGTTGAACAGCATGGGCGAATATGAAGAGTCTTACACAACTCTTTCCAAAAGATTGAGGTAAACTGGGGTCCCCAGTCACTGATAATTTCTTTGGGAATCTCATGAATCGCAAACACATGAGTGACGAAGAGCCTAGCCATCTCAGCTGAAGTTATTGTAGTTCTGCAAGGAATAAAGTGGTAAACTTTGTAAAACGGTCCACCACCACCATGATGGCATCATAACCATCAGAGACAGGTAATTCCACAATGAAATCCACTGATAGTGAATTCCAGGGCCCTTCAGCCTTCTGGGTTGGTACTAACAAACCAGCTAAAGGTTGGCGATTGGGTTTCATTTAATTGCAGATCAAGCACTCCTTACAATATCATCCCACCTGAGAAGGCAAGCCCTTCCAATTGTAGGTGCATTGTATTAACTCCAAGGTCTTTGCTTTCCCAGGATGACCAACGGTGAGTCCATCATGATGGCCCTGGATGATTTCCAGACGCAGTGATCCAGCAGGAACCCATAAGCGCCCCTGAAACCACACCATCTCATCCTTTACATGATAACCCTGGATAAATACTCCTGGTTCAGAGTGCTTTTAGAGAGAACCATAGTATATGTCGCTATAACGGCTTAGAAAGGACTACCTTTCTGAACATACTGTATTCCTCTGAATTTTCCAGAGGTGGAAGTGCTGGCGTATTGTCCGTTGGATTGGGAAGTTGAGATAAAATCTTACCCGGTGGAATCATCAGCTGGGTGTTATGAACTTCTACCTCCTTTGGATTGGGAGCCAAAGCAGGTTTGCAGCTTAAAGCATCCACTGAACCATTCTCCTTGCCCTTGCTGAACTCATAAGAAAATGCAAATTGGGCAAGGGTCTCATGCCAACAGGTCTGCCGTGGGGTTAGGACATGAGGTGCGTGATAGTTTAGTAAGGCATGGTGATCTTTATGTACATGGAAAAGTTGGGAGGAGACATGTTGAATGGTTGACTGGATCTAAATTGTCGCTTATTATAAACCAAAGATATCCTAAGTATATCTGAACTCGAATTTGTGGCCTAGTGATTTCACTTAATTATATTTGACTATGATGTCACAGGCTTGAGGGCTTTGTTGGTTAGGTCAAACTTAAATTTAAGTTTTGGTTTAATGACTCGGGCACGTGGGCTTTTTTGGTCTATGTCAAAATTAGTTTTTAATGTTAGTCAATTTTTTGATCAAATTAAATACTAATTAGTGATATGAATCGCCTTGCTATATGCTGCCAATTGCATGTGAAAGTGAATCGGTTCAGCTATTTTGAAGGTATGATGAAATGCCATTTCAAGGATGATGTTGGTGTTTACTCCAATTCTGATTCTGAGCATGATGCCCTGAGTCAAAGTATTTGTAGATGTCATTACAAACTTTTTACGTGGCCAAGGGTCACTGAAAGTAAGGCGTCATGGGTAACATGTGGTTAACATTAAACCCTATAAATAACCCTTGCATTTACACTAATAAAATATCTTTAACTTCTGGATTTAGTTTCTAATTTATCTTATAACCTTTTTGTGTTATCACTTTATTTTATATTAAAGTCAATTTTCACTTGGGATCAGTAGGATCAGGGCAGCGGGCCATTGTCCAAGTGAAATGACTGGGTATACAATTGAAGTATTACCAAAAGCTATATCATAAATTTAAAGCACCATCCTGTCTATTGTCCTCACACAATAGATGCTCAAAGCTGCAGTTTCCACCAAACAACGAACCAGCCATCAGGTGAAGCCCAAATCTTCAACAAGCCATGCAAGTGGTGAAGCCAATATGTCAGTGCCTCCACCACTGCTAGTAACTTTTGTCATAAAAGGCTTAATACAACTCAGGCAGGGACATTTTCCTAGAAAATTTTTCCACCGGATGCTCTATCCCATCTTCGCCTACTTGTAACAAGGCAGCTTCTATGGCAAAGCTGGAGGCATCAGTAGACACAATGAACTCTTTTGAAGAGTTAACGTGGCGAAGGACAGACGTGGACAATAGGGTGCACTTCACTGCTTGGAAAAATCCTCCAAAACGGGGGACTACTGTGGCTCCTTTGCACCGCTAGCCTTATATAAAGGTGCTGCCACCTCGGAGAGATTGGGCGTGAACTTCTTGAGGAATGTACACGTCCCCAAAAATCTCCTCAATTCCTTGACTGAGGTGGGGGTGGGCCACTCACAAATAGCCTTCTCCTTGTCTGGAATTTTTATGTGTCCTTGGTCAAACACAACGTTGCCCAGGAAAGTGACCTGGGACTTGAAAAATTCACACTTGCTGATCTTCAGCGCGAGGCAGGCTGCTCTTAACCTCTCCACCACTTGCCAAAGGTGTACCACATGGGACTAATGATCAGAGGAAAACTCTGGGATATCACCAATGTAGGCAACCGCGCATACCCCTAATAGGTCCCCCAACGCTGCATCAGTGTGGCGCTAAAAGATAGCAGGGGCATTCTTAAGCCCAAAGGGCATGACCTGAAACTGGAAAATCCCTTTTCTGGTAAAGAATGCGGTTAACCACTCTTGTCCCTTCTTAATCCAAATCTTATTGAACGCAATGAGGCAATCCAGCTTGGAAAAAAATCTTTAGCCTTCACCACATAGCGCGCATCTGTGAATCCAAAGGGATTGGATGGAGATCTGGTACAGTAACATTGTTGAGCTTCCCATAGTCTACGCATAGGTGTAGAGTGCCATCAGCCTTCTCAACAAAGAGAAGTGGGGAGCATACAGGGGAGGTACGCTGAAAAATCGCGCCTTTGGCTAACTGCTCTTTCACCCACACATCTAACGCCTCTTCCTCCAGGACAGTCAATGGGTAAATGGGGGAAGATATCCGCACCAGATCCACAGTGAGCTTAAACTCACAGTTGTAATTGGAATGATCAAATAATGCATCAGCTGATGCTGCATTAAAGGAAGATTCCAAACACTCTAAAAAAGAAGGTAGTGGAACCTCCACGTGGGCTTCAGCATAGGGGCAACTCTAAGGGTGTGAAGGTGCGGTCAGTGGGGCAATTCGCCTTGGGCGTTAGCCTCAGACAAAGGAACAACTAATGTGCGACCATTCTTTAATGTAAGGGATAGGGTATTCTCTTTCAAGTTGGTACTAACGTCAAACTTCTGCCCCCACTCCATACCCAAAATGATAGGGAACAAGAGGTTTTTAATAGCTTGGAAGTGATAAGTCAAGTGGTACTTGCCAACCTGATAGTCCACTGCCCCAATGACCTTCAGAGTGGGAATACCTTGGGATACCCCTTCCCTAATCATACCACCTTGCAAGTAACTCAGCTCAAGGTAGTCGGCTAAGCTTTTGGTCCATAACGTTTTCAGAGGCCCTGTATCCACCATAATAGTAGTGCTGAATTTTCCTAAAGGGGAGGAAAGGGTAGCAGTCAGTATAAAATTATCACTAATGGTCTTTATTTAAGGCAGAATGTGCCAGTACATCACCACCAATCTCTTCAGCTGGCATTAACATGTCACCTGGTATGTGTTTGAATCAAAGAATGGAGAGGGATATTTGGCCAATTTCAATACTGAGGCCACATATCCCACCATATCTTCATCAGGGGCATAAACATTGTTGTATTGTAAGCGCAGCTCCCTTTCAACTTCCTGAGTGCTGCAAATCATGGAAGAGGCTAAACGGGGATTTTCTGGGGTAATTTGATACACAGTAGTAGGTTTCATATCTGAGCCATGAGAGAGCAAATATGGTTCAAAGGTATATATAAGCTTTCCATTATAAAACGCGTTTTTAGATGCAAACAACATTATTCCCATAACAGCAACGGAATGGCCGACGTTATTTAAGGCCAACACCCCTGAGCCCATCTGCGCTGATTCTTCTAGCATCATCTGAATGTGATGCCAAAGTAAACCCCATTTATTTAACTTTATTTTGTAAATTTTGGCAGAAATTTAGGGTTCATGACTTCTGGACCCAGAAGCGTCTGTATCCACCAGGTACAAGCATGAAGGGTGGGTACTTTCCAGTTGGAGGCAGCCAAAATAATGCCAAGATGCCCCAACTTTTTGAAAAAAAGAAACAGTGGTGCGGCTGACCACTGCCAAAGCCCACAGCTGGCACCCACCGTTTACACCTTGGAAAAGTCCCACACAAAAAAGTTTGTGTACATAAAATTAAGAGGTCGGTCAACTAATGTAAGGAGAGTGTCTATGACTTTCCTGTTTCCAGTGTGGAGGTGCACGGATCACAGAGCCAACGCCAGCAAACTAGTCAATAGCACAGAAGTTACTAAATCCCCACAGAGGGTGCTTGGGCTCAAGTAACTTAGGAAGGAAAGGGGTATCCCTAGGATGTTTAGCCAAAAAGGAGCGTCAAGGTGCACGGAGGGGTAAGGTTTAGATGGTCTAAGTTTGAGGGAACCTGGGCGTCCCAACGGTGCACTGGCAAATAGACTTATTGTTTTACAGTTTAAATTGTTAACATTGCATGAGATCTCCCCAAAGAGGTCCACTCACAGGAATATCCGAGATAACATAATGAAAATGGTGTAATAAAAAGGGCTTTATTTTAGGGGAGAGGTCAACCAACAGAGAAGGTTGGTCTTGATATGGATAATTTAAGGAAATTCAGCAAAACAATCAATTGAGGGAAGTGGGTCAAAGCCAAGGTGCGCCAATAGGCGCACGCTTCCATTGGGAAAAATGCTATATTGAGTAATCAACCAAACTCAGGTGATTGATTGTAAAAGAGGCAGACCTGAGCTGAATAGTATGAAAACCAAATGGGTTTCAAAACCCTGTTCACCCAAAACCAAAGCAAACCATTTTCAGTCATAATAAAGCTAGTTCATTTTAACGCGCCTCCTCTCATACAGAGTCAAACTTTGCTTGCTTCCATAGGACCAACCTGGGCATATTTAGCCTTCACCCAGCGTTGATATATGGTATGCTTGAGGTCAAGGAGGCCTGCTAACTTCACCTTCTTGGCCTCCCTGTAAGCATCTTTGTCTCTAACGTTGGTCCCAAGGATGATGTCATTTTTTCAACCATGACAGGATGGCTGTTGCCTTTATAGTGAAGATGGGAAAGTTAGGGGAAGCTTAAAGCACAGTTATTGGTTGGCCTCCTGCACATATTTTGATTGGATAGATTTTGAAGAGTGATATGTGAGGGTGTAGCTTTGGATTAGAATATAAATTTCTAGATGGTGACTGGGCGAATGATTCAAAGTAAATGATCTAATTCTGCATGGATTTCTTTAGATTATTGGAATGGTGTTGCCAGATCTATAAAGCTCTGTTCTATCTTTTGGATCAATCCAATTCACCTTGGGGGCAGATTTAGTGAATTGGGAGATCCATATATGATCCAACATATATATAAAATTTTGATTCAATATATTGGTTACTAAAGAGTTTCAGGGAAGATTTGGGCATTTTTCCTTTTACAAGAGGTATTTGGACCAGGAGTAGAATGTACATTAGAGTCCTGTCAGAGGCTCCTGGACTGGACCACCTCCCTGCACACACCTTTTACCATCCTTAGAAAGGTAGAAGAATAAAAAGGGACATAGAGGTAGGATCCTTAGGGGGTAAGGCAGTCACCCACCACTCATTAACCATATGTGACAGGTTACTTAGTTGTATAAGGGGAGCCACTGATAGCCTTAGGTCCTTTTTTCATTGGAAGGGAAATTGTTCTCTGTCTAGGTGGAGAGGCTGGGCTTCAAGGCTTACAGTATTGATCTTTTTCTCCTAAGCCATTAAAAAAATCTGCTACTCTAAGGAGTCTAGCCAAACTTCTGATACTCCTACTTAATATTACTAGGATAAGTGTTGTGGTGCTCTTTGATAAGCAGGCAGAGGGCTTTTCCACTCAATTATGTAGATGGCTGCTAATCATCTTATTTTACTATCATTATGCAATGATAAGTTTGGCTCTTAATACACCATCTATAAACTTCCATGCTTGAGATTTTTCTTTGAAATTCAGAAATTAATAGGTAAAGCGTAAAATAAATGTAATGCATACTTAATGCAACCCTTAGATCTGTAAAATGTAAACGACAATACTTTTTCAGGGTTTTTGGACACATAAGTTTTAGCTTAAATTTTCATATTAGCTTGTTTAATAATCATTTATATGGGCCATATCCTACTCCATCAGTTCCTAATTTATGGATTTAAACCTCAGCTGAATTTGAATTTGTCAGCTCTAGTAGGCTGGGATGCGTTAACCTGACCTATAAAGTTTAATGATCGTTTTTTAGAGGTTGACCGACGAGAAACTAGTCACGTTACTCTGCGAAAGTTTAGGTTGTGACTTACACTTTTGATGAAAACCCACTTTCCATAGTGAGTTAGGGTGGAACAATCCATCCTGAATATCTGAAATTAAACCAAGCATCGATTATCTAAAGAGGATCCTCTGAGCCTTTTTTCATACCGATGTCTAAACTGCGAGACTTGCTCATCTCCGCCTTTAATGCACTTTATATCTCATCGGTGCTCTCGGTACAAAAGGATTTTGAATGTTCAAAGAATTTCAAGATCGAGGAGTTCTCATTTGATCTTATCAAACTTGATAGGTATTGCTTTTACTGGCTCGTGAGGGACTTTTCGTTTGAAGTGTTTTGAAAAATTGGTTGGTCCTAGGGTTTCTGGTTCGCTTAATCTGTTTGTTTGGCTGCCTTTTCCTTTTTTATACTTTTAAATGGCTGGGCTTCGGTTGTTTGATGGTTTTAGTACGACTCAAAGTATAGGTTACGGTTTTATATTTAAGCTAGTATAAGTGACTAGGATAAATAGCGCGTACAAAGCAAGCCAGTTTTGAAATGTTTTGTAGAGATTCTCTCTTTTTTAGCTTTATCTCTAACAAATTTTTCCATAAACGTATTTAAAACAGCCTGTTAAGCTTTCATGTTTTACTTTTCTTTTGGCTTAAATATGAATTTTAAGTTTTCTGGACAGAAGGATGTGAATTATTGATGCGTTTTTTCATTAAAAACGACTTTGCTGGTTGATTCAAAGGTTCTAAGCTTTTTTTAATTCTTAAGCGTCAAACTACTCCGTAAAAACGCTACGACCAAGCCCGCCATCGTCGAAACCCAATATGCAATAAATCCCTGTAAAGAACTAGAAGCAGGCAACGATAGGCCACGGGAAGAGCAATGTGCTGCCAACACCCGGATTTGCCAAAAGGTGTTTGCCTACAAAAATAAAAGCGCCATTCTCATCACCGTTAAAGAGCTAGCTAAAAATACCCCGCAAACTTATATCATCAAAGATGACGAAAAATTTTCTGGTGAGCTTGTTTTTCTGGAAAGCGATGTCCCATTTGGCCTAAACTTATTATTCTTCAGTATCCTTGTGTCATGCTAAAACCTTATAGAGATCGTCTGGGTTTCAAAGGGCGAAACAGTTGATGGAATTCAATACGCTTCTACCATCAGGTTCTCCTGTAGCACCGAGGTAAGTATTCAGCAACGACCTAATTTTTGGATTTTTACACATTCTATATCCATGCTTTCCGGAAATAATTCTTGGCTTTAGGATGTTGGCCCAGTTGTCGACTCATTTAATCCAAGCGCCCTAGAAATTTCTTGGGTTTCTCCCTCAGCTTGTCCCCTGTAATAATATAAGAGCTTCAAACTAACTAAGCATTCATAAGGGACCCCAAAAAGCCACCCCTAGATCCCAATCCCGCTCCCAAGCCAAGAGGACTTTCGGTATTTGGCACTTTGTAATCAAGTTCTTTGTTTATTTTTAATACAAAATTTAGAATGATCGTAGGGGCGTTTGTCTATCTATTTGGAGGCATCGCATTTAACTATATCGTTGTCGGGACGCGTGGGCTAGATTTGGTTCCAAACCTAGAATTTTGGCAAGATTTCCCTGGAATTTTATGGTAAGACTATCTAATGTTGTTTTTACTATACTTTAATTTAGCCTATATTTCTAAAACTTCGGCCCTAAAATTTGTTGGGGCCTAATCTAATACTTGGTTAGGCACTTATACATCGATTGGTGACTTTGGTTTCTGGGCGCAGGCGTGGGGGCTATAGCTCTGTATAGAAGCCTTGTGGTTGGTAAAGCCTCTGGCTTAGCTTTTTTTGGTTTGGATTGATAAATTTCGCTATTGATTATTATTCTCTCAAACACAAATACCTATCCATAATAAAACTAGAAATCGAGTTTTTACAATTAGTATTTATTGGGATAGTATGTTACATTACCACCTAATATACGCGGCTCCTATCCAAAACTTGAAGCTGGACCAAGCTTTTCAACGGTAATTATCTATTTATCTTCCGTAGCTTGCCTTTTATGCAGCCAAATTATTAAACTTGTACTGCGTTGGCTCCACCCTTATAGATTTTCGCTTTAATTATACTACGTTAAAGGCCTTAGGAATTTAAACCACATTATAAAAACCGGTATTAATATATATTGTAAGCAATTCATTTTAATGCGAATGTTTACAAATTAACTATGAAGCTTTTTATAATCAATATCCTATACAAAGCTACAGTCCACGAATCTATGCGGTTTTATATAAGCCTTCGGGACACAAAGCTTGGATAAGTATCTATATTTTACTGATGGTGACTGTCTATAAAAATTATCGGTTGCTCTCGGGGCAGTTTGGACTTTTTAAATTTTTAGTTGAACGAAGTTAAAACCCCAGCTTCATTATGATCTTCGTATATGAATAAAGTTCTGGGGGTCTAGGTTGTTTGCGGTAATTTCATTAACTACTGATCCAGTTTCAATCAAATTTTGCCCGCGCATGGCAGGTACTCAGCGCTAGGGGTTCCCCTTTATTTGGTAAGGATGGGTTGAAAATAAATCGAGCCACTACAAAAAACCCATTCTTGCGATACCAATCCATCCACCTTTAATTTAAGCCTATATTCCAAGGGTGGCTAAGGAAAGCTTAAATCCGCTCTAGCCAGGTATAACCCAAATTTGATTTTGGCTTGCACTCAGCCCCTGCCTTTCCCAAATTAGGAGCAAGGAGTTGATTAATTACTTGTTTGTCTATATAATAATTAACCATCGATTAACTGTTTATCTATATCCGTAGTTCCCAAACTTGTTTAGCCAATGGACCCCTTATTGGGATTTTATATTTCCCACATCATTCCAGCGTTACTAGATTATAATAAAATACCTGTTTTATTCACTGGGTTAGATTCATATTAAGAAAACCTATAGCGGATGTGGGAGCTGCCAATAATTGGTAACTATTGTTCAGGTTTATTTCCTATATATATTAATCTATTTCACCAGATTTGTTTCTGACAGCTAATTAATGCCCATCAGAGATGATCCCTGACCATGTTTGCCAGGATTTCAATTATGGTTTTAATATTGGTAATTAACTTCCTTGCGCAGATTGATCAGGGTTTGTTGCTGGTCAATAAGGGTTTGGTTGGCGGTTGCTAAAGCATTGATAATATTTGTATTTGCAGCAACTTGCAGGTTAGCCTAAAGCAATATGGCCTGCTAAAATAGGTAAATAGCCCTATTAACTAAGAAGGTTGCTAGCTTAATAATGTTAATCTGCTGGGGTTAGATAAAGGCATTGGGACATGCTATTTTGGAATCTAACCCAGGAGGGTTATAACTTAGTTGGTGGTGGAATCTGACTAGGTGGATGAGGTAACATCATTTTAGATAACTCCTGAGAATTAAATTCATCAGCTATGGGTGCTGTTCCTATTGGGGCAACGACAGGAGAGTTGGCAACAGTTTCCCTATTTAAATCCCTTGTTTATCTTAATAAAAACAGATCTTACAATAATAACTTAGATAGCAATATAATTATTTAACTGCTCTCCTAAGAAGAGTTTGAGAGTAGTTTCCCTTATATAATCTATTCTATTCTCAAGACTTTATGTGTAAAGAGTGGGAGGGAAATGTTTCCTTGTTATTCAGTGGTTTGCCAACTATTAATAATAGAGTTGATAGATAGTTTCCTCTGAATCGTTGTCCAATTGCCTTCAAATTGTCAGAGAGAAGGTTTTAGTACCTTTCTATAGGAGAAACCCTGAGCAGAACTAATACAATTGGTTGAGATGAACTCACTAGGATATCTTATGTAATAATCAACATACCCATAGATTATCTACTAGCAATAATTCAAGCACAATTTGAACCTGTGAAGTAACCTCAAAAAGTTTACATCCCTTCTCATTGCATTATTTTCCAATGGCCCCCAAGTGAATAAACTTTGTACAACTGTATAATAGTGAAATTACAAATTTAACTTTAATGGTAAATGGTGACATAAATCAAAATGTAAGCAAAGTATCTTGATACTTAAACTATACTTTAATTGAAAAAAATCTAAAACTTTGGTTCCCAAATTGGTCTATATGGACCCAAATTGATTTATATCTTTTGCCACGTGCCCCCCATAAGTTGCAATCACCTTGGGGTCTGTACTGACACTTTGGGAAACACTGATCTATATAAATAAATCAATATCTATACCGATGGGTTTTATACTTGTTATGCTCACAGACCCCTTCTCATAGTAAAAACTTGACCGTGACCCCTCTAGTGAAATAACTACACATTTTCATAATAGAAAAGTTACAAATTATAAATTAATATCTGAATGGTGAATGGTGACATTAAAATGGAATTTAATTAAAGTATCTTGGTACTCAAATAAGTACTTAATGAAATTTTATATTTTTTATAAAAATACCTAATTATTTTTGCAATGAGATGGTGGAACCTGAAAAGGTAAAACTATTCTGTTGGATAAATGTTTATAACTTAAACTTTACCACAAATACTATGAGAAGCAGTTTATTTTTTGTAATGAGGATCATAACTGCACTGAAACCACAATCTACTGAATTGGAAGGATGGAAAGCAAATAACAGCTTTGGTACCATTCCTGTTCAAACAGGCATCGATAGATAGGAAGCATTATTGACTAGGCTCCCACCGTGCAACGCTTGTCATTGCATGTATTTCATGTATCTAACTATTGTTTTTTACGCAGGATGTAAAAAATGGGTACAAATTTATTGCTATACTTAACTTTTATAGTAAATGAAGGTGGGCTACAATCATAATACCTTAAGTAAACCTTTATCAGCCCTCAACATAGTAAATTACCAAAAAATTATTTTATATGACATACACCCCACAGCGATTCCAAGGACCCCTGGGGGTCTATAGGAACCACAATAGGAGCAATTGATCCATATAAATTTAATCTAGGAGGATCTATGCGTGTCCTTGGTAATCTCAGAATCTATTAAACTGATTTTAGTATAACTAGGCATACCCACAACATTATGATATGAAAACAATATCCAGTAAAGTTTTAGAACTATATAATATAATGTTGGGCTTTTCCAAATGCAAGTGAAGCTTCAACTTTGGGTTTCTGAATGGTGATTATTTCAATTACCTCATATTTAATTAATCAATAGTTTATTAAGCAATGCGTTGGTAAGCTAAAGGTTCAGATAGTTCTTAACTTTAAGCTGCTATTCTGTCAGCCGATGCTTTTTTGGACTGAAGGCCCAGAATTATTATTCTCTTCAAAAGTTATAAAGCATTGACAAATCCCCATTTACAACGGTAAATACTTGCATGAGATACTCTAGATAAATTGCCTTGACAACCACATCCCAATAGGCTTAGGCAATTTTTACCTATCCATCCCAATCCTTATTTTCCCTAGCCCTATTACAAGTTAGGATTACATCAAAATAAAGAATACTTTTACTCATAACGTAGATTTTTGCCTAGTTTTATAATAGAGATCTTGTCTGTTCAAGTGAACTGAGATTTTCCTTGAAGAGATCTATTCTGTCAAGAGATTGCCCTATAGACACAAAGTTTAGATGTAGAATCTGCTGGTGCTACAGCAACTAATAATTGCTTAGCCTTTAAAGGGCCCAGCCCCCAAAAACAGTAAAAAAAAACTTAACACTGGTGCTCTCTGCCAGGTCCCCTTTTAAGGCTATTTTTATAGACAAACCATCATGGAAGCAATAACAGTGATAAAAAGATGAGTGTACATGAAGGGTCCAAACCAAGGATCAAGGCATGAAGACATAGATTAAAGAATTCCCCTCCACCTTTCTGCATATGATCTGGTTCTACTGCTGGTGTTTAACCAAGCTCAAACCTACTGGGTCGTCACAAATAAAATGGACAGTTTGAGCCTCAGATCACTGGAAACAATGAAAACTGCCATAGAGAAAGTAAGCTGTGAAATCAGATAGACGTGACAATGGATGGTTTGAAAACAGGTCTTAGTCATTAAGGATTATGTCAAAGATGCTGCTAAAAAAAAGTTGAAAAGGTTGATCATGAACTCAAAAAGCTATCAAGTGGCTGTGGAAGGATCGGATATGATTTATGAGGCTATTAATAGTGATACTTTCTTTAAGTTCTGGACCAACTCCTGAAAGTGCTCTACTAAATCTACCCATCTATCTCAAAAAAACTGTTATAAGCAACTAGAACTTGGGCTTGTTACAGTCAAGGAATTAGATCTTCCATCTCCAAAGTCCAAGAAGATTTTGAATTTAATTTTGCAGTTGGGCTGGAAACACTTGAACCAAATAGAGTACCTGAACCAAATGATTGTCACACTGTTTTTGTTCCTGATGCTCCTCGCTGCTCTGACGCTGAAGATGGAATAGCCAACTTGAATGCCTCGGTGCCCATCTCAGTTCTCTGTGCCAGAGCTCCTCAATTTTCTAGCGTTGAAAAAATAACCAATCCAAGCTTTTTGGCGCCATTTTTATTTACCTGAGCTGACGCTTCCCACTATTTCACCAACAAAACAGCCAACTGAGATGCCCCATCACCCTTTTCAATCCTGTGCCAATGATCCTCATTGTTCCGCTCTGGAATCTAGCCACTGAAGCCCAACAAGAAAATCTTGAATGTATTTGTGCAACTGTGCCAGAACCTCGTGATAGGCTAAATGGATCATCCAAACCGACTGACTGCATTGCCGCTCTGTTTTCCAATGACAAAACTTACAGATGCTCTGACAACTTAGACAGAACAAATGCTTAAGCACCAAAGATATTTACCTTAGCTTAAGCAACAGAAAATCTTGATAATTTACTTGAACCAGCTGAGCTAAGGGTTTCTGCAACTGATTCACCTCCACTCAGTAAGATCTTACGTAGTTCAAGGAAGTTTCTTGGCTCAAATGAGCCAAATGCCCCTAGACCAAATTCACACCCATTCACCAAAATTGTTTAGTTCTAGATATTTCATTTATTATTTGGCTTTTACTAACTTTTTAGGCTTCTCACCCAAAAGCCAAAAAATTAAAGCCATATGATCAACCAATTGGAAGACCAAATGATTTTTCAATATGGCCAGCTAATTTACTCTGGTAATTCCCAACCAGCAGACTTGGAGGTTAGTCCCCAAATCATGAGCTATAGGGAACCACCACATGAAATTAGACTTTACATTGACATTTCAAAATGTCTCGCTGATACAAACTTACTTTTCAGCATATTAAACATTACTTATAGAATATGGTTTTATTGATAATGGAACTGCATGTCACAAATTTTGAAATTTGCTACATCAGGCTCTGCTATTGTGCCAGGCCAACATTATGAGAACTGCTGGCCCTTGCTGTTTAGCCTTCACTGTTGTACTTTTTCATTATAATTCTGGAGGCAAATAACCAACCCAGCATACCAGCAACTTCACCTTGGATAACTGACCCCTCTTGGGTGTGCACTGGTGGCCCACAACCCCTTCCTTGGTGACACGCATCTTGATACTTCAACCTAATGGCCACTTATCAACCCCTCTTGGGAAGAACCAGCAAGTCCATCCCCCATATTGAGCAAACCAGCTCCTGGCTACCTTCTAACCCATATGGATGACGGTCTACAATACCCATTATTGGTGGCCAGTTGGCTAAGTTACCATGGGGGCTTACATGTAATGTTGTAGTATTGGAGTTGGTAGTGCTGACCAATTCTATATGCGCTCCCATCACCTTACCTTAAGGATCTCCATCCTCGTCTTCACCAATCAAGCTGCTTTCACTACTTCAACTAATAAAAGATGGCGCAAGAGAGATCTTTATTAAGAGCCAAAATCAATTAATACGTAGGTGTTTTTCTGACAAACTGCTGTTCGCCTATCAACAATAATTGGAACTCATTGTCAGCAACCCACTCAATCATCAGTCTTCCACTGGCAATTGTTACCATCAATTGGATGCAAAGCACTAAATATTAAGATAATTCATCCTTGGCATCAGTCTGAGGTTTAATATATAAATTACTAATTTAAAATTATCGGATATCTCAACCTTTAGTTGCCAATAGTTCAGAACTATAGGCGGTGGAGTGTTCATCCCTCATATACTATCTGAAATCTTGGCATTAAAGATGGCAATCTGATTGTCCTTAGCATAAGTCGCTAGCTAATTCTAAAAAATACATGATTGGACCATTCTTGGCATTGGTCGCCAGTGATTTTGAGCAACTCAACGTCAAATTGGCTTTCTTCAAAAAATATTGATCAACTAAGTATTTTTTCTTTAACTGAGGAAAGCTGACCAAGGGATGGGCAGTACTGATGCGTGTGTAGGAAAAAAGGGGGGGAGTGAAGGATATCGAGGATTAGAAAGGGTTGAGCACCCCAAGGTATACAGGTTACCCCTGTTGCCAGCTGGAACCGCCAGGTATGGGAGGTCGATGTGCTACTCTGAGGGGGTTTCCCCCACTATGGAGCAGGTGTGGAGGAAGGGGTCCATGTGGAGGGACCAGAGTGGGAATTATGACTCTATGAGCCTCTGTTGCCTTGGCTTTATGTATCCATAAAGCCAGGCTTGGAAGTGTTCCAGTAAGTGGACGTATTACCTACTGATTACCTCATGGATGTTGGGATGGTACCCTTGAACGCATCCAAGGGAATGGTGTGGATTGTCCACATTGTGATGGTTATCATTAGGGAATGGAGGGTAGATGGAATTAGGGACTTGAGCTGGAGCGCAAGGAGGCTCCTTGATATAGAGAATTCCTGGTCTTCTGGATCCTAAGCAGGCGCGCAACTTCCCGCCATATGGCTCTGGATAGGAGGCAGGTTTCTAGGCGGTGGTGTAGGGAGCCCACCCCTCCACATACTGCGCAGGTTGCATGGAGGGAATGGGTTCGATCTGCCATTCTATAGGTCCTTCTCAGGAAGCTCCAGGTGTTGGCTCTTACCCTTGGCTGAAGGAGTGGATGGTGCGCTAGCCTCCATATTGCCTTCTGTGTAGCTAGGTCATAGGGGATGTCCAAAGCGTCTAGATAGTCAATTTTAGCGACGGTTGGGGTTGTAGCAAGTATATCTTTCTGGGGGTGGCCTTCTGGTTTTCTCTTGATCAACTAAACATTTAATTTGTCTTTAGTGTAAGTCGTTGGTAAGTCCTCCTAATTTGATATAATTAATTCATTGATTATTTTCAGCCCCTAGTCATTGGTGATCAAGATAAAAATTAACTAATGAGGATCAATCCTGATATTTCCCAAATCTGGTAGAATTATTGAAATAGCTCAACCCAACAAAATGGGGAGCACTAAATCAGCGCATTATTACTAAAATATCCTTGAAACCAGATAAGTGATTGGTCCGCCAGCTCAAACCAATCCCACACCCAATTTCAGCAGTTATGGGATGACTTATCTGGTTAAATTTTCTGACATTTTCCCCTTAACCAGAAGGTATTACTCCAGCGTGTCCCCACCTATTTGGTGGTCTAAGACTTAATCAGCGTGATGGAGAGAGAAATTTTTGGCACAATTTTCCCACCTTCAAGAGGCACCGGAAACTATATAGTGGCTCAAGCCACCTCCTAACCATACCTTAACTAATTGAGCAACGCATAAGCGGAGCCCCTGTAGTGAGCAACAATGTTACAAATTTTCGATTTACTACATCAGATCTCTGCTAGTGTTTCAGGCCACACAGTATGAGTACTTCTGGCCCTTACTGTTTTTCCTTCACTGGTGTGCCTTTTCACTACAAGTCCTCAGGTAACTTGCCAAAGCAGCAGACTGACAACTTCACCTTGGCTAATTGACACCTCTTGGGAGTTCACAAATGGCCCTCAGCCCTCTTCCTGGGTGGCCCACCCCTTGCTACTTCTCCCTCTTGGCCAATTGTCAACCCCTCTTAGGAAGCACCAGCAAGTCCGTCCCATTGTGAGCAGACTGGATCCTGGCTACCTTCAATCCTCATGGATGACGGCCTTCAGTCACTCATGTTGGTGGCTGGTTAACCAAGTGTTGGGATTTTTGCCCATATTACCAGCCAGCTAGATTACCAGGGATCACTAGGAAATAATTTCTTAATGTGAGGTGAATTGGAAATCGGTTGACCCTGATTTTGGGGTAGCTATATTTGGGGGATTTTAGGTTATTCGTCTGGTTGGATCCATTGGGGATCAATCTGGATGAATGCTTTATTGATTCTTGGCATATCGGCTTGATTCCACCAAGTCAGTTTGCACAGGGTATTAGCCACCGAGCAACCAAATCAGACAATATGAAGATCGCTGACTATCTAATAAAATCAATAAACTATATATGGAGCTATCGCCCCTTATTTTGACCTTTATTTAATATAAATTGCAGACTTATCTGCAACCTCTTAATAACCATAAAAGACTTTTTTCAATCTTCCAGGTTACTCTTTATATCTTGGTTCCCCAAGCTGGATTCATCCTTAGCTTGGTATTTTCTATTCGTCTTCCCTTTTCTAGAAGCTCTCAATTTATATCAAATCTTGGCATAATTCCCTTTAATTCGCTGAATGGTCATCATTTTGATTGATTATAATTTGTATACCCTTTTCCATTAATCTCGAGACTCATCTTAATTCCCCCTTTGATCTGCCAGTATGGGTAGCATATTGTCCAGTCATAATAACTTCCTGACATTACCCCCGTTTGACTGGATAAAATACTATTACTGTTTATATGCTCGGAGGAATTTCACCTGAACTCAGTTGATAATCTGACCCCCTCAGGTTCTTTGATAGTGTAGACATCCATGACAAACTTCTCTGTTTATCTCAAATGGGTTGGCCCAGATGTTAGAGAAGCTTGTTTTTCCATCCAAATCCGTGCTGGTCATGGAATAAAACATGGTCCCCTACAGTGAAAAGCGGGAGTCTGCTTCATCTCTCTTGATCAGCTGCCTGATCACAAATCTTCTTGGCGAAAATGGTTGAGTAAGCTTCCGTTTGCAGCTTGATCAATGTATCCATATGAGTCTTCAAATATCGCTGGGGATCCACACCACCAGTGTTCTCTACACACGAATAAAGCAAGGCGAGCAGAGCTGGGTGTCGACCATACAGCAGTTGAAATGGGCTCTTACCAGTGGGTGAATGATAGCTGATATTATATGCAAACACAGCTGTAGGGAGAAGGGCACTCCATTCCAAGGGTCAATCCTTTACCAATTTGCAGAATATGTTCACTAATGTTCTGTTGACCTGCTCCACCATTCTATTTGATTACTGATGATAGGGGTGGTCAAAACCCCGCAGATCGCCATCAACTCATTCAACTTCAGCAGGATATGTGAAGTGAAGTTGTTCCATTATCTGTCAGAATAAACTGTGGGCAGCCATGTTGCTGTATAACACTCTATAATAAACTCAGCGGTGGTGACCGCTCCCAAGTCGCTAATAGCCCTGGCCTCCACCCATTGGGTCAAATGATAGATGGCAACAATTATATACTTTAATTGATTGGCACTAGTTGGCAGAGGTCACACTACATCAATGGAAACGGTGTGCCAGGCAAACTGGGGTTTACCAGCTGGTATGTGGTCTTCTTGTGGAAAGGCTTTTTCCACTTGACACTGATGGCAACAACTAACTGTTTTCAATATATCATAATGCATGCTCTCCCAATAGTATTGGGGTCACAAGAATTCTAGCGTTTTCCGCAATCCTTCATGTCCTACAGCTTGATGAGCATCCATAATAATTGAGGGTCTAGCTGAAGGTTTAGGGAAACTCAGCGTCAAGTCTCTTATCCATTTATATAGTTCTTCCCCACGTAGGAAAGTATCCTCCCTGAGTCCATCTAATACCTTGATCACCTGTGGCGGCTCATCCTGGTATTTGTTCGCCACCATCTTCTCATACATTATGTCAGCTAAATCGCCATGATAGTGACCGTTGGCAGCTCAGAGATACATTCCACATTTTGATGTTTTCTTCCAGGCGGTGTATAATCTTGAAATCATATGCTTAGAGCTTCAAAGCCCAATGTGCGAGCCATCCTTCCAGTTCATACAAATTCTGTAGCCAGTGCATGGAAGTGTGATCTGTCACTGCTTGGAACCTTACCCTATGTAAATATACTTAAAACTGTTTGTAAGTGTAGATCACCGCTAAACACTCCCGCTCGGTCATGGTGTAGTTCTGTTTGTGACAGTTCAAGCTTCAACTATAGAATGTGACAGGATGCTCCACGCCATCATTGTCCTTATGGGATAATACTGCCCCTATAGCGGTGAGGGATGCGTCCGTTTGCACTATGACCTGATTGTCAAAGTTGGGATATTGCAAAATGGGTGCGCTTGCTAATGCAGTTTGCAACATATCAAAAGCGTTCTGGCATCATTCCATCCAATCAAAAGAAGCGTTTTTCTTTAGCAACTCAAAAAGTGGGGCCCTGATGCAACTGAAATAGGAGATGAACTGATCAGTAATACCCAATCATCCCCAGAAGCTCTTATATATCTCGCTTATCACCTGGGCGAGTCATCTTGCTTATCACTTCCACTTTAGCCAGCTGCAGTTTAAGCCCATTAAAAACCACAACAAACCCGAGGTATTCTAATTGTTCTTTAAAGAAATGGCACTTCCAAGGCTTAATTTTGATATTAGCGGCAGTGAGGCGCTGAAACACTTGTTCTAAGTGTGCAAGGTGCTCTGTAAACATCTGCGAGAACACATTGGTGTTGGTGAGGTAAACTAAGATGCAGGAAAGCTTTAAATCACCTAAAACCATATTGTGGCACGCTGGAACATAGCTGGGGCGTTGCACAACCCTTGTGGCATGCGAGTCATCTGGAATAGCCCTCTCAAAGTGATGATCACACATTTCTCCCATTCCACTGATGGCAATTCGATCTGCCAGTAACCTGAGATCAGATCCATGGTGGAAAAATAAATTGCCCCACCCAATCAGTATAACGCATCATCAATCGGCAAAAGAGGGTAGGAATCCTTCTTTGTTACATTATTGAGTTTGCAATAGTCAATAACCACTCGATCTGAGCCATCCTTTCTTTTTACAATGAGCACAGGTGATGCCCACAGACTATTTGACAGCTCTAGCATCCCTTGCACTATAAGCTTATCCACCTCATCAGAGACAACCTCTTCCCGCTTTTGAATGTCTAATAGGTCGCAATCAAATGGGAGGGTAATCCCCCATATCCATCCAATGTACATCCCCTTGAGTGCACCCTAAATCATGATTGTCATGTATGAAAATAACCTGATAAATCTCAAATAATACCATAGCCTTATATTGATGTTCCACCAATAATCCCGTGAGCGCTTCCCATGGAACCACAGTCAATATACCAAACAATGAGCAAACCAGTAGTCCAAGATCCTCCCTTGAGCCAAAATCATGAATATGGTGAACTTCCTATATAGTGACTATGTGTAGGTAAACCACCACTTTGTGCTGCCAGATCGTTATTGCCTTCTTCTATAAGTTTGCTAGCAGCACTTTCACCTCCCTATTCCCAGGTAGCAGTAACCCTTGAGCCACATGTGGTTTGAGCCGTGAGTGCTGGTGAAGCACCATAATTTCTCCATAAATCCCTTTAGGGACATCAATCTCAAGCCCAGTTCTTACTATACACTGGTTTCCAGATGGTAGGCTCAAAGAACTCATTTCCTGAAGCGGGATCCCCTTTTACCAAAATACTGGTTGGGGAGGGCCCTGGACTGCCGCTTCAGTCATCAATATTGAACAGGAATACTCTATCTCTGTACGCTAGATTGATTTGACTATAGTGGAATGGATCCGTTGAGATTCCACAAGAGTTAAAATATATGGGGATCTGTTGGCCTAAAATAGTAAGAGTTTCCTCCACCATATTTATCACAACACCAAATTTCCTCATAAATGCCGCGCCAATTAACATGTCATAGTTGTTATTTGGCAAAACTACTGCCAAAGCAGAAGCCCGGACTGACCCAAATCTTAAAGGCAACGCGCTATATGCTCCTTCAGACACAGTGCTATGCGTCCCCACGGTCCTGTATACTACTCAAGGGTCCACATCTGGTTTCAACAGAAGTTTAGCCACCAACCGAGTAGAGACTATGTTCATAGGGGCTCCCATGTCTATGATATCTCGGATTTTTGTGTTTTAAACGAAAATGTCGCAGTAAGTGCATTACAAGTAAGAAGAACCATCAGTGTTTATTACATGTACGTCCAAGAGCTTTGTATTACTAAAAAAGGAGGAAATGTCCTCGCTGACCTGAGGATACTCTTTAGCAATTTTTTCACTGAAATGGCTATGTTGACCCCTACTAAAGAGGCGACGTCCGTCAAGGGATCTGAGTTGTTGGTGCCAGTCTGTTCCAGGATCTGCCATGAATATGGCTTCTAATTATCCTGGCGGAACTCAGGGCTCTGGGGTGAACTTTTACTCTCAGAAGTGGAAGCAGGGGTATCTGATGGAAGCTGTTGGCATAACAAATCATCCAATTTTGGTTCAAATTCTATGTGAAAAGACGTTTGGGAATTGTTAGGGACAAGTGAATTGGACTTATTGGAGGTAGAGCATCCCATCTCTACTTCACTTGAGCTTTTCCCTGCTCAGTTTTCTCAGTTGGCATCGCATACACTTGTGGTTTGCTAGGGCAATCACCCGCATATTGCCCTCTTCATCCGCACTTGAAACAAGTATTCTTAAAAGGTTCACATATATAGCTTGTGGTGGAAGGACAGTTCAGAAGTTGATGGTATGTTTCCAAGGTCATGAATGAACTGGCAGATCGTACCCAGGCCAAAAAGGATTTGCAGATCTGTATGATGGACAAATATTTTCCATCGTCTGATAACCTAGTTGCTGCAGCCAATATCCTGAAGAGTTTGGAGCGGAGACAGCAGAGGTTTTTGGGCTACGTTGGGGACACTGATCGTGGTGGAGAGCCATTGTAAGGTTTTCACAATTTGGATAAGTCTGGCATCTCCATCCAGAATGTGAGACATAGCATTATACAGTTCCCTATGTGGTTTGATGGCTGCCGCCATCACTATACCAACATCCTCAGCAGATAAAATGTTAGTTTCAAGTAGTGCATGTGCTTTTCGCTGAGAAACGTTCAGCAAATTCTAACAAGGTCTCATTTTTTGAACTTTATAATCATAAAGTCTGCTTTTTGTTGGGCCATCTTGGTAGTGCCCCCAAACAGCCGGAGAACTATTGCATTAACTTCTTTGTAGGATACTGAGCTATTTGAAAGATATCAGGTAACTTGATCAGCGCTTCCCACATCTAGAGCGGACAGCAATTGTTTTGCTTTCCATCAATCAGAAGCCCCTTCCACAATGAATTCAAAACGCTTAAACTAACTGTGTAGATTCTCATCATGACTGAAAGGAGGTAATTTTTTGATTTGAACAACTTAGCCTTGTTCCAGGTTCCTGCTGCAAGGAGCAGGCGAATTGGTTCCAGAGCGACTACAGGAACCACCCTTTGTGAATTATGATACAGCGGCAGGATGGACTCAAATCCATCAAAAAGGACTTGGAAGAAGTGGTGTCGCACAGGGGGTCCATTGTAACGCCTGAGGGATATTCATTTGCTGATTCATAGCATTCTTCCCCCAAATTGCTACTAACTGCACCACTTCCCCCAGCACCGGCATGCTCCACAAAATGTTCATTGATCAACTTCTCCACTTTAACCAAATAGAATCTACACCATCCATCCTGGAATTCCTGCTTCAGTGTTTTGTACTGATGTTACAACACCTGACAGAATTCCCTCTCAATGTTCAGTTTCTGCTCCAAGGCTTGTAGTCAAGATAGGACATCTTTGATTATGGTTTGCATATAGCGTGATGCCAGCTAGCATTATCCGCTTGTTGATTGGCATCATTTATTTGGTTAGAGAGGAGGTTTGTTCCCATATCAGTTCCTCTTTGGCCCATCAAAGGGTATCAAGGCGCCCTTGCATGTCCGCATACTCTCTTGTCTCACCAATTGGAAGAGGAAGGCTTGACGGCGCTCAGCCTGGCTAACAACTTCCAGTTGTGTAACCTGACAGATTAGCTGGAGATATTTAGGAGACATCGAACAAAGGATAAGCACGTTATCTGTCATTCACTGGTTACTCCATTCAATATGAAGTTGGGTTAATTCAGCTGATAAGGATCCAACAAGTCTGCTGCTTGCCATTTCATCAGTTTCATTTTTTCCTTAAGATGAGCAATCAAGGCGTTGAGAGCTTCTGCCCATTTGGCTAGATCTGTCATAAAGCGCTCAGTATTATTCCCCAACGTTGTTACATCCTGAATCCAATTCGCTGATAGGCTATCCCAATCCAACAGTTCTCTTATTACTCAAGGTAATTCTAAATTTAATTGTGGTACCAAAATGTCCAATCAACGGCGGACGTCCCTGACACAATAATTCATCTGTACCAGCGCCCCTTATACTTCCAAAAACAAATGATTGAGGCGGTCAAGCAGGAGGCGAGTATCATTTTGCTGTGCTTGAGAAAACCGTAATACATCTCCAATTTCTATATTGTGGCGAGCCAGCACATGAAGTAGCTGGCAAATCGACAGTTGCAAATAAATGACTAGATACTCCTTGACTCAGTGGGTACCAAGGCGATAAGCCAACCCCGTTGTAGTCACATCCAGATAAGACATGTACAGGGCGTAGCGATTTTCTTGGTCTTGTTTGTTATAGAACAAACTCAGGTTTATTCCCCAGCCTCATCTTCTTATAGGCGATATCTGCACAACAGCCATTCCATAATATCCTGCAGCTGCTGAGGAGTCACATTCATGGAGCATCCTTGTTGGTCAGTCATCAGCTCAGGGCAATTTTCTAATTGCAGATTGATCATAACTTCATCATCCCCTGGTTTGGATATAGTAAATAATAACAGTTCATTGTTAGGTGCCTCCTGTGCTTCTTAAGCATACCGCGTGCAGAATCCAATCAAGTTTTGTCAGAACAAATGAGGGCTCATCATTGTATCCTAGCGTCGAAGAACTACAGTTGACCAGTGGCCCCCTGTAGTGAGCACCACTGTTGATTCTTGGCGTATCAGCTTGATTCCACAGAGTCAGTTTGCACAGGGTATTAGCCAATGAGCAACAAAATCGGATGATATATATATTGCCGACTATCTAATACAACTTGATAAACTATATATGGAGCTATCACCCCTTATTTTGACTTTTATTTTTATATATATTGAAGACTAGTCTGCAACCTCTTAATCACCAGAAAAGACCTTCTTAGAAATCCTCTGTGTGACTCTTTATATCTTGGTTCACCAAGCCAGATGCATCCTCGGCTTGGTAGTCATCTATTCATCTTTCCTTTTCTAGAAGCTCTCAAATATATCGAATCTCAGCATAATTCCCTTTGATTTGACAAATGTTTATCATTTTATTTGATTATAATTTGTATACCCTTTTCTGTAAATATAGAGACTTGTCTCAATTCCCCCTATAATCCGCTGGTATGGGTAGCATATTGTCCAGACATATCAACTTCCCAACATTCTTAATATCTTATTGGGCAGAGTTGATGATAAAATAGGGGAATCTGATAGTTGATTAACTATCAGTTGTACCAATTGGGATCAGTTGGGTTTCATCACTAACTGATTGGAAATTTAATGAGTAAGTCGCAAGGAGAGTGATGCCATCTCCAACTAGCGAATCAATTAGTTGTTTTGTGACCCGCCTTAATGGGTAACAAGTTCCGTTACCTAAGCAGGTCTCTTGCTAAATATGTTGGTTCATTTGGATCGAGAGAAAAACGTTAGGGACACAATTTCTGACTCTTTTCTTTTTAGATCTCATGGTGTCCAACAATGGAATCCTAGCCAAGATGGGGAAGCCCATCGCTGCTGAGATGAGTATGGGTGATTCAATGGCAATGGCTGTTGTTTTATTGAGGAGGTGCCAACTGAGCATTGGGCGCCAAATCCCCACTATAAATTCCCTAGAATTCACTAGTAAAAGAAAAATAATTTTCTAGATTATCACTTTTTCTTAAGTCTTAGCTTAGTAAAGTTTATCAGCAACCATATGTTCTATTCTTTCTCAGGGATATTATTGCTGTGTGTGATAATTGGGAGACTCTTTAAGGTAAAGAGTAAGTATCTGAGCGGGGATCCTGAGAAGAAGCTGAATTAAATTGAGGTTGCTGCCAACTGTGTGTCAGACCAGAGAAACCGTAAACAGGGAACTAAGAGTAGATTGAGTTAGGCGGTACAAGGGAACAAATCCCTATTCAAGACATCACAAGTATTTCAAGAGGAAATACTGGCCAAGCATTGGACATAAATCTGGTACTTCTATTCAACTAAGGATAATAGTTGTCATACTATTATCAAATGATTATATCAACTATTATACAACATGGAGAATTGCACAAAACCTGAACCTGTGCAAGTAAAAATTTATAGGGGTTATTGGCTGAAAATAATCAATATACTATAAATTTTCTATAAAGTGGTGCACACTACAGGGATTTAGTGTTAGAAATATTGGAACATAATGTCATATGTAGATGTTTCTAATTCTGGCAATAAGTTACTAAGAAAGTTAACATTAGAAAATACAAAACGTGAAGTATATCATGTTCAATTGCGTTCATGTAGCTCAGAAGTGGAGCTCCAAGTGAAGCAAATTTAGGATACTCAAGTTTTTGGAAAAGGACTTGCAGCCTAGATATGGAACTGTCTAGTGCTGCAAGGAAACCTGTTCCACCTGACATCTACCTGAGATGTAGAGGATCAGCAGGGCCAACTCATGTTGAAATTGGGTCCGCTTGAAATAGTCCCAAGGAACAGCAGGATCAACTCAGATTGAAATTGGGTCCGCTTTAAATAGTCTTGAGGAGTGAGGCGTTTAGATGAGACACTAGATGAGGCATTGGTTGAAATAGGAAGCAATCTATTAAGAGTATTAGATTGCCATACAAATGAAGATATGAAGTCAAAACAGGAAATGATTGATCCAAGATAGTGGAGAGAATCATTTTGAATCAGTAACATTCAAACAGCGATCAGAAATTGCTGAAGGCGAGTTCATCATTTCAAGACGAGATTGGATGAAGCTAACGAGGGCAGATCAATCCATGATAGATAAGGGATCGTTTCCAGATCCACCAGTGGAATTATTTCCAACGTTTTGGATGGCCACGAAGGCCAAAAATCGTTTTTTAGGAGAAAACCGATCTATACAATCAGATGGAATTGTTGACTGATGAGATATGAAGATTCAAGCATCAGTTGCCAAAATATGAGACGAATTTGGACCTGTTGGACAAATAACCAGTTAGTATTGAGGACCTAATGAATGAAAATATTCAAGGGTATTGCCAAAGCTGGCAAGTGTAGCCTTAACATGAAGAAACAGCGCTGCTGGTCATAAAGTGAAGAAGGTCACTACTAAAAAATCAGAAGTATTGGACCTAAGAGAAAATAAGTGCAATGTTCTCAGAGGACACTGAACCATTAAATAATTATGTCCTGATATTTTTTCCAAGTCCTAGAAGAGGAACACTGAACTAAATATATATGGTTGAATCTTAATAGGATAAGATTTTGACCCATGATAACTGGTAGGTCAGAGTATACCTAGGAATCAGTTTGGATGAAGGGGAAAAGAAGGACCTCTGAACCTTTTTGTAGGTTAAAAGTCCCCTTGCAAAATAAAAATACATAAAAATATATAAAAGATATAAAATATCATATATCAAATATCAATTTTTATGGCCCATGAATTTTGGACCTATGATAATATGAGATTGCCAGAATGGGTCGCTGAGAGAACCAGAAGAATGAAGCCATAGAATGAATGACTGTGCCAAAGAGTATCCAAGATATTCAAGTGTTCCTTGGAATGGTCAGATACTATAGAAGATTTATTTGGGATTTGCAAGAATCTCTGAGCCCTTATTCCATCTGTTGAAGGATCCAAAGAAAGGATTTATATGGAATGAAGGAGCACAGAAATCCTTTGATGAATTATGCCAGTACCAAATAGATTTTCCAATTTTGAAATATCCAAGGTTTGATCAGAGATTTATTATAGAAATAGATGCTTTGTTGACGGCGATTGGCGCCGTATTAAGCCAAGTAGATGAACTTGGGACAAACATCTTGTGGCATATGTGAGCCAGACACTCTCTGCCGCTGAGAGAAACTACACCATAACTGAGCATGAATGCCTTGTGGTCATTTACTCCTGTAAACAGTTTTGGGTGTACATCCATGGAATGCACTTCAAAGTGGTGATGGACCACTCCTCGTTGCATTGGCTTCACAATTTTCAAAAACCAGAAGGATGACTGGACAGATGGGCATTGAAGTTACAGGCTCACGATAATGGGATTGTCCACCAGGCAGGGGCTTCTCATAAGAATGCAGATGGTTTATTGCAAATACCAATAGTCCAGATAATATACCAGCAGGTGGATGAGTTTTTCCAGAGAATGGTTGATGGAGAAATCAGGAATGAGCCCTAAAAACCAAGGTGCGCTTCAAAAAGTGATGGAAAACACCAATTTCATGGATGGACAAGTTTTAAGACAATTAATGGGAAGCGGTTACTTTCCCAAAGCTGTTGGAAAGAGTAGCTATTGTTTAAGCCACTCATAAAGTTGTTGGGCATGGAGGCCTGAGAAAAATGACTGACCATATTTTCCAGTACTACTACTGGGAGTCAATCAACTATAATGTCGCTGACTATCTAACTTGTTGTGTGGAGTGCCAGTTGCACAAACCACATAAGAATACAACTGGATACCAACTGGTCCACCCTGAATTTGCCTAACATACTGTGTCCATCGATGTGATGGGACTGCTGACAATGAGCACAGGGAGAGTCAAGTACATAATAGTTGCTATTGACCTTCTGACAAGATGGGCTGAGATGGAGGCCCTGGCGAAAATAGATGTTATCAAATATGTGAAGTTCATCCTGGATCAAGTGATACCAACATGGGCGTCTGAAAAGTCCTGCTGAGTGACAATGGGACAAACTTCACATCTCATGTGATCCCATGGTTAAATGAGATAATGGGGATCTGAGGAGTCATGTCTGTACCCTACAAACTGGAAATGAATGGACTGGTGGAACGAATTTTTGGAATGCTGGCCAAAATGCTGAGGAAGCTAGTTACAGGAAGAACTTCCACATGGGGAACATACCTGAGTTCAGTGACATTTGACTACAATATCAGTCATCATATGGTGATGAGAAAATGCTGTTTGAGTTGTTATATGGGAGGAAGGCCACGTTACAGCTGATCTTATAATTGCTGATGGAACCAACATATGGGATGAATGCCAAGCAGTACCTGATCTTATTGATGAATATCCTGATCAAAATGGAATCACAAGCATAAAATATGACTTTGAAGGAAAAGATACAAGAAAAAAGACAGATAATAAGAACTGAACAGCCTTATAGTTATAAATAGGCAAAAGAGTTGACTATTGAAATACACATGGTTCCAGAAGAAGTAACAAATTGGATGCATTGTGGTTGGGTCTGTTTGAGATTATCACCAAGACAGCGACGGACACCTACTCCATCAAGAATCTCTTGGATGGAAGGGTAGTAAATTGAGCCCATGCTAAGTATCTGAAGCGATGGATTGATAAAAAAAATAATAAAAAAAGAGTTCCTGAAGGACTGCTGAACTATTAAGTTGGTTATGTTCTAATGAATTGTTCAAGTCCAAAAAAGGACCTTTGAACCAATCTAGATGTTTAAGTTTTAAAAAAATAGACCTCTGAACTATAGAAAACTGGTAGGTCTAAGTATACCTAGGATCCAGTTTGGGGGAATAAAATAAAAAAGATGGACCGCTGAATTTAAACAAGGTAAAATCTCATGGAAAAAAGAAGAAAAAATAAAAAATTGATAAAGATATTGGTAAAAAAGTTTAAAAACTTTATAAAAAATCCGATATATTTTTAAATTTTTTATCTTTTTATTAATTATCCCCATTTTGGGGAAGATTTCGCCTATGTTGCCTCTTGAGGGGAGGGAGGATGAATTGCAGTAGGAGTGAAAAATACAAAAAATCTATGTGAGATTGGATGCTAGCGAGGTCTAGACCTACATAAAAAAAAGGTTGCTGAGTGGATGAAGATACCTTCAAGAAAGCGACTAGGGGAAGGGAAATTGAGATGTCAAAAGAAGCCCAATGCGATACCCCAGAGTGGGGAGGGAAGCAACAGTACAAGGAGAGGAAGTCAGCAAATAACCCCAGATAATCCTGATATGGCACTGGAGCCAGAAGATTGGTCTTGAGCGCTTGCTGACAGGCTTCGTCAAGAACACCAGACATATGGGCCAGCAACGAACAAGGGATACTAGATGGGGTTGCCAAATCATGCCCCCTATCAAAGCAATCAGCAGAAGATACCAATGGGATGCACCAAAAATGAGATAGTCATGAAAGGAGCGAATGGCATCCTTTTGAAACGACTATGAGCTTCTCAGAAGCTGAAGAAGAAAGAGTGATGGAAACATGGAGAAATCGGAAGCTTCATGGCCCAACTTCAAAGAACTTGGCTGGAAAATCAAAGAGCATGAGCTGCAATATCCTGATCTAGGATGTTTTCAAGATTGGAAGAATTCAGAGCTATGGATAAAGTCTTGGTGCCTTGGGCCCTTAATTCTGCATAGGGGAGTTCAAAATTACGCTGTTGCTGATGGTGAGTTCAGTGGCAAAGACAGCTGGTTTGTAATATTGACCAAGTCAGAAGAGGAACTCCAGAAGCAAGTCTGATCCAATGAGGAATGAATGATCAAGAGCAAAGAGAGTTACTCCAGGATGTTTAATGATGATGTTAGGTGTATCTGTAAAAGGAGCCAAATCCAGGAGAGTCTAAAATCTAACTCTGGAATTGATGACAAAGAAAGGATTGGCCATGATTCATTTGGATGATTGCTCACATGGTTTCAGAGGGGTTGGTTACTATTTCTGGTAATTCCACGGAAGGACAAGACACTGGTGCCAGACTAGGAGAATGAGTCCTGGAAGGACCAAAGAAAAGGTTCTGTCGCGAAGACCAACTCATCCGCTGGAAAAGCTGAAGATCTTGTTTAGACAAACTGTTGAGCAGCTGTTGGTACCATGACTAAGAATTTGACATAGGAGCTGGATGAGAGGGGGATGTCAGACTTATATGATAGTTGATATTATGCACTCTAAAATTAATTAAGCTCCAATCTTGGAGAAATTAATCATAAAATAAATGGGATAAGTTTTCCAGACAAAAATTAATAATGATATGAGCCATGAGGTTATGAGAAGAAAACAACAAGGGCATACATAAATGAGCATTCTTAATTGGGCTGCGAAATGAACATCAACAGCAAGTCACTGTTAAGGACAAGGAGAAAATCAGGAAATTGAGGACGCTGGACCAAGAATCCTGAATATGACAGCGTGTCATATGCCCTGATGGGGGAAAACTGGATCCTGAGATTAATATCATCAGAGTAAATGATCAGCCCAGCATGACAGCGGTCGTGGGGATCACACTCTGAGTAGGCAGTAGCAAGGAGGGTGAGGAAGAGAGCCACATTCCAAAGATCATCCCAAGCAGTGTTGAGTACTGATGATTGTACTCTGCTTGAGCAAATGAAGTATTTGACTGAGTGTCTGAAGCGGTGTTCTCCTGTCCCAGTACTTTTCTCACTGGAAAACTAAGCAAGAGGGGAGATGTGTTGAAATTTTTACCCATATACCTAGGAAGCTAGATTACCAGGGATCGCTAGGGGATAATTTTCTAATGCAAAGTGAATTAGGAATCAGTTGCCCCTAGTTTGGGGTAACTATGCTTGGGGAATTTTGGGTCATTCGCCTGGTTAAATCTGTCATGAATTGATTTGGATGAATGCTTAAGATCTCATTGGGCAGAGTTGCCAACGAAATAGGGGCATCTGATAGTTGATTAACTATTAGTTGTACCAATTAGGATTGGTTGAGTTTCATCACCAACCAATTAGAAAATTAAGGAGTAAGTTGAAAGGCGATTGATGCCATCTACAACTAGCGAATTGGTCAGTTGGTTTGTGACCTGCCTTAATGGGTAACAAGTTCCATTACCTTAGCAGGTAGCTTGCCAAATATGGTTGGTTTGCTTGTATCAAGAGGAAAACGTTAGGGACACGTTTTCTGACTCTTTCTGTTCGAAATATCAAATATGTCCAATGACAGAATCCTAGACAGGATGGGGAAGACCAGCGCTGCTGAGATAAGAAAGGGCGATATAATGGCAATGGCTGCCGTTTCATCGAAGAGGTGTCAACTGAGGGTTAGATGGCTTAATCCCCTACTATATAATTCCCTAGGATTCACTATAATTGGAAAACACAAAAAACACAAAACACACACAGAAAACACAGATTAACAGTCATTAAAACTTGCCTTTAGTAGAAAACAGTATTAGTATTAATATTGTAGATTCAGTGTATAGTTAGACTATCAGCATCCAGTGTGAAGTTCCATCTCAAGGATATTATTGCAGAAGGCAATAATTGGAAGACTTTCAGAGAGAAGATTAGAGATCTGAGCGGGGATCTAAAGATGAAGGGAACCACAATCAGGGATAGCTGCCGACTGTGTGTTGGGCCAAAAGAGACTGTCATCAGGTGATCTTGACAAAGATTGGGTGGACAGTAATATAGGGAACAAATTCATCTAAGTACGACTTGGAGTATTTAATCAGAAGTACTGGCCAAAGAGTTGGGCCTAATAATAGTTTAAACTCAAAAATGGATAATAATCTCCATACTATTATTGGATAATACATTCTATACGATGCGAAGTGCATGAGGAAATCAAACATGTGCAGTAAAAATATCACTAGGGTTGTTTGCCAATAAGAACAAACTATTAAATTTTTACATATGGTGGTTTTGGTTTGGGTAATTTTATCTTTTGGGTTCCATGCTATAGTTGCCACGTTCTGGATAGCATTGTTAGCATTTTTTATAACTGTTTTACTGGATTTTACTCTTTTGAGCAAGAGTTTTGTGGATAACAGGAGGTGGAATTCCTCCTGTGAGCATTGCCACTGATTTGGCAACAGTTTTACAAAAGGACGACAATCTGGTGTTGCGGCTGCTTTGACTGAAAGCTGGTGATCACTGCAAAATGATTTGGCATTTGGCTATGGGGTATATAGTTGAAAGGGGTTTTTGGCATCCCATTCCGCATTAACAAACCGCTCAATTTGCAGAGCTGGTTCTTCAATGAGATTATCTGATTCTTCAATTCCAGCCAATAGCTCCCATGGATTTTGGTTGAATTGAATTGGGGAATCGGCATACAGTTAAGTTTGGTTGATTCATTTGAGGAAACATGGGATTGAACTGGGATCCAATCTGATGTTGATTGGAGGAATCATTTGTGCATTGGGGCGAGGAGGAGGCTGATTGGTGGCTGCAGGTGCAGCTGCAGCTTCCAGTTTTGGGGGAGTGGAAGGTAGGATTGTGCCCCATACCAGAACTTGTACAGGGTGGGCAGCAGATTGGAGGTCAGTGGATGAGTCATCTGATCCGTCAGAAGTGGCTAAGGAGGGGCACTTGCATTTTGAGTGGGCTATCTCAAAACATGACAGACAGATCATCCATGCGCCCTCGATGTGGGCCCAAAAATGAATGGTCAGGTGCTGAAGGAATAACATTGCGAGGGGGAATTGACATGGCGATTTTATTAAATTCAGGGCTGATCATGGAATATTACTGAGGCCTAGCAAGTCGTGTGGCCCCATTTTGGACCACAAATTGTAAGATGGGGTTTGAGCCATAGGCTGGCAAACCATTCATCAGCTCCTGGTGGAGTACTGCAGGGGGAAGTGTGTGGGCAACCCAACAAACTGGACCACCAAAGTGGTGTCCGCAGGGAGCTGGGTCCAAGCTGTGGGAAGAGGGGTGCCATGGAATACCAGGGGCACAGTTGCTGCAGTGGCAGCATCAGCTTCGCAGGTGAAGCCAAGGTCAAAATACCCCTTATAGGGGTGGAAATCAATAAATCTGGCAGGTGTCATCACCACCTGTGGCATTTCAATAATGGCTTGGTAGTGGTATGGGAATAGTTTCCCATATTTGACCCTTAGGCCATAGTGCATGTTGCTCTGGGAGAGCACCAGGGGGCAGCGAGGTACCACTTGGGTACAAGCAAGGTGGGCGTCAAGCTCCTTGGGAGGAAAAAATCGTTCCATTGATTTGGAATAACTGGGTGAACCAGTCTGAGTGCTTTTTCCTGCTGAACGGAAAATGGTGGGGGAGTTTCACCGCTGCCCCACACTGGAGCAGCTGGCGGAGAATTTGAGGATATCAGAGCAAAACTACAACTGGCAATTAGGATTTTCTTTTATTAATTTGTGTAATTTTGCTTGAAAAGTTACGCCAAGTGGAAAGAGAGTCTAATTACTATAAACTGAAAGAACTAAAATTTGAAAACACTCTTTTATTAATATACTTTAGTCAAACTTGGAAAGTCACCACTTTTTATAGTTCACAAAATCAAGTATAAAAAATTCAAGATGGTTTTATTGAAAGAACCAGACATTCCTTGACAGAAATTGTTTAAAAATAACTTAGTAACATGGTAAATAAAACTTTAGATCAAAGTAACATGAATACCTGTCAAAATCTGAGGATTGCTTACTTGAAAATTAATATCCCGCACGTCTATTCAGGCTGAAGTTCTGATGGTTGATCCTCAATAGTGCCTGTAGTTTATGGTATTCAGACCATTTATTAACTCACTAGGCCTATTAAATTCACCTCAACTCTTCTGGCCAATTTCAGGTGTAATTTCCCTTTGTAATTGGGAACTTCTTCTGAGACAGGCTTCAATACAAACTGGGGATTCAGTCCTTCCAGTTTGTCAACACTTCTCCAAGGTTGGGATTTGGGATAAAAACCAGGAAAAGGACAAAATAAATATTACTTTTATTAGAAGCTATGTATTAAATAATTTTTATTAGGCCAGGCGCTGGTATTTATACCTCTAGGGCATTTCCTGGCTACATTCCAGCACAAAAATCAACAGCTATTTTGCCACTCACTTCGCCTATGATGAATCCTTTTCTTAGGTTCATTGATGGCAAAGTACCCTCAAAATTGGGAGGATTTCAGGTACAAAAATTGCAATAAAAGCATACAAAGTTGTCCTAAGATCTTCTGGATTTCAGTTTTGTCATACTGCTGACTATACACACCTTCTGTGAAATTTTGGCCTCAATTGAAGAAAATGACGCACCCCTAATTGGGACGTCAGCAGGCCTCTTCCTTGATAGCACTGAGTAACCCCTTTTGAGCGGTCCATGCAAGTGCTATCATGCCAATTACACGTATCAACATACAAATTTCGTCCTCAGGTGGATTATTGATTACGTTTTTCATTCATCTGAAGTCCACGGGAATTTCAGATGTTAACTTTGGGTCATCCCCAAATTATTTTGTATACAAATGATTTGATTGTATTTTGATAATTGGGACCAATTGCTGAGATTTGATGCATTGGAATGGCTATAATATGTGAGCATATTTGGGCTGAGCACCTGATAAAATACTCAATCAAATTGTTGTTGATAAAATTGGCCCAAATTGTATGATATCAATAGGCATTAGCTCAAGCGTTGAAAGAATAATTGGCTCAATATGATGGTTGTCAAAAGTTTATTTTTGAGTCAACCACCAGAATCTGACAATACCTAAAAAGGGGAGTCAATAAGTTTAGGTCAATAATAGAAGGTGAGGCATCAAGATAATTATAATACCCCTAAGAAAAGTACAATAAAATTTGATTAAATATAATAAAATTTATGAGTTTGATAAAATGTTTTCCTTAGATGAGATATGAAGGTTTTTAATCCATATAACTTTTAGATATGCATAGTCACTAGTATTCTATATTTTTAATTTCTATTAATTTAATAAAAAGGCAATATTTCTACTAAATATGATTTTATAAATAAGGTCTCACTATACATTATAACTATTAACTAAGACAATGTAGAGATGATTTTCAGTTATATATCCTTTATACAATTTATTGATCTATATAGATAAATTGTGTACTAATTTAGATTATTTATATTAGGCTACCCTTCTCACAAATGTAAAATAAATATTTAAAATATAACTATATTATACATGTTGTGATAGTAGTCAAGTGATATATTGCTCATAGTATATCTATAGCTGTTGGCTTCACAATACTTCAGACTAGGACACAAGTCTAAAAGGAGTCTTTAAAACTGTTGCCAAGATTCCAATATGACTGAATAATAAGCACTGAAGAGTTATGATGGAATGGTGAGAATCCGCCAGCTTGTATGATATTTATGAGTATTTGAGCACCTTGAGATGAGGCAATTTTGGGTTATAATAGGTTGTTATTGGAACGCCTCCAAATAAGGTGATAAGGCAATGTCGACATTTGATGAATATAATTTAGACTGTATTAAATTAGGGCGAAAGAGAGTTAAAGAATACCATCCAAAACCAATGAGAAATGGCAGAATAGAATAGTCTAAGCTATGAGAATGGTATCATCTAGATCATTGATATATAAGTAAAATGGGCAATTGAATGAGAGGAGGTTGTTAATAGTAGAGAAAGATTGGAACAGTGAGAAGTTGCTGTATTTAATAAATAAATAAAAAGTGTTGTCAGGGAAATTACTCCTATTTTATTATAATTTATGTGTTCAGAGGACTGACAATCCCCATATTGTCTTTCTGTTGTTCAAGTGGGTTTGACCTGTGCGACCCTTATGGCTGATCCCAACGGTACCACCCAAAATTATAACAGTGGTGCTCAATACAGGGCCCATTGATCAACCACCTAAAAAATTTAAAATACAAGTCGCTGGCTATGTCTCATAAAGCCTGCGTTGCTGGGCAATCTCCATGAAGCACTGCACCAGTCAAATATGAGGAACTCAAACTCACTTTTAATGCAGTGCATAAGAAACAGGATGAACTTCTTCAAGAATGGAATGCCATTATGCACCAGCTCGATAGCACGTTTAGTCAAATGCAAATTCTGGGACAACAAAACAAGGAACTTGCCAATTGCTTGGATGCTACCACTGAATGACTGCATTACGTGGAGAGGAAATTGACCAGTACCTCCCAACCCTCTCATTGGGAAGAGGAAGAATGACGAGGGGTGGTAAAATATAATGAGGAATATGATGCTTGTCTGAGCTATAACATCCAGAATGGTAGCTCTGTATATGAGTATGAATTGGAGTGCCAATTACCTCAAGTGATGGCAGTGCTACACATGGCAGAAGGCCACACTGCCTCTGAAGCAGTGGACATCCCTACTTCCTCTTGAACAGCTTCTCATTGAGGAACTGCTTTTGGATCTTGAACTATTCCTCAGTATGCCCCAAAAGTCGCATCTATGAGTGGGGCAAGGAGGTCAACATCAAGAAGCTGCCTCTGTTTGATCAAAATGGGAAAATCCATGGCTTCTTCAAATGGTTTGAGTTTGCAGTGAAAGGTGCTTTGATTGACTAAAAGCAAAACTGTTTTCTGCCTTGGATGTTGGGAGTGACAATCAAGTCATCTGCTACCTCCCACGAACATCCATTACCTACCAAGATGTAAAAGATACCATGCTTTGACTTTTCATGTGCACCTCAAAGGTGTTGCAATAAAAGGCAGAGTTGTTGACGATTGGGTTCTGCCATAATGAGACCCTCATGGAGTTTGCTGATCAATTTATGATGGAAGCTCACATGATGATTGGGGCAGGATACTTAGTGGAAACCAACATCTGCATCATAATGACCTCCATGGTGAAGCCAAACCATGAGCTTCACAATATCATTTCGCCAATTCTGAATGATGACATTCCCCTGCTCAAAATTGTATAGTTCTTGTGCCGCATATCCCCTAGCTTTCTGCTGCCAAATCTGGAATAGAAAAATACTGCCTCTGCTGGACCCTCTTATTTGGGGGAATATGCTCATCTGGCCCACATTCCGCCTAGCAACTCTCAGCCTTACTATTATTTTGTGCTTCATTCTCAGCCAAATTATTCACAACAGTTTGATTACCACTCCAGTGCCATTTACAAAAATTGTCAGCAACCTAACTACTGACCCAGACCTAGTTACGCCGAATGCCAGCAATCATCTTACTGACCTGGGCCTAGTTACACCAAACGTCACCAAACTTTCCAACCTGGACCCTCTTATGAAAACCAAGGACGCAGCTTTTATGAGGTTAGTTGCTATGAATTTGGTCGCCCTGGCCACTTTGCACAAAACACCCTAACCGTTGTTTGCACTATGTGCAACAAGACCAACACTACCTGGGAAAAGAGGGAGCAGAGTAGAGACGAGACTCTTTATCTCCGCAATACCAACCCCAAAGTCCCTGAAACAATGGTATTATATCCCGCGGAAGTCCCTCAGTATAATGAAGGGATTTTATACCAGAAGCCAGTTGGAGGAGTGAATGTAATGACATGAGATCAATCCAAGGCCGTGGTGGATGAAGGACACCAGAGCAACCAAAGCTGTACGCCTGCCAAATGCCTAATTAAACTTCCTCAGACAAGCTGGATTCTGCTGCGGATGCACCAACTATAAAAGGAGTAAACGTTGCCCTTCCAATAGACGCCATTGTTAAATATTACCCCAAAGTCGGTGAGGGTATAATGAGTTTTCTTGAAAAAAAGAGATCCTGTAAATGTCCACATATTAAACAGTCAATATTCTTCTTATTCTGAGTGTACATACTGTGCTATTTTTGTAGTGGAAATTAGAGCTCGCACTATAATAGATACAGGCACTCCAGTCAACATAGTTTCCACTAAGTTAATGGTGAAGTTGATGTTAAAACCTGATGTAGATCATCAAATGGTATATGAGACCACCAGAGCAGAAAGCACCATCTCTGAGGGAGTGTACAGTATGCTACCTTTGCAGTTTGGGTCCATTGTTGTTGTAACTCTGGCAATTGTGCTATCAAACAAAAATTATGACTTTGTTAATAGGTACTGCTTTTGTAAACATTTTCGATGCTGTTGTTAATATGACGGAGGAGCCCTTTGCCATTTTGGGACGGCAGATCCAAATTTTCTTTACCTCTATTGGAGTACCAAAGGATCTGGTGCACATGGGCCATATCAACCTTGCATATAGTGATGGGGTGATTCCAGTTCACTAGTATCAACTAAAAAGCAAGACTTGGCCCCTTCCCCAGCAGATATAAAAATGCCAAGGGCTACCTCTCTGAGCTGCAGGGCCTATATCTAATCCTTCCAGACACCAAGTCCTAGTGAACACCGAGTTAGAAGTGGAAGTGCCAGTTGGGCTTTATGGAGAGGTCATTGGGCCCAATCAGCAAATGCGGCTTGAGCCTCATGTGGCTTCAAAGATTATACTCCCAGGGCATGGAGAAATTAAGGTTTTGTTAGCAAATCTTTAGAGTGAACCAATGAAAATCCGCCAACACCAAATTGTAGTGTATTTACACTTGACCCAAATTGATGAGGTCCTTCAGGTTCATGAGTTGGTTCATTAGATGAATTTAGTCTAACTGTCAAGTCAATTCCTGGCGTAATGATAGTGGTACCACGAAAGAATTCAATAGGGCTATCAGAGGAACAAAAAGACCAAGCAATAGCTTTATTCCAGAAGTATAAGAAGATTTGTGCTGTCAATAACCATGATTTAGGGTGTGCTCAGGGGGTGTTCCATCAATTGGACACAGGCGATCATCCCCCTATAAGGTCTTGTCCAATCCACCGATTGAGGGCGGTGGAAGACATTATCACTGAAGAAATTAAAGTTTCTGGAGCAAGGGATGCTTGAACCCATCCAAGAGTCTATGGGCTTCACCAGTTCTAATTGTAAAAAAGAAGGATGGCACCAACTTTGTGGTAATAGACTACCGGAAGCTCAGTAATATTACAAAAAAGGACTCATACCCTTTACTCCGGATTGGTAATGCTTTGGATCAGTTAGGGGGCTCATTACTTTTCAGCGATGGACTTGATATCAGGTTACTTGAAAATTGAGTTGCCCACGGTAGAACAAGAGAAATCTACTGTAATTACATCCAAAGGCCTTTTTCAACTGACCTGTATGCCCCAAGGGCTGTGTAGCGCCCTGGCTACGTTCCAACAAGCCATGGACACTATCCTCAACGACCTGATGCTGTTATGTGTCCTTGTATACCTCAACAATATCAATGTTTTCTCAAAAACTTTTTTGAGCATTTTGATGATCTAGAAGCAGTATTCTGCTGGCTCGCTGAGGCAAACAACAAAATTAAGCCTCAAAATGTAACTTCTTCAAAAGATCAGTGGGAATAACTGGGGTTTGTGGTAGACTCCAAAGGGCTGAAACCACAGCCAGCCAAGGTGGAGGCCATCTGAAAATGACTACACCCAATAGTAAACGTAACATACAGATATTTTTGGGAATGGTCTGTTACTACTGATGCTTCATTCTCAACTTCATCTGTATTGGGGGCCCATTGTTTGAATTATTAAAGAAGGAGGCTGTGTTCAAATTGACAGAATGTCGTCAATACACCTTCAGAATTTTTGGACGGTGCTCATAAGTGCGCCAGTGCTACAATATCCAAACGTTAATAGGGAGTTTATTATTCAGATGGATGCGTTCCTTTCCGCTGTTGGGGCGGCACTTTCTCAGAAAGACGACGAGGGAGAGGAGAATCCCGTTGCATACTGCAGTTGAAGTCTGAGCTGCCATGAGCGTAATTATACTGTGACTGAGTGGGAGTGATTAGTGGTGATCTACGCATATATTGCAATTTAGAGTATACTTTCATGGGGTAAAGTTCAAAGTCATAATGAATTACGCGTCATTATGTTGGTGAAGAACCTCAAAGAGCCTGAAGGGCGTTTATCTCAATGTGCTCTTAAGCTGCAGGATTATGACTTTAAGATCCTTCATCACCCAGTAGTTAAGAATCAGAACGCCAACTGTTTATCTCAATTGCTGACCATTGCTGTGATGGCAGATCTCAGCGATGTAATGTATGAGAAGATGCTCAGCAGAAAATATGATGACGAACTGCCCCAATTTATCAAAGTGTTAAAAGAGATGTGAGAAAAAACCTTTCAATGGAATGGGGAATTATACAAGTGGATCAGTGATTCTATGGTGAACTTTCTGCAACCCTCAGCATGGCCTGGGATTATAAAAAGCTCCCACAAGGCAGTCAGGCATGGCGGTGTGCATAAGACAATGGAGTTGTTGCACATTTGGTACTATTGGGAAAGCTTAGATTTTGACGTGCTTGAAACCAGTTCCTGTTGCCACCAGTGCCAAGTGGAAAAGCCATTCCGCCAGAAGACCTTGTACTGATTTGTGAAACCACATTTTTTGGCATATGGTTTCCCTTGATGTTGGTGGGCCTCCGCCAACGGGAGCCAACTGGTGTAAGTACGTTCTGGTGGCCATTGACTATTTACCAGGTGGGTTGAAGATTGGGCGAAATGGGATTTGGGGGCGGTCACAGTTGCCAAGTTCATAATGGAATGTTTATCCAGTGACATTGCTGCCCTCAGTTTATTCTTACTGATAATAGACCAACTTCACCTTGCACATCCTCCCAGATTGAACAAGCTCATGGGCATCCTCGGGGTTCTGATGACTCCATATCACCCCAAGTCCAATGGAATGGTCAAATGGGTTAATGGGACGCTGGTGAACATCCTTAGGAAGCTGGCAACTGATAGACCTATTATTAAAGTTCCCTCCTGTCTACTGCTGTCTTTGCTTACTATATCAGCTATCATCCTGCTGCGGGGAAGAGCCCCTTTCAACTGTTATATGGATGGCACCCCGCTCTTCTACCATTAGTTTATTCGTGAATAGAAGATATCAGCGGAATGGATCCTCACCATTATTTTATGAATTAGCTGACACGTTGATCAAGTTGCAAATGGAAGCGTGCTCATTTAGCTTGGCCAAGAAGGTTATATTGGGTTGACAATCAGGTATGACGTAGTGGGTTGACCCAATTCCAAGAAGGTGAGATGGTTTTGTTCCACGACCAGCATGGGTTATAGTGGAAAATACATGCTGTCCAATAGGTTGATCCATTAAAAATAATTGAGAAAACTGGTATTGATGCATATACCAACAAAGACTCAGCAAATGGTCAAATCATTAATCATGTATATGAAAATTTTCTCCAAGTGTATAGAACATAAGAGCTTATTATCCAGTCAAAGGGGGGTAATGTCGAGATTCTGATATGACTGGATGATAAGCCCTGAAGAGTTATAATGGAATAGTGAGAATCTGCCAAATAGGATGATATTTATGATTATTTGAGTGCCTTGAGATGAGGCAATATTGGTTTATAATGGGTTGTTATTCGATCGCCTCCAAATAAGGTGATAAGGAAATGTCAACATTTGACAAACATAATATAGACCGCCTTGAATTAGGGCGATAGAGTTTTAAAGGATGCCAGCCAAAACCAATGAGAATCGGCGGAATAGAATATTCTAAGCTATGAGAATGGTATTGCCCAAAATTACTGATATATATTTGAGATGTGTGATTGAATGAGATAAGGTTGTTAATATTAGAGAAAGAGCAGAACAGTGAGAAGTTGTTGTATTTATTAAAATAGATAAAAATTATTGTCAGGGAAATTGCTCCTATTTTATTATAATTATTGTGTTCAGAGGACTGACAATCCCCATATCATCTGACTGATGTTCAAGTGGGTTCAACCTTTGTAACCCTTAAGGTGTTCATAATGGTACCACCCAATATTATAGCAGCTGTAATATAGAAATAATAGTTGAAGCTGAAATAAATAGTAAATTTATATACATATAGTTTATTAAATCATTGCATCTTAATAGTTATAGGATGGGTGGAATGCATCTCTGAGTAGACCTTTCTTGGATCCCTCAATTGAATTTTAAAAATTATTTCAAAATTGACTGCTCATTTAAGGTCTTTATTGTTCTCTGTCATCAATGTCCTCATGACTTCATTGATTGGTAGCACTCTATGTAAGGAATAGGAGAATGAAAGTTTATGGAAGGAATCTCCATGGGTTTTTACACACGTGAGTAATTCTGTCACAACCTTTCAGATCCATTTCAAAAAGGCCTAAATGAAATTAAATTGTTGATAACTGAATCTTTTAATTATTGATTTGTAATCAGGAATTTTAACTTATTTATACTTCAATTATGACATCACCTCTCAAGATCCGGTCAGAGGAGGTATAGGGATGTAAGAAATGGCCATGAACTCAGTTGACCATTGTACGCTGATTGATATCAGCAATGAAGTACTCAGAGATCACCTTATATAAACGCAGTAGGGACTATCCAAAACATGTCAAATTTGTTCTGTAAGCCTCCTGGTTGATTGTGATAGGATAGGCCAAATCTCTAAATTGGATTTTTCAGCAAGGCGTGCCTACTAGCATTAAAGCTAGCCATCTCTTTAGTTGTAGCCTAGGTGATCACTTAGGTAGCAAGGGCTTGAAGTCATACTTTGTCTATTTAGGCTTTCATAGTTAGTTTGGAGTTTTTGGGCACTGAGGAGTAAACAAAGGCTGAACACTTCTTGTTAAATGGGATTCATCCGTATAGGGACTCACAGGGGGACATTTTTATAATACTTTGATACATTTTCTGATATGCCAAGAGTGGCTTTAAGCAAATAAATGTTATAGTGCATATGATTATATTTTCTTTTGTAAAATAGAAATTAAAAGTCCATTAGAACTTTCTACCACCCTACTGTTAGATGGATTCTATAGGGCGGTAAGTTTCAGTTAGTGCAAAATAAAGAGGATAGCTCTTGGACAACCTGGGAAGTGAAATTGAGACCATTATTCAAAAGTTAAATCAGTGGGAATTCATGTTAATTAAAAAAGTTAAAGGAGAAATAAGGATGTAGATTTTGCAGTTGCAGCTGGCACAAAAATATTCTCTACTCAATCAATTGGTCTATGGATAAAATGATGTATTTATGCCTATGTAAGCAGGTGGGTAGTGGCCAACCACGTCAGTACTAGCAAAGTTGAAGGGGATCAATAGAGCCACGACTTGATGTTGATATTAAATATGGCCCAATATAAGGTTTAACAAATTAAACAGGACTCTAGTACTTCATGGATAGTCCCAAACATCCAATCCCAATATAAAAGACTTTTTTAACCACTTGTGAATCTTCTTAACTGCTCCATATTCCACAATTGAATGTCTTTCAAGTCTGACTTCAGTACATGAAGAAGTATTTAAATATGGAAGCCACTTAGCATCTACTTTATTGTATAAAATTCCTCTTGGATCTGTGTGCCTCTGAGCATATTCTGAAACTCCATCTGGACCTTGAGGGTCTCCAATTCCGATCTCTCAGCATATCTAAGTAGATTGTAGAACACATCTTAATTCATGTGCTAACACTGAAAGTACTAGAATCCTTAAGCCTATCCACAATTTAGTAATCCTTCCCAGCGCAATTGACTATGGTAAAGTCTTAATTTGAAGTGTAGCGCCCATCTTGCTATTATGCTGTTAGGGTCCTTCATTTACTGCAAACACCAGAGCTAAAGTGGTCAGTTATGATGTAAAATGGGTTCTTTATAGGTATGGTTTGAAATGTTTATTCCAAGTAGTACACTTAGGCATACTCATTTAGTAAATTTAAAATTTTGTATGGCCTGAAGAATGATTTTGCTGTATCAGACTAAGGGTTGAAAATCTTGATTCTCATTATGTTGGGCTAAAATATCTCTACTGCTACATCACTAGATTTTGTGAATAACATAAATGAGTGATTAAAACGCAGTTGAATTACTATAGGCTTCATACAAAGGGCAGTTCTCGGCATAATAAAGTCATTTTTCTGCTCCAGTCACCGCTCAAAGGGAAATTTTTTCAGATATATAATAGGCTTAGCTAAGTCAGAAAATAAGGGATAAACAGGCGACAATCTTTCACCACTCCATGGAATACATTAATTCCCTCAGGCTCTGGGGGCATGGCATCCTTCTTATGGCTACAACTTAATCAGAAACTATCTGGATCCCCTTCTTTAATACCTTATGTCCATTCAATTCCTTTTCAGATTGGTTAAGGAGCATTTAGAAGATTTTAAGCTTAAGAGAGGCCTTTCAAAAGCGGTTGAATCTTTCTTTAGGTAATACAAATGACCACCAAATGTTCTTGAGAGAATAAATTTCTTTGAAATAGACAAGAACATAGGACAATTTTAAGTCTCCCAAGATCCTGTCCATGGCCCGTTGTAATGTAGCAGGCACACAACATAGCCCTTGGGGGATTCATTATGATTTAACAATACTTTATCTGGAATAAGAGCACACTTTTACTGATCTTTTGGCACAGACTTTAATTGCAAATACCCACTGGCAAGATCTACTTCAGAAAAGTAATGGGACCCAGAAAGTAAGTGGAATGAGTCATCAATTCAGGACAGTGTGTAGATATCTCCTTTTTAATATTAAAGTTAAACTTTGGAAGTTATTCCCTACCTGATGACTACATTTTCTTTTAAACCAGAAAGAAAAGGGAAGATTGGGGGCTATGAGAAGGCAACATCAATTCAGCATTTAATAATTGTTTTAATATAAAACTTTGAGCTTCTTTGGTCTTGCTCTTATGATAGGTATGGGATCAGTTAGGATTAAAATCTCCAGTACTCATATTTTAGGACTTTTTATCTTATTAAAGTAATAATTAGAGATTGAAAAGGGTTCATAGTATTTTTCTATTAACAGCATGACTTTAGCCTAATTTTGTTGGTCAACTCACCAACAATAGATTTCTATCTAGGGCTACCAAAGGAGGGGACTCCAGCCCAAAACCTTATGAGCTCCAAAGACTATGTACAATATCAATATTTTCCACAGGAAGTAAATGAACATAGTAAAACTAGCGTAAAAGGTCCTACTGTCTTAGGCTTATCATTTAATTTGATATTACTACTGATATGGGACCGCATAAGAGGGATTTATGATCTTTTTGTCAGATCAGGAATTCCTTTACTGAGAGATTATCCTTATCTCAAATCTCAAAGAAATGCTTGGTGGGAGATTAACATGACCCTGGTGTTGGATATAACCTGGGGACTTGGGTGGTATGTTGATAGCCCTGAGTAGATATAGTAGCATACTCTCATGTCTGTCTACTACAGGAGGAAATATCCCCTCATGTGAGCCCCTCATATGGTACTCTATCAAAATTAATACAATCTTATTTTTCAAAAACAGGCTCAAGCTTTGATCTACTCTTAGTATCTCAAAAGTTCTCAAACGCCAGTGGGCCTCAATGTGCCAAATGATATAAAAATCCACCACCATAGTGTACTATGGCAGAGTAGCCATTGAGAAACTGGGTCCTTAGAAAGGGATACAACTGGGGTTAACCAGGGCGACAGATGAGGTGTTTAGCAATAATTTGCTAAATTAGATATAAAATGATGAGTAGGCTCTAATATATTGTGTACATTGTGGTTCAGCCATAGTGTACTCTGTATAGTGTGGCAAGTCAGTGGCAATGCTATTGCGTTTCATTAACTTCAATAAATTAGTGTTGTTGGGAAAGTCTGAAATAAACTTATTTTGGACAAAGATTAAGCTCCAATTGAATCTCCCTCCAAGCTATGGAAGTCACCAACTGATGGTACCATGGATCAGACCATGCCCTCATCCAAACCAAAGGGCCAAAGCAACGTAAAAACTTGATAAAAATTGTCAATTAACCTTATCCTCCTTTCTCAAAGGTTTCAGCTCCTCCAAGATATCAGGAAGATCTTGCCAAGCGTGAGGGGAGATACCCATAATGAGAACATGCCTCGCTAAAACTATAAATTTTAGATCGTTTCAAGAAATTAAGTATGTAATTACTACATGTCCCGTTTCTATAAATTGCCAAAGTGCAAAAATCCTAATGAATTAATATTACTTTAGGATGAACGCTTCAGCTGATTTTACTCAATATTGTTTAGTCTTCAAAGAAACCAGAAACTAAAATTAGATCTTCCAAAACTGGTGCTTTCTGCCAAGCCCTTTTAGGGAAACCAAGCGAATTTGTATATTTCCAAAGATAGATACCACCAGAAAAAGCATCTCTCAGCATGAGGAAAAATTGAGTGTGACAAGATGGCTCACTCTGGCCAACAAGATATACCTGTTTACAACATGAGAACTTTACAATTTAATATGCCTATGGAATTAATTATTCAGGCTTCTGATGAAGCAACCTACCAAATACATTTAGCTGAGGTCGCTTAAACAGTGTATGCCTTATTCTATGGATTTTTACAACCTGGTCAGCATAAGAAATGCACTCGCTATACTCAGGTTGATATTAATTTTATGCATCTGTATACCACATATATCCATCCAAGTACCTCTGTGGGACTTACTCAAACCAAGGCTTATTTTTGGTCATTTGTTCAACTGAGTTTTCACATAAAATACAATAGCTAAGGTATAATTATATGGATATTAAGCGTACAATTAGCCTCAGTCATCAACTTAACTCTCAGCTCCTTAAATTGTATAAAACTGCGCTAACTTCATCAAGGAGAATCATGAGGCTTTTGCTGATAACTGAAAAAAGATTTCTAAGTTGCAATTTTGTCTCATCTAGCTCAATTGCGAAATTGGTGGATATCAGCATGATGAAATCTCCCACAGCTTGCTAGCATGACTCTGACAATCAATAACAATTTGATCAAAAAGTGACTATTCTTTTACTCAACTATCTGATCAATGGCAGTTCTATGAAGCACAAATTGAAAATTTAACAAAAAAATTTGACAGCTTAGTAAAGTGTCCCTCACTCATATCACTATCGAACTGACTGTTGTCAGTGGGCCTTGAGGGCCAATTGGGCCTGAAGAACCATATAGTCTTAAACAACTAGAGGTCTAGAGGTCCATAAGGACCTAGAGGCTCCAAGGGTCCAAGCTCTAAACCCATTTGAGATGAAGACCAAGAAGCGCACATTATAAATTTAGAGCGAAGATTATGGGGATATCCTGAAGAGTTTTAATGGATGCCAAAGAGAGCTATCTCAACTCAAATTTATCTCCAAATCATATCCATGACAAGCTTTAAACTCTCAAAACTTCTTCTGACGTGGTTTCCCAACAACGGGCTAGTTAAGCCACCATGGAAGAAGAAATTGAACGCCTAACCTCATAGATTTAAATCTTGGAATCAAGCACCAAATGACTTTACAACAAGTCATTGATCAAGCTATTGAGAATCAATGGCTTCAACAACTTCTCAGCTTAAAAGCCAGTAATGATTAAGTATAGGAATTAAGCTAAAAACACAAAAAATCTCTGATCTTCCTGCACCAGATGAACTAATTTTAGATTATGACCTTTTGAGATTAAGCCCTCCAAATTAGCAAACTTTTGACCCCTACTATCCATGTCTTATCTGAGCCAATTAACTCTTTCAACCCTATTTTTAAGAAGAAGTTGTACTAGGAACAGAGATCATCTTAATTATTGCTTTTTCACCTTTGAAATGCGATAGAGTTAGCTGCAGACTGGCATAAGATGAAACACACCCAAGTCTGTTTCAAAAGAAGCACTTGCAAAATCATATCGCATATTTAAAGAATATTCTTTTAGGAGTAAATTAAAAAAGCCCTTATTATATAATTTTGAAGCGATTTTTCTATGTCCAACCGCGAGCAGGAGTTCATGCCTAAAAACAGAAAAAGGAAAAACTTATATTGAGTTTTCAAACTGTCTCTAATATGAAGCACAAGCTCAAGTATACTTGAAACAAAGTTTTTTTTGAAGAGTATGACCTTTGACGTGGTTCTACTTTCTCCTCTCACAGCACTTTGGAGCTTTATTTTCAGACATAAAGAAGAAATTCAAAACTATCCTTAATATCAAGGAGGTAATTATGGAACTACCTGAGTCTAAAAATTGTCATACCTTTGCAACTAGGGGATTAAGATCTCATATTCATGATGTGGGACATAATCCCAAAAAAAAAAAAAAAAAAAAAAAAAAAAAAAAAATTCAAAAACATAAAGAATACCTGTTATTTTTTTGGCTTCTAGAATCACCATGAATGCCACTGTTGTAAGAAGAAATCATATGAGATGGGAAAAGAGGCGTCAGCTTAGGGCGCGAGGCTCCCCTAGCTAAAACTCTGTGCCTCTACCAACTGATCCTAATCCTCCTCCCAGTGTTTTAATTTGCGTCAGCTCCTAACCCTTTGATGTCCCAGATGATCTTACTGGGAATAAATCTTATTATTCCTTTTTATCCTTCTGTGAATTCCATAAATTCTATAACACTTTTTTGGATCAGCCGTACCCAAGTGGATGTAGTAGTATACAAGGTGAAAAGCATGGCCATTGACACTGGCCCCTCAATTAATGTCATATTGTCTCATTTCATGATAAAAATTAAGATTGCTCCTGATAGGGGTCATATTATTGAATATGGGACTGATGGTCCTGCCTGCATCTGGTTCATCAGAGTTTACTCATCCTTGCATAAACTGGTTGCATCTTTTAGTAGTGTCATCCCCTGTTGTAGTCTTAGATAATACTTCCTAGAACCTTTTTATCATGACTCTATTCCTGTAAAATTTAGATGCTCAAATTAGCTTCAAGAACATATATTTCTCCATCTTGGGGTACTACATCCTACTTTTTATTATTAAAATCTCCAATGGAAAGGAGGAGGAAAAAACATTGGAGCTGCATGATAAATTTTTCAAGTCTTTGAGGAATTAAAATATTAAATAACGGGCCCTAAAGAAGCATTTTCTCCCCGGTAAGGGCTTTAAAAATTTCCATTTTCCCATTAACAAAATAACTATACCTCCCAAGTCTCAATTTTTGGTAAACTAGAAAATTTTAGTAACCATAACTACCGCTCATCTTATGGGTGTTTATGGGTATTCTAACCCAAAGTTTTGGGAGCCTTTAGCCTGCTTGGTAATACTTGCCCTGCGTATCAGAGACCATCTGTAAACTTTTTGATTAATGCTCACTGTAGTCTTGGGTTTACTGAACAGGATCTTATGAGCGTTGTAATAATAATAATTGGTATAATTGATTATATATAAATAGTTTGGATTTGTACTAATATGAAAACTAACACTTAAGTTGCATCTTCAGCAAAAAAATGGAGTACTGCTGTCTCCAACGCGCTCTTTTTAACTTAAAAATATTGATAAGCTGAAAGTGAACAACTCCCTCCAACGCTTTCCACTAGATGGGACTTGTTAGCAGAACTTGGACTAATTTTATGTTCTTAGTTTTAAAGTTACTCTCTTGATGCAGGAGCCCACGGAGATTAGAACGCCAACAAATAGCCAAATAATACTTGATCCTTCCAGACTCTACTCTCAAGAGTTATTTACAACAAATGTAAAAACAGGCTAAATGTTAAGGTATTTGATACCGAACTAACCTTTATTAAAAATGCTAATGGTTTTAGTAGCAAAAAGCGGAAAACATTTCAGACCACTAATTAAATAAACTGATTGGTCTCCCATAACTTTTGACCCTTAAGATTAACTTCCAAATAATGGCGAATTCCTTCTCTTTAGTTTAACATCAGTATGTAAATTTTTACAAATTGGTAGTTGTCTCTTTGTGTTAGTAACCTACACAGATGGTATAGGGGCCATATTGCCTGATTAAAACTATAACTATTGTCAAAGCAAGCGTTAAGACACTTTGATAGCTTAATGAATTGACACTAATTGTTCAGAGCCTCTGCTTGAATGTTCCTCATGGCAATCTGACTATCAACTATCAAGCCTTCATCATAATACAGATCTTTCAATTGTTGGTGATATTTCTCAACAAAATATTAATTGAAACTAATCATCAGATTATATTCTTTGTTTATTCATAACTAATAATGCAGCTTTTAACCATTGACAAACAATAGATTATTTATTAATAATCTTCAAAATGCTTTTTATGCAAGAAAGATGGATAATGTGGTCAACCAAAATTCCATCACATCCCCATGCTTGACCAGATTACCAAGCGAGACAGTTATTCAGATGCAATTGCTTCTTCCTAAGACTTTTAATCAGTCTAGTTCTGAGGTCCTTCCTTTGGACTATCTAAATCATCAGTTCAGTGGTCTCATTCTTGCCGCTGCCTCTGTAGAGTGTATCCTACAGCCTCTTACCATACCATGAATACTTTGAGCAGCATCACTAAACATCCTGGAAAACCTATACTTCCACAGATTAGGATTTCAAGTTTTGATTAGAGAATATCTTCTTAATTCCTAGGGACTACTCATGGTGGATCCAGTTTCAACCCACACTGATACTTCTGAATTATTTCTTAGGGACTACTCATGGTGGATCTAGTTTCATCCCATCCTGATACTACTGGCATACTCTAGTACCTCAGGACTACTTCCAGTGAGCCCAGTTTCAACCTGAGCTGGCTCGCTGCTAACCTTAAGGGAACATAATTAGATGATTTTCTGCAGTGAAAATAGAAATCTGTTTTTTTCTATTTTTTATACTTTTTTATCTTATATTATTTTTTGTTTTTTTTTCTTTTGCAATGGGACTTAACCTATCAGTAGGTTCAGAGGTCCATCTTTCTCAACTACACTAGTGGTTAAGATGTCAGTTTTTAATACTTTTAACCAGATTTATGGTTCAGAGGTCTCTGTTTCAAGACTTAACCACCAGGTCTTACCCTATTATTAGTAGGTTCAGCGGTCTCATAGAAACAAATCATTTATGCATTTCTTTTTTTAAAGATAATTTCCTTCTTGATAAAGATATTTTTTCTTAGATTTTTTTCGTTTTTATATTATATATATTTTTTATTTTGTTTTGGCATTGTTTGACATCCCTAAAATTTGGATTAAATCTAACAATAGATATGAACATGACCCTTAATAACGCGGATCAGTTAAGCAATGTTAGCTTCATTTGAGTTGTTTGTAGAAGTTTATTGCTCTCTTCATTATTGCCATTTTCATTGATTGGTTAGAGTAAGTTCAAACGAATCTAATCATACTTTCTGGATCAATCACATTCATTTTTGACTTCATATAGTGCCTTGGGTTTACTCACAGTGGACCCAGTTAAACCTCAAGCTGGTCCTTCCAATTCTTGTCATTCTAAGCAGATATCTGGCGTAACAGGTTCCCATGCAGTGATAAACTGTTTCACATCTATATCTTAAGGCCTTTCTTGGATCTTGATCTGTTTCTTCTTTCTCTTGTACCTACATAAAATTCAAAACTTCCTTTTTGTTCCTTCCACAACTTTGGGCTGCATATTGTCCCATTGCATCACCTTTCTTAATGTGGTGTTCAGATTTATTTGTCCATTGTTGGGGCAGAGGGGGTATTAAATTCAATTGGTCTTTTTTTAAAAGAGGCCAGGAGCCCCAAAATGTCCTAGGTGATAAGTTTTTAACTTAACTTTTTTTACCAGAAAGTTTTTCTTCCTAAATGAATAAAATTTAGGCCAATGTAAAAAATAGCATAAAGGTTTCAATGTTATTAGCTTATAAACATAATTAATGGGAGATTTGGGATTATTCATGATAAATCTCCAGGCGTTCCTATATAAGAACCTTACTCTTTACCAATCAGGATTCTGAATTAAGCTGGTCACATCTGTTGGACAGGATTCAATTGCCGCATAGATCAGGTATGAACCCTGATAATAAGGGGTTTCAGGTGAGTGATATTTATCCACTCAAGTTAGGGTTGATCCCAATATTGAAAGGGCTTAAATTTTATCAGGGATTATCCCTAACAATAGTTTCTTCAATTTTACCAGTTCAGATTCAATTCTCTTCATATAATACATACAATCCTTAATTTGAGTATAGATCCAACATCCATTTTGATCCATTTGTAGTTTTCCCCATTTAGACTTGTAAACTGATTGTTATATTCCTCAGTAGCATCTTCCTCAAATTTTGCCATTCCTTAACTACTATTAACTGAAATTTCCTCCTTCAAGATGACAACATCAGATTATGTCGCCAAGTTCAGCGTGTTCTTGTTGTTTATTGCACTGATAAACCTTTTCTGGGAATTTGGTCTGAAAACTTAATTACACTCCTATAGTGAGCACCTATGTAAGCTTTTTGACTACTTCTCGCTGTAGTCTTAAGTTTAATGCACAGGTTCTTATGTGCGCTTTAATAATAATTAATATAGTTAATTATTGATATTTAATTGGATTGATATTAGTATGAAGGTTAACACCTTAGTTGAATATTCAGCCAAAAATGGAGTACTGCTATCTCCAACGCGCTCTTCTAATCTTAAGATATTGATAAACTGAGGGAATTTTTCCTCCAAAGCTTTCCTCTAGATGGGACTTGATATTAAGAACATAACTTAATTAAATGTTCAGAGGTTCCCAGTTAACTTCTTAATGCAGGATCCCACAGAGATCAGAACGCCAACAAATAACCAAATGATACTGGATCCTTCCAGACTCTACTCTCAAGAGTTTATTACAACAAATGTAAAAACAGGCTAATTTAAGATATTTGATTCTGAACTAACCTTAATAGAAATGCTAATGGTATTTATAAGCAAAAAGCGGACAACTTTTCTGATTATTCCTTGAAAATCAACTTATTGGTCGCACAAAACCTTTGACTTTTAAGATTAACTTCCAAATAATAATGGATTCCTTCGCCTTAGTTAATCCTCAGTAGTATAACCATTTACGGATTGACAGCCATCCCTTTCTGTCAGAAACTGTACATAGATGGTATCAGGGCCGTATTACCTGGTTACAACTACTAACTACTGCCAAAACAAGTTTTAAGACGCTTTTGTAGCATTATAATAACGACCCTAAATGTTCAGCGCCTCTGCTTGAATGTTCCACCATGGCAATCTGACTATAAACTATCAAGCCCTCACTGAAATACCAATATAACACTGTTGTAGATGATCTCTGACGAAACACTAATTAAAACCAATTAACAGATTATCCTTTGGCCATTTTATGACAAACTTAGTTGGCAACATACTCCAAAATAATAGATTATTTATTAACAATCTTTAAAATGCTTGATATGCAAGCAATTTGAATAATGCGGCCATCCAAAATTTCAACACCATCACTGTATTAATGACAAATGTTACCAATAAGCCATTTACAGCTACTAAGATTTACTCAGTATACTATCTTTGTATCTTCCAATAGAAAATGGGAATGTTTTCTTGGCTTGTGAATTATTATTTATTTAAAGTAAGCTGACCAGGGGATGGACATTACTGATCTAAAACTAAACTAAAAATAACGTAACTAATTGATTAAAAAAACGCCTAAAATGAGCAGATTGAATGAAACACACTTAATGAAAACAACCAACCAGGTTGGCATAGGAAACCGCTTATCCCTCCATGGTGGAAGGGGAGGGGTGATTGGGGGGCTCATCTTTAGCGGCAGCTTCCTCATCCCAAAGTAGGGTACGTGTCAAAGCGGATAGCAAGGGCGTCAGGGCATTGGCAGCATGTGGTTCAATATCACTGATGATTGTTTCTCATGTAAATGGCCACCTAAGAAAATGGCGCTGATTTATTTGGCTAAAGCTTTTTCAGCATTAATGCGGGTGTTGGGAGTTTAAAAAATGTGGCAATATTTGTTCAGGTAATCTTAGATTTAAGATTCTGTGCTACAATTGTTAAGTTTGGATAGCGTCGTTGACATTTTTTGCAATTAAACAAAGTAATTTTTCTTTTTGGGGTGAGGCTTGAGGGGATTAAAAGTGGAGGAATACCTCTTGCAAGCATCTCCACTGATTTAGTGACAGATTTGTAGAGGTGACAACAATCTGGTGTGTCAGCTGCCTTGACTGCAAGCTGGTGGTCACTGAAAAAATGATTCAGCAGTTGTCTGTGAGACATATAAACGAGGGGGTATTTAGCACCCCATTCTTTATTAACAAACCGCTCAATTTGCAGAGGTGTTCTTCAATGGGATTGCCTGATTTGTTGATTTCAGCCAATAACTCCCATGGGTTCTGGTTAAATTGAATTGGGAATTGGCATATGGTTGAGGTTTAGTTGATCTGGGGGCCCAAGCCAGTGCTTAACTGGAATAATCATGTGTGGCACTAGGGCGAGGAGGAAGCTGATTGGTGGCTGCAGGTGCAGCTGCAGCATCAGGCTTTGGGGAGAGGGAGGTAGGATTGTACCCCATGCTGGAACTAGTGCGGGGTGGGTGGCAGATTGTAGGTTGGAGGACGAATTATCTGAGCTGTCAGAAGTAGCTAAAGAGGAGCACTTGCATTTCTAGTGGTCCAACTCAAAACAGGATGGACATGTTGTCAGCACGCCCTCAGTGTGGGCTCAAAACGGATGGTCAGGGGCAGAAGTAATGACAGCACAATGGGTAATTGACACGGCAAGCTTACTAATTAGGGGCTGATTGTGGCATACGCCCAAGGCCCAGCGAGGCGTGTGGCCCATTTGGGATCACAAATTGTAAGATGGGGTTGGAGCCATAAGCTGCTAAACTGTCCATCAGCTCCTGGTGGAGCAAACTCAGGGGGGGTCGGTGGGTGGGCAAACCAGCAAACTGGACCAACAAAGTGGTGTCCGCTGGGAGTCAGGTCCAAATTGGTGGAAGGGGGTACCCGGGAATACCAGGGGCACAGTTGCTGCAGTGGTGGTGTCAGCTTCACAGGTGAATCTGAGATTGAAATACCCCTTATAGGGGAAGGAATCTATAAATCTGGTGGGGGTCACCACCACCTGAGCCATTTTGATAATGGTTTGTTCATGGTAAGGGAAGATTTTCCCATAATCAACCCTTAGGTTAAAATGCATGTTGCTCTGGGGGAGCACCAGGGGGCAGTGAGGTACCACTTGGGTACAGCAAGGTGGGCGTTGAGATCCTTGGGAGGAAATGTTCCAGGGGTTTGGTATGATTGGGCAAGCCAGTCCAAGTGCTTTTTCCTGCCAGATGGAAAAAGGCGGGGGTTGTCTCGCCGCTGCCCCACACTGGAGCATCCAGCGGAGAATCTAAGGACATCAGAGCGAAACTACGGTGGGCAATCAAAACTACTTCTTGTTTTCCATATAATTTGCTCAGAAAGTTATGCCGAGAAGAAAGAGCTTTGGCTTGTGAAATATTAACTGACCTAGGACTTGAAGACGCTTCAATTATCACATGAGTAGATGTTAAGTTTGGCGACAACTTAACCAGTGAACAACAGCAAATGGCTGAGTCCCTAATTAATGATTACGCTGACATCTTTTTCAAAAGTCCTGAAGATTTCAGGTTATTGTAAGGGGTTCAACACCAAGTACATACTGGAAACTCCCATCCTATCCAATACAGACTGTATCATAAATCAAGGTTTTAAGAAGCTCAAGCATAAAGTAACTGAAACAACTGCTGCATGCTGGCCTCTTGAAGCCCTCACAGAGTCCTTGGGCCTCCCCCTGCTACTGATCCACAAGAAGGATTGCAGTCATCACGTTGTATTGGATTATAAAGCTGAACATGATTACGCAAAAGGACAGCCGCCGCCCTGAATTAATGATTCTCTCAACCTTTTAGGCAAATTACAATTTTACAGCCATAGATCTTACTAGTGGTTACTGAAATATCGAGCTGGGTCTAGAAGGCAGGAGTAAATGTTCACATATTATCAGTAAAGGCCTGTTTAAACCTACTCACATGCCTCAGGCATTTTGTAACACCTCTACGACCTTCCAGTAGGCCATGGATCGTATGTTCCAAGATTTTAGAATTGTCCTGCATATTGGTCTATTTAGATATTGTAGCGGCATTTTCCCAGGCCTTCAACGAGCATTTAAAGCACCTTCAGTAGTTTTATGTCGAATGAGAGCCGCCTCTATCAAAAAAAAAATAAAAAATAAAAAAATAAAAAAATAAAAAAAAAAAAAGAAAAGAAAAGAAAGAAGAAGAGAAAGAAAAAGAGAAGTTGGGACCATCTAGTACTAAAAAAAAGAGAGCCGCCTCTATCAAGTTAAGGCCAGCCATATGAAGGTTTTCATGAGTGAGACGCGGAGTTCCTCTGCCATAAGGCTACTTACAAAGGCACCTCACCGTTACATGATGAATCTAACGCCATTCATAAGATGCCTCGTCCCCAAAGCTTGAAAATGTGAAAGTTTCCTGAGGGATGATCTTATACTTACAAAAAACATCTCTCAGTTTTCCAAACTTGCCAAGCCCCTCGTCTACATACTTCAAAGGATGTACGGTTTCACTAAGAAAAAATAGTGAATGGTTTTAGACTTTAAAAGAAGCCTTCTTTGAACGCTTCAATTCCAGTCCTCCCTAAGTTCAATATGCTCTTCTTTTTATTCATATATGCTATTGATGTCACAGTCAGAGCTATACTAACACTTCTTGATTCCAATCAAGTGGACTACCCTGTAACCTACTTCAGTAGATCTTTAATTAAGGCAGAATGAAAATATAGCATTATAGAATGAGACTGTAAAGTGGTACTCTAGCTACCAAATAATTCTGGTCCTATTTCTGTCATATGTAGATGACATCATAGTGGGGACCAACCCCAAAGATAAGGCTGGGCGCCTGGAGGCCCAGAAGGTGAAGCTCCAGGCCTTCCCTGACCTCAGGCACACGCTAGACCAATGCTGGGTACATGCTAAATATTCCCAGGTTGGTACTAGTGAGGTGCCAAAGGCCCAGCCCCTTACATCAGCCCAGGAATTAAAACGGACGGTTTACCAAATAATTGCTGATGGTTTCATTCAATTAATTAAGGAACGGGGTTTCAAAACCTGTTCCATTTATGAAACAACGCGTTAAGGTCAGATCCAACTTCGATTGATTACTCAAGTGAAGTTGGTTTCATCATATTTAACCAATTGGGATGGAAGTGTCTGCCTATAGGTGGGTCAGTGCTTAGGTCCACTTCTGCAAACCCCTTATTCCCCCATCCAAGTTTAAATATGTTTTCCCCAACCAAAATTCCTTGTTGGTTGACTTCCCAGTAAAATTCCCCTGTTTTTACCATTTTTATGTTATCATTAGCAAACCTGTGTGTAAACCTCTTTGAGGAGTTATCACACGCCATTAACCATGTCATTTCTAATATAATCAAGTTATTACCTAGTGCACCAATAGTTCGCCCAGGTTCCCTCCAACCTGGGTTGCTTATCCCCTTCCTCATTGTGCATGCGTCGCTTGTGGTGGGTTATTTAATATAATAATTACACTTTTATGCCTCAGTTGTTAGGTTCCAGAACCCTCTGCTGAGCTCTAATAACTTTCGTATTAACAGCTAGTTCCCTGGCATTTGCCTTGTTCACCGTGCACTACCACACTGGGAACAGGAAAGTTATAAAAACTCTCCTACACTAGTCAACCAACCTCTTAACTCTATGTGCAGGAACTTTTTCCGTGTTGAACTTTTCCAAAGTGGAAACAGTAGGCACTAGCTGTGGGATTCAGCTGTCATTAGCCGCGCCACAGTTTCCTCTTTTTCCTGATGGTTGGAGCAACTTGGCGTTATTATGGTTGCTGACAACTGATAAATACCCACCCTTCATGCTTGTACCTGCTGGATATGGACGCTTTGAGGTCCAAAAGTTGTGATTCCCTGACTTTCCGCCAAGTTTGTCAATTTTGATTTAAATAAATGAGTTTTACTTCGCCCGCACTTTCAGACAATGCCAGCGGAATTGGCGCAGGTGGGCCTGGGGTGTTGGATTTGGATAACATCGGGTATTTCATTGCTGTTCAAGTTTTAGGGTTTTTCACATCTAAAACCCATTTTGAACGAAACCCTTATCTCTACCTCAGAACCGTTTATTAGTTCTTTTGTTCTGGATTAGGACCCTATTCCTTTATATCAGATTACCCCTGAGAACCCACGTTTAACCCCACCATGATCTGGGGCACTCAGGAAGTGGAAATAGTACTTTTTTGAAATATAATAATGTATATGCACCTGCAGAAGGTGTGGTGGGATATGTAGCCTCAGTAGTAAGAGTGGCTCACTATCCCTCCCCCTTCTATAATTTCAAAACTTATCATGATGGCTTGCTCACGCCAGAGAAAATTTCTAGTTGAGATAGTGGCATTTTCTGCGTTGAATAAATCCAATTCTAGATACTTCTTATTGACCACTACCCTTACATCCCCTTTGGGGAAGTTCAGCACAACTATTTTATTAGATACTGGGGCCACTAATAATTTTACTGATCAAGACCTTACTGACTACCTTGAGTTAAGTTACTCACCAGTTGGTATGGATAGAGGTGGGGCGCTCAAGGTATCCCTGCGCTGAACATCATGGGGTTGGTGGACTACCTGGTGGGCACCTATCTTTTGTCCGACCATTTTCAAGCTATCAGGAACCTCTTGTACCCCATTATTTTGGGTGTAGAGTGGTGGAGTATGTTTGACGTCAGGACTAATTTGAATAAAAAACACAATATCCTTGTCTGTGTCCAATGGGCACATGTTGAGTGTTCATTTGTCAGAGGATAACGCCCAGAGCAAATTATCTCATTAACCCAATATTACCACTTTTAAGCTTACCCCTTTGCTGACGCCCTCTGTGGAGGTTACCCTACCGTCCTGTTTGGAGGGGTTGAAATCTTCATTTGATGAAGCCTCCGCTAACACACTTCCTGAGCACTCTGAATTTGATTGTGACTTCAAGCTCACTGTGGATCTGGTGTGTATAGCTTCCCCCATTTACCCATTGACTGTGCGGGATGAAGAGGCGTTGGATGTGTGAGTGAAGGATCAGTTAGCCAAAGGTGCCATTTTTCAGCGTACCTCCCCTGTTTGCTCCCCGCTTCCTTTTGTTGAAAAGGCTGATGGTACTCTACGCCCCTGCGTAGACTATGGGAACCTCAATAACGTTACTTTACCAATCCTCCATCCCATCCCTTTGGATTCAAAGATTATACGCTATGTGGAGAAGGCTAAGGTCTTTTCCAAGCTGGATTGCCTCAATGCGTTCAATCATATTTATATAAAAAAGGGACAAGCGTGGTTAACAGCCTTCCATACCAGAAAAGGAATTTTCAGTTTTGGGTCATGCCTTTGGGCTTAAGAATGCCCCTGCTATATTCCAACGCCACATTGATGCAGCGTTAGGAGACTTTTTAGGGGTATGCGCGGTTGCCTACATGGATAATTTCCCGGTGTTTTAACCTGGCCATGAGTCCCATACAGTACATCTTCAGCAAGTGGTGGAGAGGTTAAAGGCAGCCAGCCTTACACTGAAGATAAGCAAGTGTGATTTTTTCAAGTCCCAGGTCACTTTTCTGAGCAACGTCATGTTTGACCAAGGACACATAATGACTTCAGACAAGGAGAAGGCGATTTGTGAAAGGCCTACCCCTACCTTGGTCAAGGAATTGAGGAGCTTTTTGGGGATGTGTACGTTCCTCAAGAAGTTCACAACCAATCTCTCTGAGGTGGCGGCTCCCCTATACAAGGCTTGCGGTGCCAAGGTGCTTCAGTAGTCCACCATTTTGGAGGATGATTTCCAAGAAGTGAAGTGCACCCTGTTGTCCACGTCTGTTCTTCGCCATGTCGACCCTTTAAAGGAGTTCATTGTGTCTACTGATGCCATTAACTTCGCCATAGTGGCCACCTTGTTACAAGTAGGCGAAGATGGGTTAGAGCATCCGGTGGGATAACTTTCTAGGAGAATGTCTTTGCCAGAGTTGATTACATCGTTTATGACAAGGAGTTACTAGAAGTGGTGGAGGTGCTGACTTATTGGCGTCACCACTTGCATGGCTCATCCCAACCTTTCCGGGTATGTACAGACCATGTGCCTTGCTGTACTACCGCGCTCCTCATGTCCTGACCCCACGGCAGACCCATTGGCATGAGACCCTTGTACAATTTGCTTTTTTGTACGAGTTCACCAAGGGCAAGGATAACGGTTTGGTGGATGCTTTAAGCTGCAACTGTCATGGATGCAGCTAAGGAGAACTAAAATGGGCTCCAAGTCAGGGTGCATGAGCACCCAGTCTAGGCTCAGAATGCCAGAGACATAGCTGTCTTAAAGACTAAGATAAGTGAGGATCTACAGGACACATGAGGAAAGCAAACGTTCAATGACATACTGAAGGCCCCCAAGGCAAATCAGATGGTTGCATTGGGGGCAACTGTGAGTCTTATGGGGAAACCCCCAAGGGTGGGAGAGGCAGGGAGGATGACGACTCCTCCAGGGATTGTGATTGCTAGCCTTCAGAACTCAAAGGGGAGGCTTGTACGCCAGCGGGAGGCAGCACAGAGACTGCCACATTGTTGGGAATGTGGGTAGAAGTGGAGGAAACCCCATGGGAGGGGCTGAGAATGAGTTTCCCCAAAAGGGGACACTCTAAGTTCCGCTAGTGCGCTGGACCTACAGTGGCAAGGGCGGCTATTAGGGATGAACCTATGTGCGGCGGGCCAGGGACGCCTTGAGACTGCTCTCCCTGGGGAGAAGACTTGGAGGACTCAAGTCCAAATAAATGGAAGGGGTCCCATTTAACGGACACAAAGGAATGAATGGAACAGTGGGATCGCCTTTGGGGGCAGGCCAGATTATTGTGTCGATGATCCACTGCCACATGGCGGGATTGAGCGACTAGATAATCCAGTCTGAGAGCATTGGTAAAAGGATCTGGGCGATGGCGCGCTTCGTTGGATCAAATGATGGAATCATGTGTAAAGTTGTGTTAAAAGTGGACTGAGTCTGCGGCAAACTAAGTGGATTCTCAGATTTTATGTTGACAAAGGCTATAAGAATGAACTGACAACTTCCCTCGGTGGGCCAGTTGCCTTTAAATGATTCAATAGGCATGGGGAAGTAGTGCAGGACTGGTTGTTTGGGGAATGGGGAGGGGATTTGGTTGGCTAGCTCGGAGGGGGGTGAAAGGTGGCTCTCAATTTGGCAGAAGCTTCAAAATTTTTTGAAATTTTCCCAACTTCTTGCAACCAAGCCAAATTGACTCTTCCAATCCAAGTCCCAATAACTCAAATTGGCTGATTCGCATGGTTGGGGCATTCCAGACTTATCTCAGAAGGCAGGGGTCCTTGGATTGGGTTTGTTACAATTTGATTCAATCCCATTATTGGGCGGCTCATATGATCTGAACTCCCTGGATCTGCCTCAAAACATCGGACCTAATGATTCAAGCCATTTGAACCCAGGTTTTTGATCTGAGCTGTGTTCCAATCTGGCTTTTGAACCCAGCCAGCCCAAACTGGCTCCACCAGTCCGGAAATTACCAGACAGGCTCTGACACAAGGAATTGCAATTTCACCAATTTTTGGCCATGGCTTTCCTGGGGAGTGGGTGGCCTCCCGGCCCTCTCCAAGCCCCCTGACGTGAGCCACCTCCCTGAAGACCCCTTCTATCAATCCTACCAGAATTGAAGAGGAGGGAAGGGGTGGAAGTGGGATGGCTTTGGGGAGAAAAGCCATCACTGAGTGCTCATCTATCACGTGGGCAAGGCCACCCAGCTGTGACAGAGGGTCCACAGGAGCCTTGGGGCCCCTCTTCATCCGGAAAGTGTGCTGAACCCTATCCAGCTTCAAGGGCTGGTCCCCAAGACTTACACTACCCTTCCCTTCTTAACAATAGAGAGGATCCACTCCCGGGAGCATGTACCAAGGCGTAGTTCTTGTGGCGCTCTGGTAACTTTATGGCCAGGACAGCCGTGATCTTCTGGGAAGGGCGGGATGCAGTTGGGTGAGAGGCGTGAGATTCCTCAATCAGGTCCTTGCAGTTTGTACAATCTTGCGCATTCACCCAGCTGTTCTCATATGAGGGGTAACCTTTCCAGGCGACCAAATACTAGATGGTCCAGCAGGACCTGTAGGAAGATATGTTGGCCTCCGCCTCTAAATTCTGGAATTCCCTGATGACGATTGGCTTGGGGGACGTTGGCCTATCTCCCTTAAAGGGGGTCAGAAGGAAAGTGTGGAAGACATTGTGCTGCTTCCAGTGTTTGGCAGCCTCAAGCGGTAGGCTCCATTGCCTAAATCTTTCTCAAACTCAAAAGGACCTGAGTGCTTGGCTGAGAGCTTGCAAGTGGGGGACTTCTTGGAGAGGTTTTGGGTATCCAACATTACAAGGGAACCAACCCAGATCTCATGGCCCGAAAGATGCTTCTGATCAGCAAACCTCTTGTAGTCCCCAATGGACTTTGTCAAGTGTTCATGGACAAGGTTATGCATCTCGCGGAGAGAGCTCATGTGGTCCCTAGCAGCTGAAACTGCTGTGGAGAGTCTAGGGACAATCTGAAATGAGGAGTTATACCCCAAGGTGGCCTCGAGGGGAGAAAAGTTTGGTGGAAGAATGGAGGGAGTTGTTATATGCGAACCTTTCTAGAGGTAGATTCTTGGCCCAGATGTCTTGCAAGGCCGTCACATAGCAGCGCAAGTACTGCTCCAGTACCTGGTTCACCCAATCAGTCTGCCCATCAGACTGGGGGTGGTAGGTAGTGGATCAACAGGGTTTGATGTGGAGGAGGGTCAGCAGCTCTTCCCAGAATTGGGCCGTGAACTGGGGTCCCCTGTCACTCTCTATTTCCTGGGAAGACCAAACATGGCAAAGACATGATCAACAAATAAATTTGCGGTCTCCACCGCAGTAATAAATGAGAGGCAAGGGATGAAGAGGGCCAACTTGGTAAACTGATCCACGAATACCATTATGGCATTGGCACCACAGGAAAGTGGGAGTTACATGATGAAATCCGCTGAGACTGAGGTCCATGGCCCCTCAGCCTGCTGCAAGGGGTGCAACAATCCCTTCTTTCCAGAATGATCGGATTTTGCCTGGGCGCAGGTGACACAACGAGAGATCCAATTGGGAATATCCTTTGAGGACCCAGGCCAATTATAGGGTTTATTTATGAGGTTGGCACACTTATTGATACTGGGGTGGCCGACAGTCTGGGGGACGTGGTGTTCCTCAATGACCTGGCAGCATAAGGAAGGGGGAACCCAAACCCAACCATGGAACCAGATTGTCTCATCCTGTAAGGTATATGGGGTTTTCTTGCGGCGCATGGACTCCAAGTCAGACAGAAGCTCAATTCCTTCTGGGCAGCAGGTTTGGGAAGCGAGGACACATGAGAGGAGCGGAGTGGCAGGGTCTACATTAGTGAAAGATATGACAGGAGGAGCCAATAGAAAGGATTTGGGATGGGGGCACCACCGTCATAAGGTCCAAGGGGTCCTCCTCCCGTTGGGAAACAGGGAGGGGAAGCTGAGCATGTCTGGAAAGACATTCAGTGGGCCTTTGATGAATTCATACTTAAACTGGAACTCACAGATGTATTGATATGTGCGGGTCTGCTGGTGACCTAACTTCTGAGGTTTACGGTAATAAAGCAGGGCCTTATGGTCCATCCAAATGGTAACTTCATGCAGGGCGCCCTGCAAGAGATATTGCCAGTGGGCGAGCAACCACGCCACTGCCGCTAGCTCCTTATCATAAATTTGCCAAGCTTGCTTAGTTGCTATAAACTTTTGGGAGTAATAGGCCACTGGGTGCTCAACTCCCTCATACTCCTGCAACAGCACAGCCCCCATGGCCACTGACGAGGCATCTTAGGCTAATATGAAAGGCTGGGACATGCCGGCATGCTGCAGGACAGGGGCTGCAACAAACACTTCCTTGGTACCCTCAAACGCCTGCTGACACTTGGGGGACCATTTAAAGGGGACGTTCTTGCTGGTAAGGGGGTGCAAAGGAGCTGCCAGCTGAGCGAGAGCTGGGAAAATTTCCTCAGAAAGGTGACGATCCCAAAAAATCTGCAAAGATGTTTCTGAGTGGTTGGGGTAGGCCAAGACTGAATGGCCTCCAGATTGCTGGGGGGGACGGAATACCCATCTTTCAGGACAGGATTCCATAGGAAGGTCACCTCATCCCAGAAGAACTCTCACTTGGAGGGCTTTACAAATAGCCCTGCCTTGTGGATGGCTGCCACAACCTCTTTGAGGTCCCTGATGTGTTGTTCAGGGGTGGGGGAATGGACCAGGATGTCATCAATATAGGCCACCGCATAAGAGAAACGCAAGTCCCCCAGCACATCATCAATCAGGCGTTGGAAGGTGGCTGGCGCATTCTTCAAGCCAAATGGTATCACCCTGAACTGGAAAAGACCCTTCAAATGCAGATTGCTGTGAGCCACTCCTGTCCCCTTGCCACCCTCACCTGATTGAAGGCATTAATTAGGTATTAATTTGAAAAGACACAAGACTTGGTGATGGCCTGTGCTATGCTTTTCTCTAAGGGAAAAGGGTAAGGGTCCGGAACAGTGATGTTGTTGAGGTGTCCATAGTCAACGCAGGGGCGCAAAGACCCATCTGCTTTCCTGGCGAAAACTATGGGGGAGGCAATCTGGGGACATCTTCTTGATGAGCCACCCTTTTCTAGCATGTCGTCCAACCAACTGCCAAGAGCTTATCCTCTTCCTCCATATAGGGGTAAGGGGTAAATTGATCTTGATTAGGTCGACCATCAAGTGGAACATCAAGTCATACTCAGAGTGGGATGGGAGCTTGGTTGCCAGGGACATGTCGAAGATGGCCCTGTATGGAGCTAAACATGGGGAAAATTCGGAAGGGGGTCAGCTAGATTAGGTTCTGGTGGGATGATGGACCCGAGGGATGTACCCTGGGGAAGGGTTTTCAACAAGGGTATCTCACCACTCAACTTGAGGTTTTTAAACAACAAGTAGTTGGTGGCAAGGTTGATATGAACTTGTTGACAGCGCCACCAGCCCACCCCCAAGATTACAGGATAAAGCAAGTTCTTTACCGCTATTATGGTCAGTGAACCCAAAGTCATGAATCAAGAAGTGCAATGGACGTTTGACGCGGTGGGACATCAAAGTCTCAGATGAGGCGCCCAGAATGAATGAATCTTCATCCATTGCTAGATTCAAGGACTAGATCACGGCAAGGTCAATGAAGTTACCCGCCACCCCAGTGTCCAGCAGGGCTTGCACCGTGACTACTCCTGACTCCGATGGAAAGGAAATTGATACAAGAAGTATGCTTGATCCTCTTTATTGGGGTGAGCTAGCGAAAGGGCACTTGAGGAGGGCCCATAACCCAACATCAGAAGAAACTGGCCTGGATCCGCAGGAGTAGGGCGTGGCTGATCTGGGGTCTCCAACACCTCCTTGCTACACATGTGTAAATGGGGTTGATACGCACCACCCCCCCACTCTCGCCAGGGGGATATGGTTTCACCCTGGGGAACGATCTCATCACACTGAGCAACCTGCACCCCCTGGGGGACGATCTCATCAACCTGAACAGACTCCAAAACACCAGGGGCCCAACGATTAAGCCTCCTGATCTGAGCTAGGGGCCGGCAGTAATATAATCAGGGACTATCTTTTGGGAAAGTCCACCAAGGATGCCCCTGGGGGGAACACAGGTCAGCTAAACCAGGGGGACGCTTCCACTGGCCGCGCCCACTGGCAGGAGGAGGTGCAGCATGAGGTGTCTTAGGGGTGGCAACAGTACAAGCCAGATTGAGCCAGGGCCTGACCTCAATTGCCCGAGAGACAGAAATGTAACCTCTAAAGATCCAGGGAGGGAATCCCAAGCAATATGGGATGCCACCATGGGATCTAGGGCTGCGCGGAATGCAGAGACTGTGATATCGACTGGAATGGGGACTGTGGGAACCAGTACCGCAAAGGCCTTGATCAAGGAGGCCAGGCCCATGGCTGCCTGTCCCAACGTACGCAAGCGAAGGAGGCTCGCTGGTCCTGACTCAGGGGCTTGGACCGCTGAGGTAACCAATGCCAACAAGGGGGTGGAGTTTCCCGGCTTGGCAGCAGAGCGGAGCACTCCCTGACCCAATGGTGGGCATTCCCATCCAGGGCGTCCAGGAGGGCCATGCTCTGCTGTGCATCAGAGGGAAGTGGAGACTTCCCCCATCAGCAGTGAGATGCACCTGGATCTCTGCCAGGACGCCCAGGACTTACTCTGCCACCTCATCAGAGGGGACAGGGGGAACCACCAACCCTGTTGCAGTCTCTATAGGGGTAACACTCCACATTGGTGCTTGGCGGGCCGGGGACCAATTCAGCTGAGCCTGACGGCAATCCTGGATTAATGAGGCTACCACCCAGCAGGTGAAGGCCAGGTCACAAAGGGAAAGCACGCTCAAAGTGAGGGCATAGGCCAGCGCATCACCCATCCTAGAGAGGAGGGCAGAGAAGGCTGAAACTATAGGTCAGTTCATTATGTCATGGATGCGGCTAAGGAAAACTAGACTGGGCTCCCAGTCAGGGTGCACAAGCACCCAGTGGAGGGCCAGAATGCCAGAGACATAGCTGTCTTAAAGACTAAGATAAGTGGGATCTACAGGACATGTGAGGAAAGCAAACGTTCAATAACATACTGAAGGCCCCCAAGGCAAATCAGATGGTTGCATTGGGGGCAACTGTGAGTCTTATGGGGAAACCCCCAAGGGTGGGAGAGGCAGGGAGGATGACGACTCCTCCAGGGATTGTGATTGCTAGCCTTCAAAACTCAAAGGGGAGGCTTGTACGCCAGCGGGAGGCAGCACAGAGACTGCCACATTGTTAGGAATGTGGGTAGAAGTGGAGGAAACCCCATGTGAGGGGCTGGGACTGAGTTTCCCAAAAGGGGACAATCTAAGTCCCGCTGCTGTGTGGCAGGATCAAGCAGCCAGTAAACCAGTCTGCAAACATTGGGAAAAGGATCTGGGTGACGACGCGCTTCATCGGATTGAACGACAGAATCATGTTTAAAGTTGTGTTAAAAGCGGGCAGAATCTGTGGCAAACTAAGTGGATTCTCAGATTTTATTTTGACAAAGGCTAAAAAAATGAACTGACAACTGCCCTCGTTGTGGCCAGTTGCCTTTTAAATGGTCCAATAGGCATGGTGAAGTAGTGGGGGATTGGTTGTTCAAGGAATGGAGAGGATATTTGGCTGGCTAGCTAGAGGGGTGGGTGAAAGGCGGTTCCCAATTTGGCAGAAGCTTATAATTGAAGCAAATTTTCCCAACTTCTTGTGACTAAGCCAAATTGATGCTGCCAATCTGGATCCAATGACTCAAATTGGCTGATTCGCATGGTTGGGGCATTCCAGATTCATCTCAGAATGCAGGGGTCTTGGATTGGGTTTGTTGCAATTTGGTCCAATCCCATGATTGGGCAGCTCGTATGATCCAAACTTCCTGGATCTGCCTCAGAACGTCAGACCCAATGATCTGAGCCCTTCAAACTCGGGTTTTCAATCAAAGCCATGTTCTGATCTAGCATCTAAACCTGACCGGCCCAAACCAACTCCTCCAGTCCAGAAATTACCAGATGGGCTCCGACACAAGGAATTTCAATTTTACCAATTTTTGGCATGGCTTGCCTGGAGAGTAGGTGGCCTCCCGGCCCTCTCCAAGCCCCCTGACGTGAGCCACCTCCCTACAGACCCCTTCTATCAATCCTACCAGAATTGAAGAGGAGGGAAGGGGTGGAAGTGGGATGGCTTTGGGGAGAAAAGCCATCACTGAGCACTCATCTATCACGTTGGTGAAGTAACCCAGCTGTGACAGAGGGTCCACAGGAGCCTTGGGGCACCTCCTATTTCGGAAAGGGTGCCGAACCCTATCCAGCTTCAAGGGCTGGTCCCCAATACTTACAGCAACCCTGCTTTAACTCCTGATCCAAAGGAGGTAGAAGTCCTTAACACACAGGTGATGATTCCTCCAGAGAAAATTCTGTCGCATCTTCCCTAACCCCTAGCCAACAGGCCAGCACTTGCACCTCTGGAAAACGTGGAGGAATATGGTATTTCCAGAAAGGTTGTCCTTTATCAGCCGCTGTCAGGTGAATATACTATGGTACTTGCTAAGAGCGCTTCAAATCAAGAGGACCAATCCAGGGGTTATCACGTAAATGATGAGATGGTGTGGTTTCAGGGGCGCCTCTGGGTACCTGCTGGAACACTGCACCCGGAAATCATCTGGGACCATCACGTGGGATCACCATTGGTCATCCTGGGAAAGCAAAGACTTTGAAGTTGATACATCGCACCTACAATTGGAAGGGCTTGTCTGCTCAGGTGGGGCGGTATTGTAAGGATTGCCTGGTCTGCAACCAGATGAAACCCAATCGTCAATCTTTAGCAGGCTTGTTGGTACCAGTCCAAAAGGCTGATGGGCCCTGGACTTCCACCTCAGTTGATTTCATTGTGGAATTACCTGCCTCTGATGGTTATGATGCCGTCATGGTGTGGTTGACTGGTTTACAAAGTTCGCCCACTTTATTCCTTGCAGAACTACAATAACCACAGCTGAGATAGCTAGGCTCTTCATCACCCATGTGTTTGCGCTACATGGGATTCCCCAAAAAATTATCAGCGACTGGGGCTTCCAGTTTACCTCCAGGTTTTGGGAAGAGTTGTTAAGACGCTTCAGATTCGCCCTTGCCGTTCAACTGCTTATCACCCCCAATCAGATGGGCAGACTGAATGAGTGAACCAGTGTTTAGAACAGTTTCTGCGGTGTTACACCGCCGCAGATTATTCTGATTGGGTTTCTCACCTTCCCATCGCCCATTTTAGTTATAACAACACGTTGCATTCTTCAATCAGTTGTTCCCCTTTTTTCTCCAGCCTTGGCTTTAACCCAACCATTAACATGGAGCCCAGCTGTGGGTCTAAGGTTGAAGCGGTGGTGGACTTTGCCAAGACAATCAAGAAGGTCCACCAGGGGGTTTCCACATGCTTGGAGGCGGCAATGCAATTGTATAAGGATAACGCTGATGGGAAGCGCCAAGTGGGTCCTGCGTACAAGGAAGGGGATCTCGTAATGCTTGATGCTCATAATATCCCTATCAAGCAGCCATGCAAGAAGCTGGGACCAAAGAGGATTGGCCCCTACCGCGCTGTTAGAAAAGTGGCCATGCCTCATACCAGCTAGATCTCCTCTTCATTTCAGATCTTCTCTGTCTTTCATGAGAGCAAATTGACATTGTTAAGGGCCCCACACCAGAGACTCCTGAGGCCTATCTCGTGGATGGGGAGCCAGAGTGGGAGGTGGAAGAAATAGTTGCCTCCCGTCGTGTCAAAAGAAGACTGGAGTACCTGGTATCCTGGAAGGGCTTTGACGCTGCAGAAAACAGTTGGGTTCCAGCGCGCAACTGTGTGCATGCTCAAGATCTGATTGAAGCCTTCCACAAGCGTTCCCCCCGGGCTGCTGGATCTCAACCCAAAACGACCTTTGCCTCCGTGAAGTTGACCCCTGCCCACAAGAACTTTTCCCTTGCGCAAGCCTCTGGACGGGGGTTGAGCCCCATTGGGAAGAGAGGGTAATGTCATGTGTAGATGTCATCACAGTGGAGACCAACCCCAAAGATAAGGCTGGGCGCCAGGAGGCCCAGAAGGTGAAGCTCCCGCCCCTTCTGACCTCAAGCACAAGCTAGACCAACTCTGGGTACAGGTTAAATATGCCCAGGTTGGTACTATTGTGGTACCAAAGGCCCAGTCCCTTACATCAGCCCAGGCATTAAAATGGATGGATTGCTAAATAAACGCTGATGGTTCCATTCAAATATTCAAGGAACGGGGTTTTAAAACCTGTACCATTTATGAAACAACGCGTTCAGGTTGGATCCAACTTCAACCAATTACTTGAGTGAAGTCAGTTTCATCATATTCAAACAATTGGGATGGAAGTGTCTGCCTATTGGTGGGTCAGTGCTTGGGTCCACTTCTGAAAACCCCTTATTCCTCATCCAAATTTAATATGTTTTCCCTGACCAACATTCCTTGTTGGACGACTTCCCAAATAAAATTCCCCATTTTTACCATTTTTATGTTATCATTAGCAAACCTGTGCATGAAACTCTTCGTGGAGATCTCGCGCACCATTAACCATGCCATTTCCAATATGATCAAGTTATCCCCTAGAGCACCGTTGGTTCGCCCAGGTTCCCTCCAACCTGGGTCGCTTACCCCCTTCCTCATTGTGCACTGCGTCCCTTGTGGTGGGTTATTTAATATAATAATCACACTTATATGCCTCAGTTGTTATTTTTTCAGCACCCTCTGCTGGGCTCTGAAAACTTTTGTATTAATGGCTAGTTCCCTGGCGTTGGCCTTATGCACCGTGCACTACCACGCTGGGAATGGGAGAGTTAAAGACACTCTTAACAATTTCTATGGGAAACATATTAATACAGTGACTGACCATGCTTTACCTCAATTGTTACAGCAGATGAAAAACTTTTTTGATCAGTTCACACTTTGGGCCCTCAAGCTACAAGGGTTATGACTTATCAATAGTTCATCTAGCTGGTGGTATTCATTAAAGTGCCAATGGACTACACCGTTTTTATAATACTAACTTTGTATGCCTTTGAGGGATATTGGGTACATGAACTTATAGGTCAACTTGAAGCATGGTATAGAAAAGCGCAAGGAGTTCTAGAGCAATTAAAACAAGCTGATGGCACAAACCCAAATTGGTAACAAATTGCTTTACAAGAAAGTAGGATATGCCTGGCTCCCCTATGTCCGCGCATCAGCCAGAACTATGACCATAATGGAAGCCCATACAACTGTAGGTCATGGCGCCACAAAAAACTATCAGTGGCTCAAGGATTGATGCTAATGGGACAGCATTATTGATTACATCCGCGATGTCCTTAACTTAGGCTACATAGATGCAAAACAAAGGCCTAATATGCCTTATTTTCTAACATCAAGTTGTTGGAACCACATCTCTTTTTTCCACTGTCAGTTTAGATGTAGTTGTACCCCTACCTATAGCCATGTATGGACATCGTTACATTATCATTACCATCAACTATTTCACAAAATGGGGTGAGGCTATCTCTGTAGTTTCTACCACAGCTAAAGCTTTTGCCTCATTCCTTCTTAAGCACATTTTAATTAGGTATGGTAGCCTGTTATACTGCTGTTTTACAGTAGAAAAACTTCATATCTCAAGTTGTAACTGAGATCAATGCTCTGATAGGAACCTATCAAAACTTCACTGTTTCTTACAATTAGACCAATGGTGCTGTAGAAAGATTGAATGACATTATCATTCCCATATTGCTCAAGATGGCAAAATCAATTAGGGTAGATGGAGTGAGTATCTCCCAGGAGCTCTGATGGCTTATCAAGTAAGCTATCACCAAATCATCAAGATGTCTAGTTAAAGCTCTATAAATAAGGGATCACTATCTGCCCTCCAGTGTTCATCCTGTTGTGGAGACTTCCTTACCAGAAACTTTTGAATTGGCCATAATAAGATTAGCGAGAAATTATAAATACTACAAGCCTTAGTGTTTAGACCACCCAGAAATGGTTACCCAAAAGGAGGCGATATAAGCAAACGCATCTAAGACTATTATGCTCACATATTGATTGGTAGACCTAGTCATGTTCTATCATCATCACCTTGAGAAGGGCGCACAAATTAGACGTGCTGTGGTTTGTGCCCTATAAAGGTTATACCAATATGAATTTTTAAAAAGTATATTGCCTCTATCAAAATGGATAGATTGTTAATTAATTCCATGGAAGCTTTTTTGATTGCTATATTCTAACTCAGTAAGACTTTGAGTGGTAGTTAAAAAAAAGTCCAAAATCAATTCATTTCAGGCAAAGCCAGAACTTTATTTAAAATCATCATTTGAACTTCAGAAGATGCCAATTGATGGCACCCTGTACAGACCACGCTCTCATCCAAACTAAAAGGCCAAAGCGATGCATAAATCTGATGAATAAGTGGTGATTAACTTCTCATCCTCGCTTAAAGGATTCAGCTCCTCTGAGACATCAGGAAGATCTTTCTAAACACGAAGGGTAATACTCATGCCAAAAACATGCACCCACTAAAGTTATTAATATTAATCACAATATCAAAAGTTAAAGTATGTTGTTTTCTACATTGTCGTGGCTTTAATATTTGCCAAAATACTAAGATCCTAGCAAAGAAGAGTTATTAAACGAATGCTAGAGCTAATTTGGCTCATAAGTATTAGCTCAAAAGAAAAAGACATGTAAAATCAGATTTCCAATTAAAGTTTAAGGAAGAACTTCTGTCAGTAATAGCATTAACAGGAACACTATAACCATAATTTTTTGGGTTACCAAAATCTTAAACTGAGGGGTAAGTTGGTAAACATAGGAAAAGCATTAGAAGAAGAGTAACCATTATTGGTTTCTTTAATATCAAGTGGTATCAATTTTATCCTCCAGGAAAAAACGATGGATTGAGTATAAGTAGTCAAGTATTTTGAGGCGTTCTTTGAGGATCAGCATGGAGCGCCTCATCTTTCATGCCAACTTCCCTTTTCCTGCCTCCTCAGCAAGTCTCTTCTAGAAGTTTTTGACATCATGACGGAATACATTGAAATAAATGCATTGAGGCTTCAACTTCTTTTTGATCCTTGACAACATGAACACCAGATCAGCTGTAGAGGCTGAAGTAGAAGCCCTTTAAAATTAGGGTTGAAGATGGTTTCTCACTAGAAGCTTCTTTAGTCCCTTAGATGCAGTTAATGTAACTTTTGCCTCGAATCATATATAAATGAACTCTAGGATAATATCTAGGGGTGATCACTGCGGTAAATACTTTACCTAGGGAGATTTGTTTATTGTAACTAAGGGCTGAGCCTGGGATAGGACTGACCAGTAAATTCTGTAATACTTCCTCGCTTTTTTCAATCAGATAGCCATGAATGCTTGCGTTTGAGAGGCAGGGATCTAATTGCTTCTAAATACTTAAATTAAGGCTTTATAGACTAAATCCTAATTTATATACTTAAAATTGGGAGCCATAATTTTTCAAGCTGTGCTATTCAGATAAGAGTGAATATGTTTAAGCTTCTGGTAATTAGTTCCTTCCTTTATAAGGCTCTCATAAGCATACAGGAAGGGGATTATGCTTTCTTGTCCTGAGGTAAATCTCTATAACTGGCCATAAAATTAGCTATAATAAGTTTAGATAGAGTTAATGGAAGGGATGGTAGCAGGCTTAGTAATACTTTCTTTGTATATTTACAAGCAGCTTGCTTGTCCAATTGTCAGAGCAACCCTTCCAAGTCTTCTTGAACTTCACCCCAATCTTAATTTAGGGAATCAACGGAAGACTTGAGGTTAATTTGATATTTCATGCTTAAATATAGGCATTTTGAATCTGGAGGTGGTGCTTGAAAAATCTCAGATTAATGGAGTACCATGACAGGTGTTCAATTTAATTGAAGCAATCATTAGTCACCCTGGTGAATGCACTAAACTTATAATATCATTTGACGAGTTATCAATTGTGAAAGTTTTTTTCACTTTGATTGACTAAATTGAAGCCATATTTCAAGTTTTTAAAAATACAAAAACTAGCTGCTCAAATTGAGCAATATAATCAAAATATTGATACCATCGACGCCTGCTGCCTCAGCTTGGGGAGGTGGTGCGCCGCCTTCTGGTGTCCTTCAGCCACCGCCAAAGCGCGTCTGGGCTGGCTCTGCTAGCCATCCCAATGTCACTGGTCGTTATGTCCCACCTCAGGACTTAGCCCAACATCTCACATGTACACAGGTGGTGCTTTCTTGGAGCAACCTGCGTTTTGGCCTCCATGTAAAACATGGGGATCTTTTATCATATGTGAACGCGGCCATCATCAAGATGGCCATGGCAGTTTTCAAACCCGCCAGATATATTAATTTTCTCCCATTCAAGGGCTATTTTGACCTCAGATTTTGATCTGAGGCTGAAGTGATAGCAGCATCTAAGCTGCCAATCATTTATAAAAATATCACTATCCTCACTGTTTGCATGCAGCTTTCAGATGAGGCCACTTTTGTGGTCCAGTTCACCAGGATGCCCTCCCACCTTTCCCCCAAAACGCCTTAATCATGAGCTCATGGAAGGTTTGGCCATTTATGGTGCAGACCTCATGCTGTTGTTTGTGGTTCTGAATGGAGAAGATCATTTGGCAGGGCTGCACACCTTTGCAATGATCCACCCATTCCATAATGACACCAATATCATGATTCCCTCTCACACAGTGATTAGATCCGCCCCTGATCACCTGTTCCAGGTGCATTTCAAGAACGTCTGCACCATTTGTCCCTTGTGCTTTGAGCTTGATCAAAGTGAAATGCCCTATGGCTTCCACCTCCTCCACTTCCACCACTCCCCCACTGGCATCAACTTGGCTACTGCCATGACCGAATTTTTTAGTGGGGCTCTATTCTCCTGCCCCCAACCTCAGCAGATTATAGCGTGGCTTCCAAAGCTGCAGCCAATCAAAATTTTAAAAAAGTTAAAAATTCGGTTGAGTTATGGCAACCTGATCCAATGGCTGAAACAGTTTCAGTTGAGCTGCTGTGGTCAACATTTTGTGGCCAATCAGTTGCAGCCAACTTGCCAATTCTGGTGACTGGGACATCATTAGCCAAGTTGAATCCTTTCAAGTGTCTCAATTGTATTGATGAAATTAATCAGTCATATAACTTTAAACTGGATTTTGCATTGGAGGAATTTTTTGTTGATCCTCCTAAATCACGCCCCCACTGTTTTTGTCCAAAAAACAGTTAGCCCAACTATTAAAATATAAATAAAAGAGCAGTTGAGGCCGCTGCAGCTCCTGCTAACACCCTACTCCGCCAGCAACTCCATGGGGCAATGGAACCTCAGCTTGGGATATTTCTATCCCCAATTTCCCTCATGATTTTGAGGATTATGCAAAGTATGGGATTGAGGAGCTCGCTTTTGGTGAATCCACACTTGAATTGATGCAGAAAAATCTTCTTTTTTTGACCCCAATTATCCTGAAACCTGCCGGCGCATCAAGTCATTTACTTGTGCGCCTGCTCTCATCACTTTTTCTGAGCATCAACTTGCTCAATATGTTGAGGCGATGGACATTGCTGGCCTCATCAGTGAAGGAAATACACAATTATACCTCCTTATGCCACATGTCGCTAATTCTCCAACCCCTATGTTGTCTGCATGGTCCACCAGCTAAAGCGGTTGCTGGACAAAAGGTTCCCCAAAGCTTCCTCCCCTTCTGATATGGCTTCCTAGGCTGTTAACTGAGGTGCCATATTAGGAATTTTTTATTCTAGTAATCCCTTTTACTTGGCTCATTTGCAAATAAAGATGCATGGTGGCTCCCCCGTTTGGGTTGTGCACCATTAGTGCTAAAAAAAGATGTATCAAGCGTGAAACTAGGATTTAATGGTACTACATTTAAGAGGCTCTTATTTCCCTGAACTACATTTCTTATTTAGACTCATTAACATTAATTTGCTCTTCATACTTGTTACTTCAACGACCTGTTTGGATCATCAGGAGCTGAAATAAAGTAACCAGATGGCCCTTAGGGACTCAGGGACCTTCAGGACCTTTGACCTCAAGTCCCATTAGGCCCCTTTGGTCCTTCAATCTACAAGGCATTTTTTGAGAGGCTAATTCTAATAGTGTTGTAGTAGCGCCTAAAGAAAGGCTTTAGTTTTATTGAGATGATGACCCTAAAAAGATTTGAGGAGTAGTACGTTCTGAGGGAACTGGACCTTAAGGTAGCTAGAAATCTTAATTCCAACATAGCAAGCTAGTTCCAGAATCTATTGAACAACTAGTAGGCAGATGTTGCTTCACAGGATTTAATAACTTCCTGATAGTTACTATATCCTCTTTTCTCCAAGGTAAAATAATAATTACTATACATATAGACATGAAGGAATTTTTATTTTTTTAGCGTTTCTTGAGTCCATATTTTTTGAATTAATAATCCATCCTTCTACACATAAGCCTAAGAGGTCAAATTTCATAGCTTGTTGAATAATAGTTGTTTATCAATTATCTTTAGTCTTTATAATATTAATAGCCCATTTTACCCAGCATTGTTTGCGGATATATACAGGTAATATCAGTTATATTAGTTTTTATATTGTCAGATGGCCATCAATAAATTTAATAGTAAGCAAACCTATCAGATTAACCAAAACTACTTATTGTTTACCCCAAAATAATTTGGATTAATTGAATAAACCTATAACTACCAACCGCTTGGTAAAGCTACCTAATATTTAAAATCATTCATTTACTACTTACTAAATTAAAGTATTTTTGGTGGGTCGACCTTGGGACAAATATACCGCACTGAGAATTTTTCTATTCAGGACAGGTTTCAAACTCAAAAGCTGCACTAGGGGTGGAAGCAGTTTTACCCGCTCAGCTAACCACCCTTTTTGAAGTACATGCTCCCCTTGAGGTTTTGTACCCAGTTCACCAGCTTTCTACTTACTAAATTGATTAACTTACAATTATCCAAATGACCACCAACCACTTGATAAACCCATTAGACTATCATATCAACTAATTATCAAACTGCTAAGCCATAACAATATACTAAGTCATTAAAAACAGATAAAATTTTCACTACTTACATTTAAACTCTTTATTTTATTATACAAAAAGTAAAATTATAGCTTTGAGGTCACCTGGACACCATCCTGTCCACCTTTTTTCCAGAGTTTAAAACTTTAAATATCATAGTCATGGCTGCGAATAGCACACACAATAACACTTACTTTTATTATTGTAGAATGGCGATTTTCTACAATAGCCTTCTAGTTATTACAGACTAATGAGGAGTCAACATTCTAGAAATCTACAACATATGAATGCAAGGCTTGGGTAACCTCAAGCTGTTAAGCTACTTTCTGATGATGAATTTTTAATACTTGAAAGATATGGTGGATGGCCAGATGGACAAAACTCCATAGGTGTCATTTAACTCCAAGGGTCATCTCTCCTGAGGGTAGCTGGTCTGAGGATTTAAGTCCCACACTTTAGAAGATACAGTAGTAGCTTAGGTTTGGCTGTAGCGGCCTAACAAAGACTAGATCCCGTTTATTAATGTTGTATTATTTTAAATCTCATGATAGATTTGATACTGTGTTAATCAGCAGAAGGTAAGAAAAACTAAGTGGCCCATTCTACAAGCTTACAGGCTTCAAGGAAGTCACCTCATTTTGGGAGGTGTTGATATATTTGGTACATTATTCACCTGATCTTCAGGTTGGGTCTCTTGACTAGAACTATTCCCCATTTCTTGTGATAGACATTTTCACTACAATGCTTTAAAAACCCCTGTAGTGTACACCACTTTTTGTTTAACTTACCATTACTATAGACTGTAAGCCATGTTTAAAGGGGGCTCAAAGCTGTAGTATAAAAAGTACTTTCAAAGAAAATGGAAAAGAGTAGTCTAAAGACTATATTTTGAAAATAAGATATTTTTGGATACTTATGCGACAAGTTGGGATGTGACATCAAGCAGATATTCTTGGATTCCCTTAATCACGTCTTTAAAAAATACAAATTTACTTCTCTGTTGAGTCTTCATTGGTCTATATTGTCAATGGCCTTGCGCCTGCATTAGATGGAGGAGCCCTTTGTGAGGAGTATGAGCTGATAAACAATCTAGAAGCCATATCCATGAGTTCCTGCGCATGTGAGGATTCCTTGTTATAGACTTTCCAATCCATGTCCTGTAGAAGGCCCAAGATGCAAACAAGATATATATATAGCTGATTTGTCAAAGCTTGATTTGTAAGCGGAACTCTTGACTCATCTTATTATCTTAAGTCCAAACAATAACTATCATTATAGCTCTCAATAAATCTAACCTTTGGTTAACAAGACTGAATTTGTGGGTAAAATAACCTTTTTTGGAGATATCATACAAATATTATCCATATTTTTTTAAGGTACCAGAACTGGTAAAGTATATACTTACATTAAAGTATAAATATAGGGTATACCATTTAGATAGTATCACTCAAAATAAATATAATATTCTACCCTAGCAGTGAGATAGTATCTAAAAAGGGTTTACTATTCAAAATTTAGAAATAATAGGAGATTTGATGTGATGATATGATTGCTTATTGCCATTAGTATATTGCACAGTTTTACTATCAGATTCAAATAAAAGGTATTAAAAACATTTTTATTTTAATTTGCACATATAATTACAATTATTAACCTTATATAAGAATTAAGAAGCAAAGTAATAAATGCTAAAAAGGCCAATATCTCATATATCTCCAGGAGACAAAAGGATACAAATTCTAAGTTCTAATATGATTGTAGAGGATGCAGTATTTTATTTAACTAAGATTTTGGATATATTCAACTGTTTTTAATATCTAATACTTTAATTAGAACTGTGTTTTAGATATACTCAGGAGAATTCTGGAGCTACCACAGTTATGCAATAAACATCATTAAATTGCCAATTATAAAAATTATTAAAGTGATCATCTTACAGATTCATCAGAAGTGAAAAAGTATTACACTAAACTTAACTATGCCATTTATTTTTCTATTTTTAGAGTCTTCAGTTTTCCAGTTAATATTTACTTCACAATGACTATCAATAAGTTAATAGAGAATATTTTGGTATAAAAAACGACGTATGTCTGAGAGAGTTCCTAATTCATTTATGAATAATTATATGTAATATGTTCTTAAATAAGAGAAACAAAAATATTACCATATATATTCTGTTAAATAGCGGATCAAAACATATGTTTATTTATATATGGTTTAAAATTTGTGAAAAAGCTGGGTTATAAGTGACTGTAATACTTTTACATATATAAGGAATCTATAACTTTTGACTGATTTACTATCTAAGAAAAATTAATATCTAATATTAATAAAGTCAAGTGTAGCATTTGTGATAATATGGAAAATATAGTTTTTTGAATCATTATTGCATATTTAATATCTATTGAATTATTAGACGTTTATTTATTTACATATTGAGGAAACATAAAAGAGCATTAATTGCTTAAAGATTCTTAATATATTATAAGTTATTAATATATTCTAAAGATAGGTCTTATACCAACCTGATATTTACCTCATATTGTATACAAATATATTTGTGATAAGCTTTACGCAAATGCTACGTAATATACTATATAATTATCTATCAATTTTTAGTCTATATAAATAAGATAACTATATATAGATAATTATTTGTAGAATCTACTTTTGTTTGCGGTGATCTCAGAATCTTTTTACAAATTTTATTGTAATCTTTATGCACATAGCAGAAGGATAATGAAACAAAATCCAATAAACTTTTAGAACACAATCAAATATCATAATTATATAAATGTAACTTCTAATTACATTATATCCAGTCTTTTCCATGTATTTTACTTTATATATTTCTCAACCTATCAATAACCAGGATGATATGAACACTTAATTATCAGATTTTAGTTAAGTTTGATATTTATTAGTTAATTATATTTTTGCAAAATGCAAATATCAAATCAACCCAGGTATGTAATGAATGGATTTCCGCTTTTTACTAAAGTTTCTAAATAATTGAATGGGTTATCTTTATTTTGTATCATTTGGTTATCTAAACAAAATATATGTAGCTGCCATTAGCAGTAGGATATTTCTATTATATTTAAAATATGTATAGATCCATAACAACTGATATACTAAATTAAATTTATTATAATTATCATTAATACTAATATACATTGAGATCTATTTTAGTAAAAAATATAAGAAATTTTAAGAAAATATATTTTATATCAGTCTATAAGAAATAAATTTTAAATATTTTATTAATTGTGAAGTAAATTTTAATCTATAAAAAAGTTATAATTAAGCAAACAATTTAGAAGTTTTAAGTAAATAATAGGAACTAAAGCTAATGTTTCTAATTAAAAATAAGAGATAAAATTTTTAGCTGAAATCTATAACAATTCATAAAATAATGATAATTCTGAAGCTGGTTTTTAATTTTTAATGGCTTCTGACTTCTTACCTGATACATAATTTAAAAAATCTATATATCTACAAAGAGAAACTTTTACTAAGATATGTAATGATTTTTATGCAAACAAAGCTGATGAGGATGATGCCTCAAGTAGGCTAAGTGCAAGTACTTGACCTTAGCTAGTAATTTCTGTAGAAATCAGCAGAGTATCATAGTAAAATTTCATAAAAATTCAATATTTGTGAATGAGGATAATCTAGACCATATTACACCATAAGACAACCAATTTAATTTTTAACATATCTGTGGTCTTATATACCCTTTGAATGTTTAATTGATGGTTAGCAACGGTGGCCATCAAATCACTTTATTACCTTAGGGGAAACAAAAATTAAAAACTGTCAATGACAAAAGAATTTAACCCAGTACCGCCAATGATAGGAGAATGACTGATACTTCACAAGAGATGTTTTTGCTCCTTTAACACCATTATTTAAGCTAAAAATTAGTAAAATTGGGTGATCATTAAAATTTTATATAACATATAAAATGATAATACTAGACAATATTTGATGGATCAACTAACCAAAGCCCAATTTGAAAAGTACAAAAGCGGCTTTAAATATTTAATAAATAACAAGAAGTAATCACCTGATCAGAAGTAGGGAATGAACAAGGAAAACAAAAAACATTTTGATCTTAAAGACTTTAGTGTGAGAAGAAGTTCCCACATCAGGAGCTTGAGAAGGTGGACTCTGCAAAGAAGATGAAATGAAGAAGCAGTTAATGTGAGTTAAAAAGAGGTACAAATTAATAATAATCTATTCACTCATATTAAAATTACAATCCCTTCTCTGCCAGAATAATATCATTATACTCTATATTTTAGTTTTATATTTCACTTATTATGTTGTATTAATTCAAGTTAAACAGGTCTAAGCAAAGGATTAAAGCCATTCTGGTATCAGATAGGGCAGCATCAATATTAACCAGTATTGGGATCGTTTTTTGAGGAGCACTCATGAAAAGAGCACCTTGTAAAGATTAAGCTTTACAATAAAGAGGTAAAACCAATATCTATTGTGCCTTGTCTAGGAAGCCAACATACGAAGTTTTCACCAAATGGCAACAGAGTTCCCAGATCAAATAACCAGTGGAAAACGAGCAGTTTATTGAGAGATATTTGCTTTAATTCTGAGTTATAAAGAATTAATTACTAAGTATTGTTTCATATTTTACAATATAACCCATTATAGTATTTATCTTTGTAATACACAATCCCCCAATTGGCAACCAGACCTCTACAATTACCAAAATTAAGAGAGAAAAGGCCAAGGATCTGACTCTGGTGTTCAATACAGGGGAGAAACCATCATATGAAATGAGTTCAGAGAATATAAATAATAATAATTGAGTAATGTTCAAATATGGAAGCTTACCTCATGAAGAATGATCTAGTACCTGGTGATGAATGATTGTCATCTAGGAAAAGTTTTTAAGCTCTGTAAGCAGAGAAGGCTGATTTGTGAGCACAGCTTAAGTGAGTCAAGGATGCAGCCATAATGGCGTGTGTCACTACTATCTTAATAATTGAGTTAACTCACTGTCACAAAGAATAAAGTACATTAGAAATAAGACCAAATTTTGAACAAAAAATAAAACTGGAATTAATAACTACCCTGAAAAAAATATAGAACGTTTGGACTAAAACTTTCTATCCTAAGAAAGCATTGACAAGATTTTATTAAAATATGAACTCTAAACTATAAGGTTGGACAAACCCTGAGCTAAGAGTTTAAAAATCAAGATTCTCATTTATAGGATACTAATCTTTATCTTTAACTGAAAATAACACCTAGCACTTTGTGTCCATTTATCTGTTAATAATGAGCCCAAATTTATAAGCCTTCCTTTGAGACAATGTTAGCTCCTGGTGAGGGAACATTCACAAGCTTCTCACAGATATAAAAGAGCAGTTTGGATGGCGTAAGTGATTGATAAAAGATTGCCACGTCTAAGGTTATATGATTTTGTGGCTCTGGAGATCCTTAGTGCAAGTTTCAGAATAGTAATGACATGGACCAAAGTCAAGGATATACTCATGTGTGAATTTGGAAGTAACCAATAATAAAAATTGCAACAGAACTTCATGCTATTGATAATGAGAAAAGCTGATCTGCCACCAGATACAAGGCTTGTTATTATTTTAAAATGCAACATTTTTAAACAACCAGAGGGATGGAACTGCCTAAAGCTATTATAGTAATGATATATTCATTAGAGCATCAAACCATTGTTGAGTTTTAAATAGATATGCCTTTTCTAAACATTGTAAATTATCAATAATTGGGCGCAGTTGCTAATTTATTGACATAGTTTTAATGGTTTTTAGTCTATATACGGGAAGTTTCAGATTAACTATAACGTTAATCAATAGACTAATTATAGTTGGTTGATGATTAGACTTTCTGGACATATTAGGCAAATCGCCAATTTCATTTTATATTAAACCTGTGGGTGCAATTGCTGCAACTGGAAACATTTTGAAGGAAGTCTTGGCCAATAGAATTTCAAATTATATTAGTAAAAATATAGAATTATTTGTTGTGCTTTTTGGCAACTAATGTTAATACAAACTAATATTTAGTCATTTGATTGCCTTTTGTCACCTAGATAGTATATATGACTTAATTTCTATAATAAATTACCTTGGATTTTATATTAGGGTTTGCAAGTAGTTTATCTAGTTTTATTGGGCAAGAATTGCCTAAGAATTTTTAAAAATGGTCTTAAGTTTATCTTTTTTGAGCCATTAACATTTCTGATTGCGCTTCTTGTCTTTAGAATTAAGGTTATATTCATATCTAATCTCCCCAGCAAGCCTGTGAAGTTGCTGCTTTTCAAAAAAGTGGTGCTTGCTAAAGAGGTTTCTGAGCTAAGTTATCATGCGTCAAGTAGTCCACACAAGGGACAATGAGCCAATTGGGGTGAAACAATGCCACTTTGGGATCTGGATGCTTCAAAATTTTTGATATGCAAGAACAGATCCTTTCATTAGCAAAACTTTTTAAAAATACGTCAATTATATATTAGTCAAATGGAAAAACCGTTAGAAGGATGCATAATAAAAACTGGAAGCTGAGAACTCGTAAGCAAAATATAAAGAAAAGGAGGGAATTTGCAGCATAGGTTTCCAAATTGAAGAAAATTTAAAAATTACTCCCTAGATAAAAATTTAAGGCTGAAATATCTAACATGAGAGTGTCTGTAACTCTCCTATTTCCAGAGAGATGGTGCGAGATGCACAGCCACACTGTAAAGTACCAGTCATTATTATGATGGTAAACAGAGCGCTGCGGAGGGTGCCAGAGCCAAAGTAACCCAGGGCAAGGGTGTACAACACGGGATATAGTAGTTGGTACCAAATAGACAACAACACAGGATGGACCCTAAAGGGGTTTGTAACCAAGCGGAGATATGTTCTGGATTGCTTGAGTGACTTGGTTTAGAGGGACCAGGGGGCCCAGCGGTGCCAGATCTGGTAGATATTTTTGAAAATAGAACGGCCAATTTGTTAGAGACCTCCCTGAAAAGGTTTATAAACAGGTTTGCCTAAGGACCATATTAAAAAACTTAACCTAACAGAGAATCTTTATTAAGAAAATGACCAACAAAGAAAGTTGATCTTGAGAACCATACTTTAACAATAGTAATGATCATCAATTAGGGGAAATTGTGCCAAGCCTAAGCAAACCAATCAGCGCACCTTACCATTGGCCAGGATACTTAGCTTGAGGTTGACTAAACTTGAATTAATGATTGCAGGATGAGCCTCCCAATTTGACAATGTTGAAAATTGAATGGTTTTCAAACATCTGTTCTCCAAGCAATTAAATCTAACCATTGTCATTAAGAAGATAACTAGTGCGTTTTAACGCCCTTGCTGTAACGCAGGGCTAGGCATCAAACACATGCCCTGGACCAACCTGGGCATATCTAGCCTGCATCCAGCGTTGGCCCAAGGTATCTTTTAAGTCAGGGAGGTCTTGAGGCTTGACCTTTTTGGACTCCTACGTCCAGCCTTATCTTTGCATTTGGTTCCCTCAATTATGTCATTTAACCATGACATTACCCTCTCATTATTTTGTGGCTTCACCCCCACTCCAGGGTCTTTCACCAAGGAAAAGTTCTTGTGGGCAGGGGCCAACTTCATGGAGGCGGTGGCTTGCTTTGAATTGGATCCTGAAGCCTCAAGGAAACGCTTGTGGAAGACTTTCATAAGATCTTGGCATGGGCGCAGTCATGCACTAGTACCCAACTGTTCTCCTTTGAATTAAAATCCTTCCAGGATACAAGATACTCAAGTCTTCTTCTTACCCAATGGGAGGCTACTATCTTCTCCACTTCCCACTCCAGCGCCCCATCTACGAGATAAGCCTCAGGAATCTCTGGTGGGGGGCCTCAAACAACGTAAGCTTACTTTCATGAAAGACAGCGAAGATACAAAACAATGAAGGAATATTCAACTGGTATGAATCATGGCCCACCTTTCTAATAATGCGGTAAGGGCCAATCGTCTTTGGTCACAGCTTTTTACATGGATGCTTGATAGGGATGTTTCTAGCATCAAGCATCACGAGATCCACTTCCTTATATGAAGAAACTACCCATCCGTTCCCATCAGCGTTCTCCTTATAAGCTTGCATAGCCGCATCCAAGCTCATACTCACCCCTGATGTACCTTCTCGCTTACCTTTTCAAAGTCTACTACCGCTTCCACCTTAAATCCACAACTGGGATCCATGTTGAAGGCGATGTTGAAGCCATAGTTTGCAAAGAAGGGGGAACAACCAATTGATGCATGTTGGGCGTTGTAGTAGCTAAATTGGGCCATTGAAAGGTGGGAACCCCAATCTGAATGGTCTGTTGCGGTATAACACCGCAGGAACTGTCCCTAGAAATGGTTCACTCGTTCAGTATGCCCATCTGATTGGAGGTGATAGGCAGTATAACAGCAAAGTAGAATCTTAAGTGTCCTGAACAACTCTTCTAAAGATACAAACGTGAACTGGGGTCCACAGTTTCTAATAATCTCCTATGGAACGCCATGGGTGGAGAACACATGAGAAACAAACAATTTGGCCATCTATGACGCAGTTACTGTAGTGTTACATTAAATTAAATGAGAAATTTTAGTAAATTGGCTACCATTATCATGATAGAATTATACCCCTCAGATAGGGGTAACTTTACAATAAAATCAACTGTGAGGGAAGTTCAGGGTACCTCTGCCTTTTAAATCTGTACCAACAACCCTGCGTAGCATGACAAATTTCATCTTGTTGCAGACAAGGCACTTCTTTTAATAACGTACAGCATGTGCAGAAATTCCCTACCAGATATACATATAGCAGATTGACTTCAGGTTTTTACCTTCCTAAGTGCCCTATGTTAATACCATCATGGCGTTCCTTGATTATCTCCAGGTGAAGTTGTCCTACAGCAACCCATAAGTGTTCCTGTAATCATATCAGTTATCCTTTATATGGTATCCCTTTATTATGTCTTCTTGATTCAACTACATTTGGAAAAATCAAGGTATACTTAGTGGATAAAGACTGAGAAAATGTGATTTTTATAAACATATTATTTTTTATTCTCTCAGTGAAGCGATAACTGGAATGCATGCCATGATGGAAGGTTGCTTAGATATAATATTACCTAGAGGAATCATAATGTGTGCGTTATGTAACTCCACTTCTTGGGATCAGAAGATAAAGATTAATTTTGGCTCATAGCGTAAGTTAAACCATTTTCCTTGCTTTTTGTGAACTCATAAAAGAACACAAATTGGGCAGGATTCTCATTTAAGTGGTCCTGCCGCGGAGTCAGGACATAGGGGACCTAGTGATGCAGCAAATCCTGATGGTCAGTGTGACAGTCAAAGCGTTGCCTGACTGCCACATTGCTTTAATATACCCTTCAGGAATACCAATCTCATGATATAAGACCCGAAATAATGGATATATGCACACAAATGACAGTTTCAAGATATTAAATAATTAAAATTAACATAAATCTGCCAAAAATTAGTTGACTCAAAAATTTTGAAATTATAACTTAAATTGATTCTATATGGAAAGGGCCCATTTGACGCCTTGAGGAATCATTCAGCGTTCAAAAATGGGTCCAGAAGTGGCAGCCAATATTCCAGAAGTACTAATTCTGTCTTACTGGTCCCAAACCCTGAAATTCTCATAGTGGAGGCCAATTTACCGCTACTATAAAAACCCTCAATGAATGTTAATTAGTTAAACTTCATCATCTAAGATATTAGATAAAATATAATAATTATAGTAATCTTCCAATCTTTATTTTCAAATTAAAGGGAAGTTTATAAGGACATTAGATTCGGTCAAGAATGGATCACACCACAGAAATGGACAAGGCCCTCGCGGCCTTGTTAAACTCTCCAATGTATAGACCATGCTACTTACCATTAGTATAGTGCTCACAATATCCCAGAGTCTTTTTGCCAGATCTAAAAACAGCTGTCAGACTAGAGAATTCCCGCTAATTCTTTGTCAAATTTATGTAGAATCACTTGGTGATTGCTCTTAAATTATTTTGTTGCATTGTGAATAGAACCATTATAACATATTAAAAGAAGTTCTTACAAAAAACTTTCTATGGCGTTGAACATGATAGAAGAACTAAATGGGAGAGCCTTACCTATATGATATGAACACACTACCAAAATCTTCATGGTTAATTTCAAAGTCATGTTTTTGCCCTGGGAAGCCAAGAAGCTTTCCTCGTCCCATGATCAGACGCTAGCCTGTGTGGAAACTCCAGTTTTATTATTGATTACCTTCAGGCCCTCTCTTCAGAGGAACTAAGCTTAGTATACAAAACCTTTGATTTCATGAGACTCTAATTGCATTTGACAGAAGCATCAGGAGGAACTACTGTGACAACACTACAAATTTACCCTTTTCTTGGATGCTCTGCCCTCTTTTTCTCAAGTTGATTCAAAAATATCCTGGATATTCAGTCAGCCTTCTCAGAATCACTGTACAAATCTGTTTAACTTGTGGAACAAGATTCATTGCACATGACTTGCAAGACGCCTCAGATATGCTCTTTTTCTATCTCAATGCTGTATGTATGTTATCAAATACACCCACATTTTCCACCCCCTCGATAAAGCAGCCAAAGTCACCTCCTCTCAATTAGCAGGGTGTACCTCTAAAACCTGCGCCCTGACATCCTATCTCTAATGGAAGCCACCCACTTAGGCCCTGACTTGAAAGAAGAGATTTCAGTTGCCGCGCAAGTGAAAATCAAATGTCCCTGGTCCAAGTAAAGATTTACATACCTATCCTGCACAGAGGATTTCTGAAGCTGCCGTGCTAAGTTGGAACTTGCCTTTGATCCTCCCAAAAGTACAGAACCAGCAAGATTGACGCCCTCCCATTACAACCTCTCAGAAAAGCACCTTCCATATGGCTCCAATTGACCTTTCTGGTGTGCGAAGACTCCCACATATAATTTCTGCTCTACTACGCCCCACACTAATTTTATAAATAGAGGATCTTATTTCACTCCACTTGCTTGTGCCCTTCACACTAGGTTGTCATGCAAATGGGGAGAACTGCGGCAAAGAGAAACTATATGTTTTGGTACACATGGGGACAAATGAGAACTACTTGGTTGAGGGCTTACTAGCTGAGTTAAAAACTTAAAATGAACCCAAAAGAAAGTAAAACTCTTGTGGATACCACCAAATCCTTGTAATGTTGGTAAATCCAATTCCAGATCCTACTACGTCAAGGTTCTCATTGCTTTTTAGGAAATGTTCATCGCAATAAAGAACCTTCCCCAACCATTAACCTGGGCATGTGGTGGTGGAACAGGTACTCTCTTCAATTCAATATGGAGGATCACCAGGTCATGGTGCACCATAAGGGTGGTCCCACACATGTGCTAGATCTCAAATTGTCCACTAAGAGTGAGTCCAACATCTATGCCCTTTAACTCAATGATATGACATTAGATATTGCTGAGTTTTTCCTTCAACTCCTATTCTAGTATTATCACTCTGCCACCAAGTCTTTGAAGTAGACATACTCGCTCTCCTTGGAATTTAAGTCCAATGCCAAATTTCTGCAGGGGTGTCCTGTGTACTCACCAAACCCTAATGCCAAGGAAGTGCTTAACGTAAGTGAAATACATAAGGGAAAGGGAAAATATTGTGCCATCCAAATCCCCTAGCAGTTTCCCATTCTGATGGTACCCAAATCTAGCAGAGAACACATACTTTGTGGATTAACAGAAGTTAAACGCAATAATGAAACCTGACACATATCCCATTCCGCTGATGGAGACACATTCTAAATGATTTTTGAAGGGCCAAGTCTTTTCAAAAAGTAGACCTCAAAAAAGCCATTATCCAGATGCCTGTAGCACCTAAACACCAGCAATACACAGCACCAAGTGAGATTAGGGTGTTTGAATACCAAGTCATGCATTTTGAGTTGAGGAACGCCCTTTGACTTTCCAGCGTACAATTGACCATGCGCTAGGAAACCTCAAAGGGAAGTGCTGTGTTGCATACATAGACAATATTCCTATTTTCTCGAAATCCAAGGAGTAACACCAAGCGGAAATTAAAAAAATGCTCAAGGCGATTTACTAGGCTTACCTCCATCTGAAGCTCTCAAAATGAAGGATATATAAAGATACAGTATTATTTTTGGTAAGCTTTGTTTTCTGGGATGGCACCGCCATTTGCCCAGACAAGCTGAAGGCAGAGAAGGTATGGTAACCCCTAAAGACAGAATGATAGTCAGAAGCTTTTTAGGCATGGTGAACTTCTTACTTCACTTCACCAAGACCTTTCCAAGATGGACGCGCCCTTGACCAGAATGACTGCACAAGTCTTATTTTGATGAGAAGTGGATTAAAAGCATATGTTCCAGGTCACCAAGAAGCTCTTTCTCACCGCACCTGTCCTGGTGTACCTGTAAGTGGATAAGCTGTACATCAAAGAAACCAACGTCTATAATTTTTTAGTCAGGGATGTCCTATTGTAGAAGGGGGAAGATAAAGCCGACCACACAGTAGAATTTCATATGGAATATGATTCCAGAGGAAAAAATTTCAGGTCACAACAAGGAGCTCTTGGCTACTTTATAGACCTTAGAGGAATGGCAACATCACCTTCTCTATTCTGGCACCCTTTTACTTAAATGGATCATAAGGTGCTACATATATTCTAAAATTTAAAATAGTTGAACCAACCTCAGGCCTGGTGCATCTTGAGCTGGCCCAACACGACTTTAAGATTGAGTATAAGCTGGTGGAGAGAAACTATTGTCAACCTACTGAGCTGAGACCTAAAGATGACATTCTCCAAGGAAAAGTTTAACATTTACAACATTACTACCATACTACCCCCAAACCTTTTCATAACAAATAAGAAACCCAACAGAGACCTGATGGAAAATTACACGCGACCCAAAGAAGCTCCACACAGGAAAGAATTTTATAAGAACTTAGCAGAAATAGAAGATCTCAGATGCACAAAACAAAAAAGGTCTAATCCTCTACAAAGGCTAGGTATTGTAAGTTTAGAGACTCAACCTCTTGGGTTGGACCAGAAAAGGTCCCATTATAGGAATAAGAAGGGACCTTTTGCCCCATGGAGCCCTTGGCTCAACTGGGGGACTTAAGACATGTGTTTGATGAATGTTTGGTAATCGCATTGGCCCTAAAGGATCCCTCCACAGTATCACCTTGGCCACTTCTTCCCTTGTGAAAGAATAAAGGAGGTTTACAGGGAGGTAATCCAGGCCAGAAGTTACCAACAGCACCTTCACCCACCCCTGGCCTTCACCCCGCCATCCCTCACTTCCTTGGAAAGGAAGAAAATTGACCTCAAAACTCAGGATATGGTTCCTGAGTCAGGAAAACCAGTCTGAAACACAGAATTCAAAATTCCAGGTCTGGTAATGCCAATCCTAGTCAAGAATCTTTTAAAATCATAAAAATCTTTTAAAAAACTTGTCAAAATTGACCCTGAACAAAATCATATTCTGATGGCCTTTGATCCAATAAAATCCGCTCAAGTTTGGATCAGTGAGGGTCCCTCCATGGTGGAGCAGAAGTTTATGATTCCAGAGCTTTTATGACCTAGTGCATAAGCTAGCTGACGGCGCCCAAAGACTAGTCTGGGCACCCATAATACATAGCTGCACCTGTCTAGGAACAAACCCATGAAACCCCTTTTCCCCATTTTCAGATATAAGGCAACTGCCTCTAGAAGCAGTTGTAAGTCCATTTTCACCCTTAAGTTTAAATAAAACTGATCCTTTGCCCAAACCTACTCCAAGAACTCCGCCTCTTCTTTTAAATATACTTTCACTTAACCCAGCAAGGTACACAGCTATCTGCATCTTAAGGTTGAAGGTCTTCAAGTGAACCATCCAATCCATTGATCTGGCGGACCACCAAACAGTGATTGCAATGATCTAAGATTTTGCCATGGGCGCATGATGCCAATCCACCACTTCTGAAGAGTTTTTGGATCAGCCAAACACTTCTCAATGATCTGCTCCTCCTTTAGCATCCAGCGACCAAGCTACAGGTCTTCCTCCCATTTTCAATGTAGTCTGAGAATTTGAACTAATTTGCCTTGCTGATATTCTGGTGGTTTGGCACAATTTGGGCGGAATGAGGCCATCTCCACTAATCACGATTCTCCATTTGAGGATGAGAAACAGTCATTCTCACAACTGCAAGGGAGTAAACAGGCACCAGAATATCCGAGCCATCTTGCCAAGGGCCAATCTGGTTCAAATCAGTTTAGAAAATCAATCCGCTATCCTGGCAACGCCCCCAACCACTCAAACCATTGTAAAACCCCTCAACGGGTGCAAGACAAAGCCCAAGGTCTCCTGACAGTCAAGTCATTTTGATTCAATTTAAATTGTGAACCTGATCAGAATTTCCAAAAATTTTGAACATTTAGATTATCTCCAGAAAACTTATTATGATGAAAATAAAACAGAAAATCTAGAAGAAGAGCCCAAAGGTCACTAACTGCAAGCCCATGAGGATTGGTCATCCTTCTTGCCTCACCTACCCTTGGGAGAATCCCAGCAAGACCTGCAGTTGCCATCATTACAGCTATTTATTTTGCTATAAGGCCTTTGGTATGTTCATAAATTTTTATTTCTCTTATAATAAACATAGGGGATCCATTCTACAAATGATAAGAACTGCTATGCCATTAACATTCTGGGCTTTCCACTGGGTTGTTACCCAGATTGAAATCCCATTCTTACTTTAATTAGCAAGTTTCATGACAGGTATGGATACCAACCTGGAAGCTACAAGAGGATGAAATCAAAGCCTATCATAATAACCTCTGGTGGGCCATCCCAGGTTTAAAATGGTGGATCTACTATTGAGAAATTAATATTGGCCAGTAATGAGGAGATCTATCAGAGGCCACATCATCCGCTGCCTTACCTGCACCTAGTCAAAGCATTCTAGAAGAAAACCAATCAGAAATCTCAAGTCCTTGATGATTGAAAGGTTACCATGGTTGTCCCTGAGTGTAGATTTTGTCTCTGGCATCCCAAAATCAAATTGATGTGACGTTATCAATGCCATAGTGGACCAACTCACAAAGTACATGGAGCTTTTCCCATTGTACATCTAAGTTATGGTAAATGAAACACCGGCTATTTTATCATGGTTTTTTTGACAGACTCCTAGAAGAAATCATTTTTTGAGTGGGACCCAGTTCAACTACAACTTCTGGGGACTTCTTCTCAAAAACCTTAAGATGAAGCCAAACTGCTTAGCCGTGTAACATATTCAATTTGATGAACGACCAAAATAGTGAACAAAATGCTGAAAAAGTACCTCTGAGAGTTACCTCACCTCTTAAAAAGATCTCTGAACCAATTAGTTGTAGCCTTTTCAATTTGTTAATGACAATCTCACACATGTTTCATGAGAATGTTGCCATTTTTGTGAACCATGCTATCCTCTTAGGGATGATGGAAGGATCTGCCAAGTGACTTCCCTGCTACTAACGATCTATTAAACAAGATGAGAGATAATTTTAAAACCTTGGGAACCAATTTTGGAAAAAGCAGTGAATGCTTAAAAACAGATAGCGGATACCCACTGCTCAAAAGCCCCCAGTTACCAATACAGTAACCTGGTTATTATCAACGCCAAAAACTACATAATCCTCATTTTTTGCTGAATTTTGGTCTGATGCTGTAACGGATAGGGCTCTCAAGGCCCAGCCCGCCACCAGCCCTAAACCACCACCTCCATATGTGGCCGTACCAACTCTGAATGGTCCTGTCCAAATAGATGGCCTTGATAGGCATACTGGGCTGAGGTGCAATGCAATGGCATCTGTCGCCTTGGGCCTCCAGGCTGAGGTGCGTCCCTACAGCCTCTGTCACCTTGGGGTCACTGGGCCAAGGTGCGGCCAACTGGCCTCTGTCGCCTCAGGCCACTCTGGCTCCTTCCCCTCTCACCAGGCCAAGGCCACTCTCAAAAGGATCCTGGTGTATCCACCCCCTTCCTCTCCTCCTATGGCATCGCCATCCGCACCCCCAATCCTGATTTAAATAAATATAATTAAATAAAACAAGTCCAGTGAATAGCGGCCTTTATTGGGAGCGGACTCAAAGTCAGAATAGAATTCCAAAGTGAGGTCCATCAGGACTGACCTCGCTTAAAAACTTCTTAAAAAGGCTAAATGAATTGTGTGTAATGAGGGGTGCAAAAGCCTCCAGAATCGATGGCATCCAGGCAACTCAGCGGAGAAACGGAGGGTAACCTCAGAACCCACAACCAATTAAATATTTGATTTATTTAATTTTATTCCGTTATTGACCCAAATAGGAAAATCCTACTCAGAATAACGGAATTGCAACCATTGACATACATGAATCTCATAATCCCCAACTTTATGAGACTCATGTACAATTTCAATCGCTACAGGTGCCCTTAGCTTTTTCTAAAAGTCTCACTTTAGGTAGATAAGGTGGCTTACAAATTAGAGTTTTTTGAATGTTTTCACGGACACCCAGTTTACACATGTCACAAATAAGGAAGTTCAAAAGTCCCATGCTGGAAAAACAAGACCTTTATATTCTAGCAACTCTAAGGAAGTGGAATAAGAAGTAGAGTAAATAATTGAAATAAATGCATTGTGAGAAAGCGCTGGTACCTGATCAGTGGTCTTTGTACCCAGTTATGAATCCTCTAGACAGACGACCATCAACTTCACCAACTTCTCATAGAAGATGGAGGAGTTCTGGGCAAAAAGAAAGTTCACCTCTGCTTTAGGTGATATGAGAGTTAAAGTTTTGCCTGACCGCCACATTGCCTATATTTCCCTTCAGTAATACTAAGCCAGTGACTGAAGATCAGAAACTGGAGGATTTACGAGCTCAAATGGCAGTCTCAAGTGTTTAAAATTTAAAATTGACATAAAGTAGCAGAAATTAATTGACTTGAAAAATGATGCCTTTTTTATTAAATTATTTATGAGAAGGAAATTATGTTTGACGCCTTGAAAAATTACCTGGCATTAAAAAACGGGTCCAGAAGAGCCAGCGATTTTTCAAAAAGTGTTAATTCTGCCGTACTGCCCCTCAAACCCACAATGCTCACAGCTGAGGCCAATCCACCACTACTATAAAAATCTCCTAAAAACGTTGATTAGTTATACTTTGTCTTCTAAAATATAAATAAAATACAATAATTATAACAAACTCTAAGCCTTTTTGTAATTCAAAAGGAACGCTTATTAAAACAATCAATTTGGCCATGAATAGATCACCCCTTAGACATGGAAAAGGCCCTTGGGGGCTTATTCTCACTCTCCAACGGACAGACCTTTTTACTTACTGTTAGTATAGTGCTTTCTTTATCACAGGGTCTCATCGCCAGATCTATCAATAGCCTTTGGACTATGGAACTTCTCACCACTGCCTTTTCAATTTATGGACTATCACATGACATGCTCCCAAATTGTTTTATGACAATGTGGAGTGAACTGTTCATTACAGTCATTGAAAATGTAAAATGGTCAGGAAACTATATAATTTATAAACTCAATAGGTTAGTACTCCACTACCTCCAACTGTTCTTTTTATAAAAAGATTTATTTTAACATAGGTAAGGACATCCATTAATTATTGATTCATTTCTACTAGTTCCCAGAAGTTAACTGCACATGTTTAGTTATTATGTACATGATTCACGTTGATTGATATTAATATAGATATATAGGTGATATTATCATGGAGACTATTATCCATAACTGAATAGATAAACAGGTTAATGTGGTCCAATAATAAACTTAGAATGTTCCACTCAATGCTGATTATGCTTACAATTAAGGACTTTTTCCCTCTTTTGGCTGGCTTAATCAAACTCTAGAATCAGAGGTCTCATCCACAGTTCCCATCATGCTGAGTTGGTGGATATCTGCTCAAAACTCTGCTTCTCTATATCTCTTTCATTTCAATAATTAAATTGATGCTAAATTTGGATTCTTTTAAATATACCTGAAGTAGCCACTTGATCAATCTAAGACTTGCAAATTTCAATGCTATTGACGCCTGCTGCCTTAACTTGGGGTGGTGGTGCGTTGCCATCTGGTATAATTTGGCCACCACCAAAGTGCGCCAGGATGGCTCTGCTAGCCCACCTAATGCTACCAGGCGTTATGTCCCCCTTAGGCCTTGATCCACCACCTCACAAGTTACCAGGTGGTGCTCCAAAGCCCTTTAGGTTCCCATGAAGCAATTTAAATTTAGTCTTTGGGTTAAACATGGGAATCTCTTCACATAACGTGAGTTCAGCCATCATTGAAATGGCAACAGCGCTTTTAAACCTGCCAGATTCATTGGTTTTCGACACTTTAAGAGGTATTTTGACCTTAGCTTTCGCTCTGAGACTAATACAACAGCAGCAGTAAAGCTGCTGTTAATTTTTAGACAAATTTCACTTCCAACCATTTATACCTGGCTCCTGGATGAGGCCAATTTGGTGGTCTAGTTCGCTGGGATACCCTCCTATCTCTCCCCTGAGCGCCTCTACTACAAACTCATGAAGGGCTTGGCCGTTTATGATGCAGACCCCGTGCTACAGTTTATGGTGCCCAATGGGGTGGATTATTTGGCAGGGCCTTGAGCCCTTGCAACAATCTGCCTTTCCATCATGATAACCATCTTGAAATTCCCCCTTGCATGGCGATCATTTCTACCCCTGATCGCCCCTTCTGAGCATAAGTTGAGAACAGCTGCGCAGTTTGCCCCTTGTGCCTTAGATTGGGTCATTCAAAGTGCAAGTTCCTAAGGTTTCCACCTCCGCTGCTTCCGCCACTCATCCTTCTGGCGTTGCCCCAGCTGTTGGACCCAAATTTTTCAAAAGGGTTTTGATCCTCTCACCCCCCCAACCCCAGCAAATTTGGGCGCTGCTTCCAAGGCCGCAGCCAATCAAAATTTAAAGATTAAAAAATTCGAATAATTCAGCAGATTTACAGAATTGTGAGTTGATAGCTTAATCAGTTACAGCTGAGTTGCCATGGTTGACAGCATGCAGCCAATCAGCTCCTTCCACTGCTCCAAATTCTGTTGTTGGACCAGAGCTGACTGAACCAAATCCATTTGAGGCTCTCAAATGGATTGACGAGGACAAATGACCATACCATGTATAGCCAGATTCTGCTTTGAAGAAATTCTTTGTTGGACCTCCCAATTTGCATCACCACTGTTTTCTCCCTCAAAGCGTTGACAATTTATAAAATTTCAATAAAAGATGGTTGATGCCGCAGTTGCCTCTTACAACATCCTCTTCCGCCAGGAACTCCATGGAAAGATGGAATCCCTGGTTAAGGTATTCTCATCCCAAATTTACCTATAAGTTTGACAAAGATGCCAAATATGAATTGAAGAGCTCATATTTGGTGTGTGCTGAACTAGCATTGCTGCAGCAATAACTTTGTGTTTGAGCCCAACTATCCCCAATCCTGACAGCGCATCAAATCATTTACTTGTGTGCCTGCTCTCATCACTTTTGCTGAGCATCAACTTGCTCAAAATGTTGAGGCGATGGACACTGCCAGCCTTATAAATGAAGAAAATCCAAAAACTATACCTCCTTATGCCACATGTTGCTGATGTTCCTAACCCAATGTTGCCCACTATGGTCCACCAGCTAAAGCGGATGCCAGACAAAAGTTTTTTAAAGACTCCTCGCAGTCTGATATGGCTTTCTAGTCTGATAGCTGAAGTGTCATATTAGGAATAAAATTTAATGATATTCTATTTGTTTGGCTCATTTGCAAATAAAGATGCGTGGCGCCCCCTTTTGGGTTGGGCACCACTAGTGCTAAAAAGGTCTGCTTATCTTCTAAGTATATCATATTTTTACTCTTTATCACACAATAGAACCTTTAATAAGATTTTACAACAATAATAAACTGAAGATTAAAAAACTTGATATTAAATTGAATTTAGATCTTAATCTCATATTATTAAGATAAAAACTTGGGAATTTATAGGGGAAATTCGGCACCCAACTACTCTTTTGGCGCCTCAGTAAGTAACAAGAGCGTTGCCATTAAATTCTCCTCTAAGTTCTCTTCCAGCGATGGCTTTTTACCATTAGGTTAAGGATTCCGCCGTTGGACATCCCAGAAACCTAAACTGGAAACAGCAAGAATGTGTGATACTAACACTTTTTCTCAGTCACAGTGAACCAATCAAATTTGGCTAGCAACCTGGTTAGTTAATGATACTCTTAACCCATTATAGCAGGTCACAAATCTACTGGATGATTTTCTAGTTGCAAGTGGCATCACTCGCCTCACAACTACTAAATAATTTCCTAATCAGTCAGTGATGTAAACCAACCAGTCCCAATTGGTACATCTGATAGTTAATCATTAATCAACTATCAGATGGCTCAATTTCTTCAGCAACTCTGCCCAACAAGATCTTAGGCATTTGCACGGATTGACCTCAGAGGCTCTTAACCTGGAAAATTACCCCAAAATCTGCTAGCATTATTAAACTGATTTCAGAAATCAACCAACATGCAATTCATTCACTATTGGGACCTATCCTCTAGCGAATCAGCAGATAGACTAACCTAGGAAGCTGTAAATGTGTGAAAATCCCAATAACATCTTTTGGGAAAAAATTATTATGAAATTTTTGACTCCATCTATGCACACTTACAACAGAGCAGCAACTATAGCATAGTTTAAAGCATCTCTCGCTAATATAAACCCTTATCTAGATCCACATTATGAAGTAATGACGTGGAGAGCAAAGTGCACTATACAGCTTTTAAAGCATTCTCCATGCAGATGACCAATAAAGGCTTTTGGTTCCGCTAGCCTTCTACATGGTGAGTTAATCTTAAAAGGCTGGTAGTGAACTTCTTAATAGAGGTGCAAGTCCCCAAAAAGTTTCTTAAATTCTTAACTTGAGCTTTGTAGGCCAATCACAAATTTTCTTATTTTTGTCTATAGCGATAATATAGCTTTTGTCAAACACAGTGTTGCCTAAGAAGGTGACCTGGGCTAAAAATATCACACTTACTAATTCTAGCGTCAGGTTTGATGCCCAAAAATGCTTAACCACTCTCATCAGGTGAATTTCATGGGATGACTGAGGAAGGGAGAAACCCAATATGTAGTCCATATAGGTTAAAGCTCATAAACCCAACAACTCTCCCAACACCACATCAATATGACATTAAAAAAATTTGCAGCCCTATTCTTAAGCCCAGAAGGCATGACCTAGAATTAGAACATCACCTTCCAAGTACAGAAAGCAGGAAGCTATTTCTGCCCTTATTTAAAGCAAATATAATTAAAGGCGTTCAAGAAATACATCTTAAGATGACTTTAGATTTCACCACATAGAGGGCTTTATGGGCCTTTATAGGTTTAGGATGCATATCAGGTATGGTGACATATTAGAGTTATCATAACTAATACTAGGGCATAGATTACCGTCTGCTTTTTCTGCAAAGAGAAGTGGGGATCTCCTAGTTAAGTACGCTGAAAGGTGGCTTCCTTTTGCTTGTTGCTCTGTACCCCCAAACATCTAATGCTGCCTATTCCTGCAGAGTCAAAGGTTAGATTAGGAAATGCAAACCAGTTCAACTGTGAGTTTGATATTCATGAAAAAACTGAGTGATCAGGTAAGGTCTCTTCTGAAGCCGCGTTAAATGAAGATTCTAATCCTTCCAAACAGGAATGTAAAGGCTCTTCTGAAGTGGGTTTCATCAGAGACACAGGACAAAGTTTATGTACCTTGGCCATTGTGGCATGTCGCTTAGAGTGTCTACTTTAGACCTGGGATTATAATCTTTTATAAATTCTAAAAAAGGTAAAGGTAATGACCCTCAAATTAGTTTATGTCAAGTTTTCGCTACCACCTACTCCTAAAATAATTGGTTTAGAGGTCTTTAATCGCTTAGAAGTTATCAGACAGGTGGTACCAACTTGATAATCTATAAATCTTCAAACTTTCAATGTGTGAATACCCTGGGAGGCACTTGCCTTAACCATACCACCAGGTAAGTAGCGTAACTTAAGGTAGTCAGCTATATCGTTCATGGTGGGTCAACCTTAGGACAAATATACCACATGGAGAATTTCTAGCCAGTACAGGTTTTTAACTCAAAACCTGCACTTAGGGTGGAAGCAGTTTTACCTGCTCAGCTAACCACCCTTTAGTCAGCTAGATCTTGATCAATAGAGTTCCCATAGGCACCGGTATCCACATTATTAGTTGTTCTAATATTCCCTAAAGGAGAAAATAGTGTAGTAGAAATTATTAATTTCCCTAAATATTGTTATATATTGCAGAAAATCCGCAAAAACCAAGGGTAGTATCAACTTTAGGTCTAGTAATGCCACCAGGATGTGTCTTCAAATCAAAGATGGGGGTGGGATACTTAGCCACTATTATGACTGACGGAGCTACTAGCAGCATTTTCTGGAAATCACGCTTATTTCCATAAATATTTTAGTATAATTTTTAATAACTCCTGAGTGCAGCAAAGCATGTTGGGGATCAGTCAAGGGTTCTTAAAGATGATATGGTATACATAAATAAGACCAAGACCAGCCTCACAAGAGCACACAAAGGCTCTTTTGTATGTATGTTTTTTCTAATTAAAAACGACATTTTCAGGTTTACAGGCATAATGACCATTTCAATAGCTTGCTGAACATCAGTAATCATTATCAAAAAGATAAGAATCCCTCTGCCGAGGGGTTGCATCATTCCATGGAATGGACTTCTGGAATGGAAAGTTTTTAAGTATATAATGAAATACCTACTTGGGGTTGGACCACTACTGACTCTTGAATTGCCATGAAATTAAAGCCTGGAATGAGAAATTGCCAACAATTAAAAAGATATTGGGCCCTCTGAGAGCAGTATTTATGGTTTGGCTGCAAGTGAGACAACTCTGGCTAAATTTCTGATACAGTAATTACTAACATGGAGTTAGACCCCTATTGACACTCAGGTTTCCTCTAAATAAATGCTGAACTTCAAAAAATCTTCTATCTTTAGAAATAAAGGCTGTTCTCCAGCGAGGTATTTATAGGGGTCACCTCAGGTTAAAGTATCATAAATTGAACTAACCGGAACATTAATTGATTTTTAGGGCTAGACCCATGTCAACCCTCAACCTTCCCTAAAATTGAAAATGTAATCTTGAAAACCCATATTTTTATAGTGAAATAGTTATAAACCAGGAGTGGATTTATATGATCTTACTTTTCTTTCTTCTAAGAGTAACTTTTGAGCGATTTTAATAAAAAAGTAAAAAGTTATCTAAACTTATGCCTACCGCCTACCTCCCCATTTGATCCCCAATGACCTCTGATTCTCCGCCAGCTGCTCCCACGTGGGGCAGCAGAAAAACCCAATCCAGCATTTTCTGCCCATTGTAAAACGTGCTAGGACTGACTCATCTAGTTCTAAAAATCCTTGGGTCAGTTCATAAAATCCAAGGATCTTGACATTCACCTTGCATGTGCTCAGGCTGTGCCTCGCAGCCCAGTCAATCTCCCCTGCTTCCAGCTGCATTTATGTCATGAAAACGGCAGAAGAAGTCTAGACTGGCCTGCCAGTTAGGATGTGTGAGCACCCAAAAAGCAAGTCAGAATGCCAGAGGCATTACTGCATGTACGACGTTGTATGGAGCCATGGATTGGGAAATAATAAATCGTTGGTGTAGGGCAATTGTGAATAACAACCCAAAACTGAACCAAATGGAGACAAACCCAGACACTGGGTGTCTTGCTGCAGGGAATGGTACCACTTGGATAGTTTCTACAAGGTTACTGGTGGGTGGGTTTAATACAAGTGAGGAGACAAGGGGGCGGATCCTTGCTTGGAAATGGTGGATGTAAGGCCATAAGATCCCAGTATATTGATGACGTACAGTAAAAATAAAGGGGTTGAATTGCCAGAAGTATCTGCCTGCTGAATCCAGTTGGCGATGATGGGAGCCATAGTAATCATCAATAAAGTAAAGCCCATCCAGTATAGGGACTGACAAGCCACCAGAGTAATGCCATCGGGAATATGTCCAGAAGGATATCAATAAAGTAGAAAATTGAAAGTTTTTAGTGTCAAATTTTATTTAAAGGAAAGTGAAGAAATTCGACCAACAATTTCTCAATGCGATTCAACTGATTAAATAGTGGTCAATTGAGGCAAAAACAAGCCGGGATTGGGTCCCCCAAGTTTGACCTAACTGGCGAATTTTTTGGGGAAGGGGGAAGATATGCTCAATGGGAACTGACATCAAAGGATTCATCAGCAGGCCAAGTCACTGTTGGTTTGACCTCAAACGCCTGAATTAAAGCTGGACTATGTTTTCAATGGTTGTGTTATGGCATCTGGCCTGATGAGCAATGGGAATTCCCCAGGGCTACCTCACGTAGGGGTGGTCCCAATTGGTTAGAAATGGGTTTGGGATGCCCAACCCACCCATGCCCGGTCACTGAGCTGTTCATTAGGTTAAAAGAGTTGTGTTGGCCACAACTCCCAATTTTCTAGATGGTAGCTTCAAACTATCTTTGATGGTTTCCATGATAATACCTGCACGTTGGGGATCATCCCTGACAATTTTGAGAGGGGGTTAGTTTTGATGATTGCACTACTGGCAAAATCAAAACTGTTGGTGATTCCACCTAATAATTTAATCTTGGTCCCTTTTTGATTATGCGGTTTACAATCTTCAGGCTTGATTTCCATAGATTTTGGATCAATTGACTTCAATTTGATGATCTTGGCACAGATTTCCCTGATTTGGCGGACAAGTTTAGCTGAGGTGATAGTGGGCACCGGGGGAGTAATCCAAAGAGGGAGAGCTGTTACCCAGCACTTGTCTACCACATGGGTGAGGTCACCCTGGGTAATGAGGGGTACAGCCACCTTCTTTGGACCATTTTTACTTAGAACAGGAAGATTGACCAATCCACACACAGGGGACGTTCCCTGAGACTTACATTACCCTTTCCTTTTTCCAAAGGAAGGACGCCACCGCTGGGAAACTGCATGAGGGCCACATTTATGTGCGCTTTAGGCAATTTGATTGCCATTACCATCGCAACTTTTTTTTGGGGGGGGGGGCTGGGGAGCATCAGGGTGGGACTCATGGAACGCCTCAACCAGTTCCTTGCACTTAGCGCAATTGTGAGCCTTAACCCATCTGTTTTTGTAGGCCAGATAACCTTTCCAGGCCACAAGGTACTGAATGGACTGTCAGGACTTGTGGGATGATAGGATATTTTCCACTTCAACTTCCTCTGCATTTTCAATTACATTTGGCTCAGGATCTGCGGGACCAATCCCCTTAAATGCTGACAACTGCAAAACGTGGAAGACGGGGTGCTGTTTCCAATGAGCTGGTAGTTTTAATCAGAACGCACCATTGCCCAAGTCTTCCTCCACCAAATGGGGATCTGAACTCTTACTTGCAAACTTACAGAAGGGATCCTGTATTCTCAAATGATGCATGTCGAGCATAACATAGGAGCCCACCATTATGTCATGACCAGAGAGTCATTTACAATCCACGAACTGCATGTAGTCTTCAATAGCTTTAGTGATATGTTCCATCACTAAGGATTGAGCAGACCTAATATGTTCAGCATGATCCATGGCCGCTTGGACCTCAGGCTGCAAGCAGGGACCAACCAAAAATGAGGGATTATATCCAAGCATCACTTCATAAGGAGAAAACCCCATGGAAGCACGAATGCCATTGTTGTAGGCGAATTGAGTGAGGGGAAGGTTGTTAGCCCAGGTGTCCTGCAAGGCTGCAGCATAGCAACGCAGGTACTGTTATAGGACTTGGTTAACTCACTCGGTCCTCATTGGACTGGGGATGATATACTGTAGAGTGACAGGGGAAAATTTTTAAAATAGATAAAAAACACTCCAGAACCGCGCTGTGAACTGTGAGACTTGGTCACTGATGATATCCTGTGGAAGACCAAACATTGAAAACACATGGCGCACAAAGAGACGAGCGGTCTCCTCTGACATAATTGTGGAAGCACAGGGGATAAAAAGGGATAGCTTGGTGAAATGATCAACCACCACCATAACCGCCGTAAACCCATTAGAGCAGGGGAGTTTGACAATAAAATCCATGGACACCAATGTCCATGGACCCTCCGCCTGTTGTAAGGGGTGTAGGAGCCCATTTCTTCCTGAGCAATCTGACTTAGCCCAAGCACAAGTAACGTAATGGGCGATCCAGGCCAGAACTTTCTTAGTTAATCCCACCCAGTTATAAGTCCTATTGATTAATTTGGTGCATTTATTATTGCTCAGATGGATGATCATGGGAGGATCATGATGCGCAAAAAATACCTACGCTCTGAAATAAGGGGGAACCCAAATTTGTGACCTAAACTAAATGAGGCCCTCCACCAAGGAACACAGGTAGTGTTTATGATTTTGGAGGGGTCATTTTCTTGAATAACTCCACACCTTTGGGGAAGGTCATTTGGGTGGCTAAGACCTGTGTAACTAGCGGGGCGTCAGGAGCAAGGGTGACTGAAGAGACAACAGGGGGAACAATCAACAAAATTTTAGTGGTGGGTATCACAGTAACGAGGTCCACTTCATCTGGGTCTGAGGGACAGTGGACCAGGTTGTGGCTGAGGAAATTGGGAAGTACATTCAGCGCACCTTTTATGAATTCATATTTTAAATTGAAACTGCACAGATCCTGATAGGTGCAAGCTTGCTGATGCACCAATTTCTGAGGTTTATGGAAGTACAACAGAGCTTGGTGATCCATGCGCACAGTTAACTCATGCTGGGCACCCTGCAACAGATACCTCCAATGAGTCAACGCCCATGCAACGGCTGCCAACTCCTTATTGTAGATGGCCCAGGATTTCTCCGTGGAGGTAAATTTTCAGGAAAAGTAGCAACTGGATGTTACAAGCCATCATGTCCCTAGAGCAGAAACGCCACCATTGCCACCAAGGAGGCATTGCATGCGACGATATATGGTTTGGTAGGATCTGCATGTTTCATGATGGGCGGAAATAAAAGCACCTCTTTGATCGACTTTTACGCCTGCTGGCACTCAGGTGTCCAACAAAAAGGCACGTTTTTACCCGTGAGAGGGTGGAGCGGGGCAGCCAACTGGGAAAGAGCTGAGGAAAATTTCTTTAGAAAAATAATGGTTCCCAAGAAACTCTGCAATTGTTTCTAAATTGTTAGAGTTGGCCTTTCATGAATAGTGTCCAACTTATTGGGGGGAATCACGTAGCCATTGTTGAGAACTAGGTTACTTCCTCCTTATAGAATTCGCATTTGGAAGGCTTAACAAACAAGCCTGCCTTATGCAAAGCTGCCACGACTGCTTCCAAGTCTCTAGAATGTTGTTTGGGAGTTGGGGAGTGAACCAAGATGTCATCAATATATGTGACTGCGCAAGTGAACCGGAGGTCACCCAGTACACTGTCAATCATTTGTTAAAACGTAGTAGGTGCATTCTTCAACCCAAATGGAATTACATGGAGTTAGAAAATGCCTCGCTTCATTCAGATCGTGGTAAGCCACTCTTGCCCTTCCATCACTTGAATCTGGTTGAAGGCATTGACAAGATCCAGCTTAGAGAACGCATGAGATTTGGCGATTGCTTGGCTGATCATCTGCTCCAGGGGCAGGGGGTAGGGATCATGAACTGTAACTTTGTTTAAATGTCCATAATCCACACAGGGTCAGAGGGAACCATCTCCTTTTTGGCGAAGGCGATAGGAGATGCAACTGGCGATGTCTCTTTAAACAAACACCCTTTTTTGTGCATATCATCTAGCCAAGTGTTAAGCGCTACCTCCTCCACTGTGTGTGGGCACAACAGACAGTTTTTATTCACCAACTGAACCGTCGTCCTAAATCCCAAGTTGAATTTAGTGTGAAGAGGCAGACAATCCGCCTTTTTGGAATTGAAGATACTTTGATAATGCATTAATTGTTTGGGAAAGTTGAAAGGAAGGCCTGCAGGGAAATATGGGTAGTAATAGAACTGCGCCATGAGTATTTTAAGGTTATCAACTAAAGGAAATTCGCCCTCCAGATGATCATTAATAAACGATAGCATGTTTGACTCCAAATGGATTCTAACATGTTTTGGTAACACCATCCAATCCTGAGGATTACCGGGAACACCAAGTTTGGCATAGCAGAAAACCGATCACAGAAGCTAAACTGGTGTACCAAAAAGGTACTGGCTGACGGAATATATATGATGTCTGGGAGGCTGAAGAAGCCACCATCACCAATGGACCTACATCCATGTCCAGTTCCAATTTTTGGGCTAACTCAATGCTCATAAAATTACCCATGGCTCTGGTATCCACTAAAGCCACAAATGAGACATGGTGAGATCTGATACTGATCTTCATAGGTAATAAGAAATAAGCAAAGTTTTGTTTACTGGTGGATTCAGTAATTTCTGTTGCAACTGAAGAAATGGTAGGTAAATTGGGGGAGGGTTGGGGGCCTTTTCAGGAGCAAAGTTTGGAAGAACAAGAGCTTGGGAACCGGCATCCACTTTCTGGGCTTTTACTGATTCATTAATAGGTGAACCAGGATAACCCAACTTTGATGAAGAGGTAGTGACGTCTTCTGAGGCTGAGACTAATATGGGTAAATAGTAAAAACAGTATCCGCGTCATCTTTGGGTAGTCCTATCATAAAATTTCACCTTGGTAGTGGGAAGGATGGTGAGGGGAGGCATTAATGGTGGTCGCAGCATTACATATTTGATCCACTGTTCCTTTAGAGGTGGACCAAACCTCGTGATGAGCAGAAACTGAATCCAACCCTGATCTAAAGATTGCCTGAAGCATATCATTAGGTAGATCCAGTGTGGGAGCCTGTTTGTGGAAGGTAGAGATCAAATAAGCCAAGCTGGGGGCTTCAGCCATTGTAGAAAGCAATTGGAATAAAATGGTCCGAGAATGACACAGGGGGTCCAAGGCAGCCAATATGATGGCAAACATGGAGGTGGGATCCTCCACTTTTGAAGAAGAACGCAGAAGGCCTTGTACCCTGAGACAGGCATCCCCTTTTACTGCGTCCAGCAAAGTGACCCTTTGTTGGGCGTGAGATAATGCAGCAGCATTATTAAGGGCAATCGCAGAACGCATTTTCACCTCGGTGAGGGCGTCAAGAACCTGGTTTACAATATCTTGGGAAGGAAAACATGAAGTTCCCTCTTGAATACTAGGTGGTGGAGAGGTAGTAATCCACGAGGCTCTGCAAGCCTGGGTAAGTTTCTCCAAGGTGTAGCAGATACTAACTAATAATTTTAGCAAGTGATCAAACAAACAGAAAGAATACTACAGATTGCACGTTCATTTGGTAAAGGGTAACCACTGCGGCGCCCACCTTGAAAATCAGGGTGGAAGTGGCAGGAAACAATGGTTGGTCTATTATGTCATGAAAACGGAAGAAGAAGTCTAGACCAGCCTGCCAGTCGGGATGTGTGAGCACCCAAAAGCAAGCCAGAATGCCAGAGGCATTGCTGCATGTACGACTTTGTATAAGCCATGGATTAGAATGATAAATCGTTGGTGTAGGGCAATTTTGAATAACAACCCAAAAACGAACCAAATGGAGACAACCCAGACACTGGGGGTCTTGCTGCAGGGGATGGTACCACTGGGATAGTTTATACAAGGTTACTGGTGGGTGGGTTCAATAAAACTGAGGAGACAAGGGGGCGGATTCTTGCTTGGAAATGGTGGATGTAAGGCCACAAGATCCCAGTATATTGATGGCGTACAGTCAATATAAAGGGGTTGATTTGCCAGAAGCATCTGGCCTGATGAATCCAGTTGATGATGATGGGAGCCATAGTAATCATTAATACTGGTAAGGCCCATCCAGTATAGGGACCAACAGGCCACCAGAGTAATGCCATCGGGAATATGTCCAGAAGGATATCAATAAAGTAGAAAATTGATAGTTTTTAGTATCAGAATTTTATTTAAAGGAAAGTGAAGAAAATCGACCAACAATTTCTCGGTGCAATTCAACTGATTAAATAGTGGTCAATTGAGGCAGAAATAAGCCGAGATTGGGTCCCACAAGTTTGACCTAACTGGCGAATTTTTTGGGAAGGGGGAAGATAAGCTTAATGAAAACTGACATCAAAGGATTTGGCAGCAGGCTGAGTCACTGTCAGTTTGACCTCGAACGCCTGATCTGAGGCTTGACTATGTTTCTAGTGTTTGGCGTGATGGCATCTGGCTCAAGAACAATGGGAATTCCCCGGGGCCACCCCACTTAGGGGTGGTCCCAATTGGTTGAAAACGGGTTTGGGATGCCCAACCCACCTGTGCTCAGTCGCTGGTCCATTTGTTCATTAAAAGAGTTGCATCAGCTGCAACTCCTGATTTTCCAGATGGGAGATTTGAACTATCAATGATGGTCTCCGATGATACTACCTGCACATTGGGGATCATTCCTTACAATTTTGAGAGGGGGTTAGTTTGACAATTGTACTGCTGGCAAAATCAAAACCGACAGTGATTCTGTCTAATACTTCAATCTTGGTCCCTTTTTGATTATGTGGTTTCCAATCGTTGGGCTTGATTTCCATTGGTTTTGGACCAATTGACTTCTATTCGATGATCTTGGTGCAGATTTCCCTGATTTGGCGGACAAGTTTGGCCAAGGTGAGCATGGGCACTGGGGGAGGAATCTGAAGAGGGAGAGCTGTTACCCAGCACTTGTCTACCACATGGGTGAGGTCACCCTGGGTAATGAGGGGTACAGCCACCTTCTTCGGACCATTTTACTTGGAAATGGGAGATTTCACAATCCACACACAGGGGACGTTCCTAGGGACTTACCTTTTCAGACTTTGGGTCAAATATGGGAAGTAATTCATGTATGCAGAGAAAGCGATTATTATCTTTGCCCAGGCAGTGATGATGCCAGCTGGATTTATCAATTTCCACCCCTATAAGGGGTATTTTGATCTCATCTTTATCTGCGAAGCTGACGCCACCACTGCGGCTCCATACCCCTGGTTTTCCAGGGCACCCCTATCCCCACAATGTGCACCTGGCTCCCCACTGACACCACTATGGTGGTTCAGTTCATGGGGTTGCCCTCTCACCTTACCCCCGTGGTGCTCCGTCAGGATTTGATGTAAGGTTTGTCTGCATATTGCTCCAACTCCATTTTTCAGTTTTTGATCCCCAGTGGGGCCGCTCGCCTCACTGGGCCTTGGGCATTCGCCAAAATTAGCCAAAATTTCAACAAAATTTCTTTGTCAATTCCCCTCTTTCCATCATTCCTTCTGCCCCATACCACCCATTCTGGGCCCATGTCAAGGGCAGGAGGACAATCTGTCTATCTTGCTTTGAGTTGGATCACTTGAAGTGTAAATCCTCTATCTTGCTGCATCTACCCGACCTGCGCTGCCTCCCTCTGGCCCCCAATATGCCACACACCCCACTGTCTTTCTGGTATGGGGTACAATCCTTCCCCCTCAACCAAAACCTGCAGCTGCTGAAGTGCCCACAGCTGCCAATCAGGCCCCTCCTCAGTCCAGTGCCACATGTGCCTCAACCAATCAGGAGACAGTTTTAATAACAGTTTGGTCCCACGTTATTTCACAATTTGACAGCCAAAGCCCATAAATTCACCAGCCCCAATTTCCAGTATGATTTGAACCCATGGACCGCATTGGATGAAACTAATGAAGTGGGAAATGTTATTGAAGACTTGGAAGTACAAATCAAATAATTTATCCAGGTACAGCACCCTGTTCAGACCCCATAGCGTTTTTATAGCCCTTGTCTGGATGCCTGTGTGTTCCACTCTGCCCACCAGCTTGGTGTAGCAGCAGCTGATCACCCAGATATTAGAACCATCCACGAGTGTGTTGACAGGTCAGTGGCTTTACTAGTTAAGGGTTAGCCCCTCCTATTATTGCCCCAACCCTGTCCCCACAGAGCAAACATGACATCCTCAACCTCCACAAACAAATAGCTGCCGCCATCCGGAAACTGGCTGACGCTTTGAAATACAAGTCAAAATTCACCCACTCCACTGCCACTTTGTTATCCCAGCCTCCTTCTATCCATCTTCACGCGGAAAACTGCTTATCCCAGTACCTAGGTGCAATTTTTGCTTCAGGTAATTACCACAACCAACTGATCATCAGCAATCTCCAACCACATGTTGCTGACCACCCCATACTATTGCTCTTCTATTTCACCCACAATCTTTGCTTATGAGGAGGACTCCAATACTGAGGATGAGCCCCCTATCCCACTTCCCCTTCTTTATGGTGGGATGAGCAGCTCGCCGCTGTCCCACCTAATTGGTTCTGATCTCGTTTTTAGTTTTTTTCTCGCTCATTTTGGGCGGTCAACTCATTGAGTTTGGGTAAGTCTGTTTATTCATTTTGTTGCTCTTCAAGCTTTAGTAATGTCCATCCCCTGGTCGGCGTACCTCAAATAAATTTTTATAGGATCTCCAAGGATGAAACATTTTTGAAAAATTAATGGCCCCTTTGGTCAGGCAGGAAAATTAACAGAACAATCACCAATCATAGGACCAGAGGAAGAAAAAGGATCTCATTATACCCAAGTGCAAAATAACTGTTAATGACACTTCTTTTTGACAATGACGCTCTGATTATGTCCAGCCAAAATTGGACTTAGGCTCACCCATAAGATTTATATAAGTAGGACACCTAAAGGCGTCCTCATTGACTAGGTGCAAAAACTCATGGAAGGTTTATAGAGAAAGCTCACGGTTTGATCAGCTTCCATAGGGCTTTCAAACCTTCTATAGCCTTCCAAACCTTGGAATGGGTTCCAAAAGCTATTAATAAACGTCAAAGGCACTGGGTGAAAACCAACACAGTTAATTAACGCCAAGATATTCCATTAATGGCTGGTAAATTGAAATTGCAGAAGCTTTTTGAAAAAAATAGAAGCCCACTAAATTGCCCTCAAATGTTACAAACCATATAACTTGCAGGAAGAGCAGGAGCCCACCCTCAGGCAGTAAAAAAGTTTCGCCAATCTGGGCCATCAATAAAAACAACTGTTAACACCGTGCTGAGAAGAATTATGATTCTGGAAAACAGGAACCATGCTTGAAGTCCACTATGAATGAGTGCCATATATGAAAAATCTACATATTTGTAATAATAAGATTTTTCATCTACTATAAGGAGATTTTCTATAATTCTCCAAAAAATGATATTGATTTTATAATATAAACACACCTTATATTGTGCTAACTTCTTCATAGCTTATTAAAATTCACCAGAAAACCTCCAAAAAGAGGTAACTCACAAGGGAAACACAAAGTAACATAGGATAAGTTAAGGTATAAAACAGTCTTTATTTAAAAGAAGAGAGATGACCACCAGAGATATTGGTTGGAGAAATACTTTAAAGACAATATGGATGATATTCCTTGGTGTCATCTGTTTGGGCTGTTGAAAAAGTTAATAATATTTCCAAATTTCCTTTTCAATTCTTCTGAATTTGAATCTAATGATTCAAAAAATAATTTTGATGATTTGACATCTATTTAGGAGATTTACCATTGCATAATAAAAACATTACTTCCTCAAGATTATCATGACCAAGAAGCAAAGCTTCAACAATTGAAACATGTCTGATAAAAGCAGAGTCTTTTCTTTTCTCTCGACATAACTTTTGAGCAATTTTGAAAAAAAAACAGTCAATTTTCCACCGCCGCCTCACTGCATCAATTTATCCAATTTATGCCCTCAGATCAACCACCTGCTGCCCCAGTGTGAGGCAGAGGGCTCCACCCACTAGCGTTTACCGCCCATCAGGCAAACGCATGCATACAAGCTCATCCATTCTGCCAAATACATCCAGCCGCTATGTCCCTCCAAGGGACTTGGCACTCCACTTTGCATAAGTCCACCCAACCCGCTCCCATCTCTTAGTTCACCTTGATCCACTATCCTCTTTTGCCTCCAAGTTGAATATGGACATCTCTTCCTATACTCTGACAAAGTGATAATTGAGCTGGCAACTGACACCTTTGCACCAGCAGGATTTATAGACTTCCTCCCTTACAAGGGCTATTTTGAAAAAGCCTTCCTCACTGGAGAGGATGCGGCCACCACAACAGCTACGCCCTTAATATACAAAAACACCCCCATTACCACCACCTGAACACGTCTCCCAGATGATACCACACTTGTGGTGAACTTTGCAAATCTCCCCTCACACCTTCCCCCTCAAACACTTTATAAGGAGTTGATGTCAGGGCTGTCTACTTATTAAAACCCATTCTTCAATTCATTGTCACAAGTGGTACTGAGCGCCTTGTGGCACCTCGGTCAATGGCCACTGTTAAAATCTGAGGATTGCTTGCTTTATTATTTAATTCCTGCACAGTAAATTGGGCTGAATTTCAGCTGATGAATCCTCAATTTGCCAGTTGCTTATGGTTTTAGAACCGTTTGGAAACACACTAAGCATATTCAAATGGTTCTGACTTTTCTGGCTGACTTTGGGTTTGATTTTCCCTTTGTAATCAGGAACTTCAACAGAGGCAGGCAAAGTTGCAAGCTGTGGATCTTGAGATCCCAGCTTGCTGACACTCTCAAAAGCGACTTAAAATACAAATAAAATGAAGATATAATAAAATAGACTTTATTTAAGACTAGAATATAGGATAATTATTCATTAGGCCAGGCGCCAGTATCTATACCTCTAGGACATCTCTTGGACACCTTTGAGCATGCAATCTCAACAGATATTTTACCACCTCAGTTCAGCCCTTGAACTGATACAACTGAGACCTATTGCTAGGTTTATTGGTGGCAAAATACTCTCATTTTGAGAGGATTTCAGGGACAAAATAGCAGCAGTTAGCGTGCAAAATGGTCCTAGGACTATCTCAAAGAGAGTTTTGTCATAGTGCTGAAGAAATGCAAATTCTGGGAGATTTTATGGTCTATACAAATAAATGACGAACCCTTAATTGGGCCATTGGCAGGCCTCTCTTGATAGCACTAGGTACTCCCATTTGGGTGGTCCAAATGCATTTGCTATCATGCCAATTATGCATACCAACATACAAAAATTGCCCTAAGGTGGGATATTAATTCCATTTTTCATTTGTATGATTGTCCATGGGACTTTTAAACGTTGACTTTGGTTAGTAATAAATAATTTTGTATACAAACTTTGTAATATTGGTCCCAATTAATTGGGACTAGTTGCTGAGGTTTGGGGCAGCAATAATTAGCTAAACTGTGCGAATGTATTTGGCCTGTGCTACTGATTGATTTAATTATTGAATCAACGATGAGTTAATCAAATTGGCTTAGTAGTTGAAAATAAGGTTGGCCTAAATGTGTGGGGATATTCAGCCTGAGCTTTAGTAAAATAATTAAATCCTTATTACAATAATCAGCCCGAGCTGTGTTATTGCAATAGGTTTTAATTAGATTATTAGTTAAAGCATTAGGAGGTAAAATCGACCTGATCTGTAGGTTGTCAAAGGGTTTATTTTTGAGTCAATCACTGAATCTGATAGCCACCATTAACCCCACCAGCTGAACATGGCCCAGCACATCCCACCATATGCCTATATCCCATCTGCACCTGACCATTTCTTTTGTGCTTGCATCAATAATGGTTGCACAATTTGCCACCTCTTCCATGAGTTGGACCACACAAAAAAACATGTCAATAAAATTCAACCCCTGAAAACATGAAAAACTCCATCCATGAGGCCACACCAACAGCGTTTGAGTGGAGATTCTTGACTGCCCTAGGTTATGTGCTCAATAAATCAGCAGCAAAATCTAGCAACCCAAATCCAAGATGGCCAATTTACACCCATGTTAACCAATTGGGAGCAGGTTTGGATCCATGTTCAATTAAAAAATTATCCCACCCCAAAGCTTACCCAACCACAGCCACATATTACCGAATCTTTCCAAGTCAACTAAACTCCCTGGGACTTGTCAGATGATGTGTCCATATCTGGTAAAATTGTCCCACCACTCAGGCTATCTAATTGATTTAGAACTTATCTGAACTCAGTATTTGATGCCCCAGCCCTGACCAACCAATATGTCTCTAAACCCAATGCTACCCCTTTCCAAAATGACCACCAGCTTGCCTAGACCGTGGTGGCCTCACCCAAAAATCACTGTCTTTGCAAAGACGTAGCAAAATCTGTCACTGAATATGGAAAAAGTGCTTCTCCCTCCTTGTTCCCCACCTGATCTCCCTCCTATTACAAAAGAGGAAATCAAAAGCTTATATGAAACTGTCACCACCACTATTAAACATGTCACTGAAATGGCAGATTTCTCCCCAACCACACATATCACCAGAGCCAACATTGCGAAATTAGCCCAACTCCCCAATGCCCACATCCAAGCTAACCACCATGTTGTTAAACTCATAGAGGCTTTGATCCAGGCCCAAATTGTTGATCTCAACAACTATCTACTTCACCTTGACCCTCATCCCACGGATGCCCAACCCCCTTGCTATCAACATTGATCCGCTTTTTCAATGCTGAACCCAATAATGATCCCCTGATCCCCCTCCCCCTCCACCATGGTAGGATAAGCGGCTCACCGCTGTGCCACCTGGTAGGTTGTTTTCTTGTTTCTTTTGCGTTTCCAGCTGCTCATTAAGGGCGGTTGGTTCATGTTTTTTGGGTTTAGTTTTGGAGTTTCTATTTTAGTATTGTCCGTCCCCTTGTTGAATTGCCTCAGTTAAATAGATGCATGTCTGATAAAAGCAATTCCTACTGACAAGGACACTTCTGATCTTCTTTCAATGATAAATTTCTTTCCTCATCAGTGACAAGTTAATCATAAAAACTTACTAAGTTATACTCTATATATATTCTTGATTTTAGATAATAAGATATCTTTAGTACAAATAAGTTTTATTTTCAGGTTATTATTTTGGAGCTATATTGTTTTTTACTTAGCACAAAATATCACTAAAAAGATGCTAATGCTCAACATAAATAAAATCGATGCCTCTGATACCTGAACTTAAATTTAGGTGCAAAAAACAAATGGTGCTTTCTAGAAGTTTACTCTGATGCCCCAGTGAAAACATAATTTCAAAATTATAAAATTTTAGCAAGATATCATCTTCCTCTTGAGAGTCAATGATACTTTACATTGGATGAATATTAAGTGTAGAATACCTGTTCCTAGTATGAATGGAATCAATTTCGATGTCAATGAGTTTGTCTATTGACTGACCTGTTAATTCATTATATCTTTTTGAATCAAAATTATATCTCTGCTATTAAAGTAGACTACTATAAATGACCCTTCTTCCTTAATTCGCTCTAATCGTTCTGAGTCTCTAGAGTCCCTTCCACTATGACGCATTTTTTTAAAATTGCTATATTGACCACCACTGAAGTGAGACTAGCTCAAAATTGAGCAGTATCTCTGATATTAAGTACTTCCCGCTTTTCATCATTTGCTCCAGACATCAGAATCACACCACCAAAAGATACACTGTCAATATTCTCTGTACTGAAAAATTCATTCTCAATTGTTAATTTGTATATGAATGCCTCCAATTTTTGCCAAAAAATTGAGAAGCCATCATGGACAATCATTGGGTGGTATCTAGTTTATAAGACCAATTTATAATGCAATAACGGTATTGCTGGATATCTGTGACAGAAATTATCTCAACAAACTTTTAGATTCTGTGGTTGACTCGAAAATAAACCCTTTGACAAACTGCAGATTGGGCCAATTTTCCCTCCTAATGCTTGATGTATTACTCTAATTAAAACCAATTTTAATAATATGGCTCAGGATGATTATCACAAGTTGAGTTTAATAATATTATCAAAAGCTTGGGTCCAAATAACCCTGCACATTTAAGTCAATCTTCTTTGCAACTACTCAGCATGAGTCAATCAACTCAACGTCAATTCAAATCATTTATTATTTTGGTAGCTCAAGATGAATTCTCTTGCACAGTTGGGTCAAAAATTGCTGCACCGAACCTCAGCAACTATTCTCAATTAATCAAAACCAATATTATGAAATCAGCATGAGAAATTTTTCAGGATTTGAAGAGAATGTCTACAAATCACATTAATGAAAAGACAAAAAGAACATAATCAGCACAATAGCACTTGCACATGGACCAACTGAATGGGAGTACCTAGTGCTATCAATAGGAACTGCTGACATCCTGATTAGGGAGTTGTTTTCATCAGCTGTATGACAAAAACATGATTGAGCTGGATCAATTTTCACCTTAGGGAAAATTTTGTATGTCTGTATGCATAATTGTTATAATAGCACTTGCATGTGGACCTTCAAATAGGAGCACCTAGTGTTATCAAGAGAGCCTTCTGATAGCCCAATTAAGGGTATGTCAATTATTTAAATTGACCACAAACTTTCCAGAATTCGTATTTCATCAGCAGTATGACAAAACTCATTTTGAGATGATCCTAGGACCATCTTGAACGCTCATTGTTGTGATTTTCATCCCTGAAATCAGCCCAAATATGGGAGTATTTTGCTAGAAATAAACCTAGCAACAGGTTTCAGTCATATTAGTTCAAGGGCTAAACTGAGGTGTAAAATAATATGTGATATTGCGTGCTTAAATGTGGCCAGGAGATGCCTTAGAGGTATTTCACCAGCGCCTGGCTAATGAATAATTATCAAATAAACTAGCCTAATAAAGATTTATTTAGATTTGATTTCCTTTCCAGTTCTTATTAAGTCACTTTTGGAGAGTGTCAGCAAGCTGGGATCTTGGGATCCACAGCTTGCAACTTTGCCTTCCTTGGTTGAAGTTCCCAATTGCAGAGGGAAAATCAAGCCCAAAAATTGGCCAGAAAATTCAGAGCTATTTGAGGATGCCTAGTGAGTTTCTGAACAGTTAAAATACCATACGCCACTGGCGAAATTGAGAATCATTCAGCTGAATTTCAGCCCAAATAAGCGTGCAGGAACTATCTAATCAAGTGAGCGATTCTCAGAATTTCACAGAACTAAAGCAGTGGTTAGACCTTGTATTAATGAACTAATAATGTTGTAAGTGCACTCAGAGCTCATATACAATAAATAGAACTTGATTATAATCTCAGATATGAAATTTAAAATAAACAACTTAATCAATTTACAGTCTGGTCACTTATAGTGATGGCCCTTCTGTACCTCAATATTCAGAAGGGTCTCAAGTCCAGTGGAGCCTGATGTCCCCTCAGACCTCTTAGTTTCATGTTTATGGTTCCTGGCCTTACTTGTCCTAGGGACCTATTAGTCCCGCCAGTACAGGTAGTTCCCTTAGCCCCAAGACCCCTGGGTTAGTCCCTTTTCCTCCTATAATGAATCGTTTAATCATCTGACTGAAAAGTTTTTGCTTTATTACCCTAACTAAGATTGATAGACTAAGAATAACTTTACCTTGGAGGGTCAGTCTCTTTATACTGAGCATTCTTTTCCTAATTTGTTAGCTGGAATTGTAAATGCTCATCATCTCTGTGATCAGAATCAAACTGCTTTATAACGTCATGCTAAATTTTTAAGTGCCTCTATTGAGCATCTAAATACTAAATTCAGGATAATGGAAGATAAGCATAATGAGGTTTACTCTCATAATGAAACTCATATTTTGATAAAATTTTTAATATATGGATTTTCCATTTATGAGAGGATCATGATAATTTATGCCAAAAAATTGACTGCTCTTCTGCTAAAGTCATTTTTCCCAAATCTGAACCCTCCAAACCTAGATCAGTAACTAATCTGTATGTTCATGTCTTAAATAGTGGTTCCTCTGTATTTAAACCCACCTTTAAGGACAAATATGATTCACCTGATAGAGGTATATTCATTTGTTTATATTTAAATATGAAAGAGCTATTAATGGTGATACCAACCATCAAAATGCCCAATATTTCACTTTTTTCCTACAAGGAACTGCTCTAAATACTATACACCTTCTTTAAAGTCTGTACACCTTGGGATCATATTAAAACTATTTATCAAGAAGTTTGAAAATAATTGATAATGACAAATTGAAAACAAGCCTTTATGGGTATCCATATTTTCCATGGAGAATCCACCTAAAAATTTACTTTACAATTTAAATATGTTTCAGAATTCAGCAACTTGCAATTGCTATATTCAGGATGATGCTATTTCCGCCGTGCTAAATTCTTTATCTACTCAACAGAAATTATATCTAGATTTCATGCGCATAAGGTAAATTTATGTTTGATATTCTATAATAAGAAGGCTTTAATGGGAACTCCAAATGGGGCTGTGCATCCTCCTCATATAACTAAGTCTTATCTTTATATCCCTAAAATTACCCTAACACTAGGCTTAAATAGAGAATAATCCATGTACATATTTTGGGTTTTAAAACCACAATGAAAAACAATACTGGAAAAAACAAGCTAATGAGTCAAAATAAAGAGAAGTCAATATGGGAATGAGGCTCATGATGCTGACAAACCTTCCTTGCTTCATTCTCAGATTGATAACTATCTGTTAATTGTTATGAAGTTTCTTCTCACTGAGTCATTGATGTACATTATTAATTAGTTTATAGAACTCTTTCCTCTTATCCTCTTGCTTTTACAAATGCTTTTATTTCCTCCATAATTTCAAACCCCATTTTAGAACTAATGTAACTTTAGTCAAAGTTGTAGTATACTGAGTGAAAGTTTAGCTATTATAGATACTTGTCCTATAAATGTGATTTAAAATAGACTTATGTAAAATGTTAAGATTCCCTAATTTAAACCATCCCCATGAATATGGGACAGCTGGGACCTCTTAAACCAAGTCCTTAAGGGATTATTCTTCCCTACCTATGCATTTTGTAAATTAATTGTGACTGCCTCTACTGTTGTTCTTGGTAATAATTATTATGATCTTCATCTTAGGACGAGGTTTCTGATGTTTTTAATGCCATTATCAGTCATAAAAATACCATTTTTTCTCTGTTAGGTTATTAAGTTCCCCTTATATTAAATGATGTTTCTGCCAGAGAAAAGGAGGCATAAACGTTGCGCATGCCTGCTGAAAGATACTACTTCTAAAATTGAGCTTTTGATATCAAATATCAAGTTTAAAGTATATTTCTACTCTCCATTCTGTTTGTGCAGAAATAAAGTTGAATTTTGTTTTTGATATAAATAATTACTTTGCCTAAGTACAAATGATATCTGATACAGGAGTCCAGATAATAGTGCCAAAAATCATTTGCTAAAGATATTAGATAATATTATTTTTCCCATCTAGCATCTGCAATATCTTGGGATCCTTGATCCTACATATGATGGACCTATATCAGTGTTGTAAGTTAAACTCATAATCAAACCATATACCTGAAGCTAAAGGATATATTGCTTACATAACCTTGTTACTATTAAAAAGATACTTTCTGTTACCATTTGTGGAGAAAAACGCAAATTAGGATTAGAGAATGATCTCCTTATTACAATAATTAAAGTTGATTATGGAGATTCTCTTAGTCCTGAATAATTAAAAACAGCTGATGCTCTCATTGAAAATTGCTGATATCTTATCTAATGGATCAGGATACTCTATTATTGAAGGGGGTACAGCACATGGGTAAAACTGGTGATGCTCCTTCCTGAGCTTGACCTATCATTAATCTAAAGTTGAGGAGGCACAGTTATTTGTTAGTTTATAACAGCTTTTATTAGCTGTTTTATTAATCCCTTTTTAAAGTTTTGGGTCTCTCCTTTGCTTTTAACTTTGGAAAAAGAATGGAGGACATAGAGGGTTATGGATTACACTGGGGAACAAAAAAAATTTCTGTTGCATGAGATTTTTTAAACTGTTTCTATGTATTTTGTTTATAAGTGATTATAAATATGAAGTCAGTTTCCTGTGTGTGCTCTAGTTTTCATGAAATGCGGCTGAGACAGAATCATCTCCCCCATATTCATATCAAGCTTGACTTATTAAAGCAATATGTAAAGTCTCTGAATAACAAAATGAATGTTTTCAGCATATTTTTTCTTATTTCTTGGTCTGTCATTTGACAAAATAAAAACAGATATATTTGATTGTTCTCACATTCAATCTTTTATATGTGACAAGGAATTTGTCAGGAAGATGGATCAAAAAGAGAGAACAGCATATATGTCTCTTGTAGCAGTTATTAAAAATATCCTTGGTAGCAAGAAGGTAGAAAACTATGTACTTCTAGTTCAAAGGATGCTAAAGGCATTTTGTGAACTTGGATGCAACATAATATTAAGATGCACTTCCTGAATAGCTTTCATGATTTCAATATGACTGGACAATAATTGTGGGACAGCTAGGGCGGAATCCGCCAAAAATGATATCAGTTATGATTATTTGAGTGCCTCAAGTTGAGGCAATATTGGGTTATAACAGGTTTTTATTGGATCGCCTCCATATAAGGTGATAAGGTGATAAGGCGATGTCAACATTTGGTAAATATTTTGTAAATTGCCTACAATTAGGCTGATAAAGGATTAGAAAATAACAAGCCAAATTTGAGGAGAATCAACGGAATAGAATAGCCCAAGCCATGGGAGCAGTATTACCTGAAGCCGCTGTATATAAGCAAGATGGGAGGTTGAGAAAATGAGGTGTTTTGATAGTAGAAGAGAAAAAGGGAAAGCAAAGGATTGCTGTCTTTTTTTAAGATAAATAAAGAAGTCAATTGGGGCAATTGCTCCTAATTTTTAAGTATATTTTCAAGTGTGTCCGAAGGACTGACAATCTCCACATTGTCTGTCTGTTGCTCAGTGGGTTTGACCTGTACAAACAATATGGCGGATCCTAATGATACTGTCCAATTTTTTAACAGTGGTGCTCACTATGGGGGCTCATTGATCAACCACCTAACACTCCAGAACTCCAGTCGCCAGCCATGCCTTACATATGCTGTGTTGCTGGGGTAATCTTCATGGAACACTGCACCAGCCAGATATGAGGAACTTAAACTTACCTTAGATGCGGTGCTCAAAAACCAAGATGAACTCCTTTAGGAACGAGATGCTGTCATGCACCAACTTGATAGCACGTTTAGTCAAATGAAAATCTTGGGACAACAAAACAAAGAACTTACCAACCGATTAAATAATAACACTGAATGGCTGCAGTGCGTGGAACAAAGATTGACCAATACCTCTCAGTCTTATTGCTGGGGCAAGGATGACCATCAGGAGAGGCATCATACGAGGAAGAATATAACGCCGGTTGGAGCTATTACACTTAGGATGGTAGTACTGGATACAAATATGAGTCAGAATGACACTTCCCTCAAGTAATGGCATTACCGCCCATGGAAGAAGGTCACACTACCCCTGAAGCGGCGGACATCTCAAATTCTGCTGATCCAGCTCCTCATTGAGAAATGCTTTTGGACCTTGACCCATTCCTCAATATGGCCCAAAACATTGTGAACAGGATGAGAAGGTTAATATCAAAAAATTACTTCCATTTGAGTGCAACAGGAACATTCATGGGTTCTTCAAATGGTTTGAGTTTACAGCGGAAAGTGCATCCGATAGACAGAAGGCTAAGCTGTTGATATCTTCCTTGGATGTTGGGAGTGCTGATCAGGTCACCTGTTACCTCCTAAGTAGCTCTTTCACCTATAAGGATTTGAAGGATACCATACTCCGCCTGTTTGGGGGTACCTCAAAGATGTCACAGCAGAAAGCAGAATTCTTAACAATTGGATTCTGTTGAAACGAGACTCTTCTGGAGTTTGCTATTTTATTCACAACAGAAGCCCACGTGCTGATTGGGGAAGGGTACTTAGTGGAAGCTGACGTATGCATCACCATGACCTCTGCGGTGAAGCCATATTGAGAGCTTCACAATGTCATTTCACTGCTTCTGGATGACGACGTACCTCTGCTCAAGATTGTACAGTTTTTGCGTCACATGTCCCCTAACTTTCTGCTGCCAAATACAGAATGGAAGACTACCACCACTATCGCACCCTCTTATTCAGGAGAATACTCCCATCTGACCCTGGCTTCGTTTAGTCATCATTGGCCATTCTATAATTCTGCGCCTCATCCTCAGCTGGATTTTACACAACAGTTTGATTAGCATCAATGGGCTGGTCATGAAAACCATAAGCAACCCAATTATCGACCAGGACCTAACTACGCCAAACATCAACAATCATCTTACCAACCTGGGGCTGGTTACACTGAATGACCCCAACCTTTATGATCTGGACCCTCATATGATAATTAAGGACGTGGCTTTTATGGGGTTAACTGTGTGAATGCAGCCGCCCTGGTCATTTGGCAAAATTTGCCATAACCGCCATGTGAACTACGTACACCAAGATCAATACTATCAGGGAACATATGGAGTGGAGTAGTGATGGGACCCTCTACCTCCACGCTACCAACTCAAAAGGTCCCTGAGTCAATAGTAGTATACCCTGAAGAAGTTTCTCAGTACAATGACGGACTTTTATATCAACAGCCAGTTGGAGGAGTAAACGTAGTGACCTGAGCTCAAGCCAAGGCAGTGGCAGAAGAAGAGTCCCCCAATCAACTAAAGCTGTATGCCTGTCAAATTCTTGATCAAGCTTTCTCGGACAAACTTGATTCCACCGCGGATGCGCCAACTCTGAAAGGATTAAACGTCGCCCTTCCAGTAGATGCCATTATCAAAGACTACCCCCAAGTCAGAGAGGGGATAATGAGTTTTATTGAAAAAAGAGTTCCCATAAATGTTCATGTATTAAACAGTCATTATTCTTCTTATTCTGAATGTACATACTGTGATATTTTTGTAGCAAAAAATAGGGTTCACGCTATAATAGATAATGGTGCTCCAGTCAACATCGTTTCCACTAAATTGATGGCAAAGTTGACGTTGAAACCTTATGTGGACCATTGAATGGTTTGCAGAACTGCTGGAGAAGTAAGCACCATCTCTGAGGGGGCTTACAGTGTGCTACCTCTGCGCTTTGGGTCCATTGTCATTGTAGCTCCGGCGTTTGTGCTGCCAAATGAAAACTATGAACTGTTAATTTGGAACCACTTTCCTGAGCCATTTTGGGGCTGTTGTTAATATGACAGAGGAGACCCTCGCCATTCTGGGTCAGCGGATCCCAATTTACTTTACCACTAGTGGAGTACAGAACGATCTAGTGCATATGAGCCATATCAACCTTGCCTATAGTGACGGGGTGATGCCAGTTTGCTATCACCAACTAAAGTGCAAGACTTGGCCACTTCCCCAGCAGATATACAAATATCAAAGGATACCTCTTTGAGCAGCAGGGCCAATATCTATTCCTTCTGGCCATCACGTCTTAGTGAACACTGAGCTAGAGGTGGAAGTGCCTAGTGGGCTTTATGGGGAAGTCATTGGGCTCTATCATCAAATGCAGTTTGAGCTGCATGTGGCTCCAGTGATTATACTTCCAGGACATGGAGAGATTAAGGTTTTGTTAGCAAACCTCCAGAGCGAACCAATGCAAATCCGCCAACACCAAATTGTAATGTATTTACATTTTATTCCAATAGACGAGGTCCATCAGGTTCATGATTTTTCATCATTGGACAAATTTTTTCTACCAGTTGAGGCACCAACCAGCGTACTAATGGTGGTACCACGAAGTAATCTAATAGGGCTATCAGAAGAACAAAAAGACCAAGCAATAGCTTTATTTAAGAAGTACAAGGGGATTTTTGCTGTTGATGAGCATGGTTTAGGGTGTGCTCATGGGGTGATCTATTGAGTAGACACAGGAGATCATCCCCCTATAAGGTCTTGGCCGATCCGCTGATTGAGGGCAGTGGAAAACATTATTACTAATGAAATTGACAAGTTGCTAGAGAAAGGAATGCTCAAACCATCCAAAGGCCCATGGGCTTCACCTGTTCTAATTGTAAAAAAGAAGGACGGCACCAACCATGTAGTAATAGACTACTGGAAGTTTAACAGTATTACAAAAAAGGACTTATACCCTTTGCCACGGATTGATGATGCTTTGAATCAGTTAGGAGGAGACCATTAATTTTAAGCGATGGACTTAATATCAGGTTTTTGCAAAATCGAGTTAACTGCGGCGGAACAGGAAAAATGCGCTGTAATCACCTACAAAGGCCTTTTTCAACTTATACGGATGCCTTAAGAGCTGTGCAACGCCCTAGCTATGTTTCAGCGAGCCATGGATACTATTCTTGGTGACCTGAAACTGTCATGCATCCTTGTATACCTTGACGATTTTTCGTTTTCTCTCAAAACTTTTGAGAGCATCTTGACCACCTAGAAGCAGTATTCCACGGGCTGGCTGAGGCGAAGATTAAAATTAAACCTCAAAAATGTAACTTCCTCAAAGATCAACTGGAATACTTGGGGTTCGAAAAGACTCTAAAGGGCTGAAACCACAGCCAGCTAGGGTGGAGGCCATCAGCAAAATGACCACTACCAATAGTAAATGCAACATACAGGTATTTTTGGGAATGGTCAGTTACTACCAGCGCTTTAACCCTAATTTTGGCTGTATTGGGGGGCCGCTATTTGAGTTGTTAAAAAAGGACGCTGTGTTTGAATGTATGGAACATTGTTAATCCACTTTTGATACACTTCTTATGGCATTGATCAGCGCACCAGTGTTACGCTATCTGAACTTTGATAGGGAGTTTATTGTTCAGATGGATGCGTCACTTTCCGCTGTTGGGGCAGTACTTTCTCAGAAAGATGATGAGGGTGAGGAACATCCTGTAGCATACTGTAGTCAAAGTCTGAACTGTCATGTGCGTAATTATACCATGACTGAGTGGGAGTGTTAGCAGTGATCTATGCATATAAGCAATTCTAAGTCTATCTGCATGGGGTAAAGTTTAAGGTTGTAACAGACCACGCGTCATTACGCTGGTTGCAGAACCTCAAAGAACCTGAAGGCCATTTGGCTCAATGGGCTCTTAAGCTGCAGGCTTATGACTTTTAGATCTTTATTGGCTAGAAGTAAAGCATCAGATCACTGACTGTTTATATTGATTGATGACTGTTGTGGTGACAGCGGACCTCAGTGACGTGATGTATGATAAGATGCTCAGCAGAAAATATGATGACGAACCACCCCAAGTGATCAAAGTGTTAAATGAGATGTGAACAAATACCTTCCAATAGAATGGGGAACTGTACAAGCAGATCAGCGATTCTACAGTGACTTTTCCGCGCCCCTCCACATGACTGGGAATCATTATGAGCGCGCACAATGCAGTTGGGCATGGTGGTGTGCATAAGACTATGGAGTTGTTATGCCCATGATACTATTGGGAAAGTATGAGTTTTGATGTGCTCAAAACTATTTCCTGTTGCCATCAGTGCTAAGTGGAGAAGCCATTCTGCCGTATGACGTCATATCGGTCCTAAAACCACATTTTGCTTGGCATACAGTCTCCCTCGATGTTGTTGGCCCCTTGCCAACAGGAGCCAACCGTTGTAAGTACATTCTATTGTCTATCAACCACTTGACCTGGTGGGTTGAAGCATGGGTGATACAAGACTTGGGGGAAGTTACGGTGGCTAAATTTGTGTTGGAATGCATTATTCAGTGGCACGGCAGCCCTCAGTTTATTCTCACTGATAATGGCACCAACTTCACCTCGCACATCCTCCCCAAGCTGAACAAGCTTATGGGAATCAGCAGAGTTCTGATGACCCCATACCACCCCGAGTCCAATGGAATAATTGAATAAATGAATGGAAATCTTGTGAACATACTCCAAAAATTAGTAATGGATTGCCCTTCTGATTGGAGCTCTCTTCTTTTCACCGCCGTGTTTGCTTATAGCATTAGTTACCATTCCACCATGGGGAAAAGCCCCTTCCAATTACTATATGGCTGACACCTGGCTCTTCCAGCGTTGCTTTATGCATGTGTAGAAGACACTGGTGGACTGGAACCCCACCGCTATTTGAATAACCTCATGAACATTCTGATCAAGCTGCAAAATGAAGCATATTCCTTCAGCTTAGTCAAGAAGATCAGGAATCAGGCCGCTGATCAGGTATGTCATAGTGGGCTGGCGCCATTAAAGGAAGGCGATATGGTTCTCTTTTACAACCAACATGGATTTGGGCGGAAACACAAGATGGCCAGTATTTGGATTGGCCCATTCAAAGTTATGGAGAAAACTGGTGTTGACATGTATACCATTAATGATCCTGAAAGTGGTTGGATCATTAACTGAGTACATGCAAAGTTCCTCTGACCTTACAAATAATAGGAGCTTATTGTCCAGACAAGGAGGGAGTAATGTCATGATTCCAATATGACTGGACAATAATTGTGGAACAGTTAGGGCGGAATCTTCCAAAAATGATATCAGTTACAATTATTCAAGTGCCTCAAGATGAGGCGATATTGGGATATAACAGGTTTTTATTAGACTGCCTCTATATAAGGCGATAAGGCAATAAGGCTTTGTTAACATTTGAGAAATATGAAGTAAATCGCCTACAATTAATAATTCGCCTACAATTAGGGTGATAAAGAATTAGAGAATAACAAGACAAATTCGAGGAGAATCAGTGGAATAGAATAGCCCAAGCCATGAGAGCAGTATTGCCTGAAGCCGTTGTATATAAGCAAGATGGGAGGTTGAGAAAATGAGGTGGTTAATAGTAGAAGAGAAAAAGGGAAAGCAAAGGATTGCTGTATTTTTCTAAATAAATAAAGAGTCAACTGGGTCAATTGCATCTGATTTTTAAGTATATTTTCAAGTGTGTCCAAAGGACTGACAATCCCCACATCATCTCTCTGTTGTTCAGTGGGTTTGACCAGTACAAACAATACAGCAGATCCTAACAATACTATCCAATTTTTTAACATTAGCCATCTTGATAAATTTTGATAACCTTGGGGATGTTAGTGATGATTAGGGGGACACCTCCATCAAGACCTGAAGACATTGTAAGAGCGTTATCAAGGGAGATGGTACACACATGATGGTAGACTACTGCTGGAGCATCAAATGAGACTGCCCTGAGCAAGTCCACAGACTCAAGAGCTACAAGCATAAATCCTTGCCTTCATGAGTTTTACATGACCTTTATGTCACATTGCTGCATTAATTATATAAAATCTTCCATCTGTATGTATAAATCAATGCCATAGTTAAGAAAATTAATTTTGTTTTTGTTAGGGTTTTATGTCATATATATGCTCAAAATAAGTCATTTTACTCCTTTGTATTTTAAAACTGTGTTCATAATTGTACGCTATTACATGTTTTTGTGTTTAAAAACTTATATTATCACTAAAAAGGTGATTAAGATAACATCTCACATTTGTAAGTCGAGATAAATGCTGAAAATTTTGAAAATTTTACATTAAAGTAAAAATTGTTATAAACGAATTGAAAGAAATTATAGCTTGCAGTGAAAAACCAACTTCAGGTATGAAATAAGTGCACATAAAATAAGTTAAGAATAACTGTTTTCAATAATGCAACAAAAAACTTTGTTCCCCTGTTATCAATTATAATGCTATTTCTTAAAAATATAAATAAACGAATACCTTGTAAAGATTATTCTCTTCAATTAAAAGCAGGATCTCAATTTCTGCTTTGGACCTCACTAGTGGGTACTGGCAGAGATAGTTGGCTCCTGATGATCAACAAAAATATGCTTTAATCTGTTAAAAGGACTATTTGAGTCAACCTAGATGCTACAGGAGCTTTGTAGCACCACTGCTACATTCCAAAGATCTATCAATGGTTATATGATGGCTAAAGCTTTCTTTTTTTTGTTTTTAGATGATTCTACTGTATTTTCTCATAATATTAATGACCAATTATATTTTAAAAGAGGTGTTTTAATAACTTTGTCAGTCTATACTAAAACTAGCATCTTAAAGTGTTCCTTCTTAAAAAGAGATATAGATTTTAAAGTTACAATCTCTAATTTGAAAGAAAAATTACTTCTGTTAACTAAAGTAAGCGCTATTAAGGACATGCCTTTCCCTAAAAGTTTAAGAGACATATTTTTTGGAAATGGTTGTTTATAAATCGCCAATTTATTCCTCATTTTGCTGAAATTGAGATCCTATGGCTTATTGGTTACATAAAGAAGTTTCTTCTTTTGGGAATTGTCCCAATAATGATCATTTGACTTTTATGCCACTCTTTATCCACTGCTCCCATGTTAGCATCCTAACTCTAATAAACCTTTCCTTTTATTTATAGATGCTAGCAATGTTGCTGTTGGAGTAATACTTGCTTAGCATGATGCTAATCTTATATATCATCCTATTAATTAGCAAAACCCTTAATAGGGGTGAATGCAATTACAGTGTGACCTAGAGAAAATTCATCACCATGTTGTTAGTTACTAAGCATTTTTTACCTAATATCTATGGAAAGCATTTTACAATTATATTAATCATGCTTGTTTAAAATGGCTGCAACAAATAAAAGATCCATATAGACGCCTGGCTCAATGGGTGATTAAACTCCAAAATCACAATTTAATGATTCTACATCATGCTGGAGCTACTATCAAAATGCTAATGGTTTATCTATGTTGCTAAAGTTACCTCTATTTAATGCTAAATAAGAACAAATTTACGATTTGATGATAAATCTGAACTTTTGAATCATACTTCTCAGATCTTATCAACTGCTAAAAGTTCTGACTAAGGATACTAAGGTCAAACACGACCTGCTATATAGATAAATGGTACTGATTGGTTGCCTTTTTATCCTTCACTCTTCTAGGACAGAAACTTTTATGGAAGTCCATCAAACTTACTGGTCATGGAGCAACTAATAAACCTTCAGATGATAAGATAGATGCATTTGAGCAATTATAACAGAAACTTTACATGATGTACTTAAATCCTGTTTAGTCTGCCAAAAACGAGGCATCAATTATCTAGATTCCAACATCAAATTTTTGGTCCATATGAATACTTTACTATAAGTGTTAACGTAGTTGGCCTTCTTACCACATCTATGTATGGTCACCATTATATTATTTTAGCTATTGATCATTTTTAAATAGACTGAAGCTATTTCCATCTTGACAGCTACTGCCAAAACTAACACTTCTTTTCTTTTCATGAAATCTTTACAAGTCATATTAGCCCAAGTTTTTTATTATCCATTAGTGGTTAAACCTTTATTTCTCAAGTGGTAGATGAACTTAATAAGTAATAGGTACTTATTAATCTTTTACTGTACCATACCATTGTTGGAGACCTGCAACAAATTGGTTCAATTCAATTCATCCTTCAATTAATCCGCATTTTCCTTTCTCTAAACCTCCAACTAAAAATAAACCTATCTCATTGGAGCACTATCCCTTGTGGCCTAGCAAAGTTGTCAAAGGAAAGCTTGCTGTCAATACCTTGATTTATTAAGTTCAGGGTGCAGAAGATATTGCTGGGTGGAGGTCATCGCTACCCTTAAAGAAATAGAGTGAATTTGCAACATTTAGATATTCGCTCCTTTTAGTTTAACCAGCATAAAGTTCTTACCTACAGCTTTGAATTACTCTTTATTTGATTTTGAGCCTTTTCAGTAGCTCCTCTCCAGACGTCAGCATAAATTATTTGATGTTTTGTTAAAATAGATCCCTAGAATCCTATTTAAAAGCTTAAATTTAGCTCACCAGATCCTGTTATTAAGTTCTCCAGCTCTCCCAGCCAATATTACCTTAGTGGGAAAAAATTACCCCATCTATTCTGGTATGCTTCAGAGGAACGAATTCCCTCTGCTACCCTATCCCAAAAAATGGTGCTCCCTTCCAGGTGCTCTCCCAAGTTACTTGATGAGTATATTCATTCACAATGGATGAACACAATTTAAGCTCCTCTTGACTAACTCGAAATTTCTGCCAATGAACCAAGCTTACAAGTAGTTGTTGGATGCTTTTCTCAAGACCTAACATAATACAATGGGTGTAAGGAGAGTGTCTATAAATCTCCTGTTCCCAGCGGGGTGGTGCACGGTGCACAGGCCCAACTCCAGGGAACTAATCTGTATTAAAGTGAGAAGAGCCCCGCAGAGGGTGCTGGAGCAGAAGTAACTTATGACAATAGTGGTTAACGATATATAAAAGAACAAAATCCAGACTAACACAAAGCTGTAGTGAAACCCCAAAGTGGGACCCATACCCAAGCGGTGCTCTGGGCTGTAGTGCAAAGGCAGCCCAGGCTGGAGGGAATCATGGCGTCCCAACGGTGCACCCAAGGAGAGAGTTAGGGTTGTGAAAATCAAATAGTCAATGTTGCTCGAGACCTCCTTGAAGAATTCCATGCACAGGTTTGCCCAAGTTGACATAAAGTAAAACGTATACTTAACAAAGGGTTTTATTATGGAGGAAGTCGACCAACAAGAGAGAATGGTATTGAGTATATAATTCTAAGGAAACTTGGGGGGATAATTGATTGATGGAAGTGGTGCTAATCCAAGGTGCACCTATAAGTGCACGCTTCCATTTGGCAGTGTACTATACTTGGTAATTGACTGAACTTGGGTTATTGATTGTAGATAAGGGCGACCTGAGCTGGAAATTTTGAAAACTGAACGGGTTTCAAGACCCCGTTCACCAAGAAATTGAAGCAAACCACCATTTTACTAAAAAAGCTGGTTCATTTTAATGCAACTGCTGTAATGCAGGGCTGAACTTCTCTTACATCCCCAGGACCAAACTGTGCATACCTCGCCTTAACCCGGAGCTGGTCCAAGGTATGTTTGAGGTCAGGGAGGTCTGCCACCTTCACCCTTTTGACCTCATAACATGCAGCTTTATCCTTGGTATTTTTCCCTTTATTATGTCAACCTCAAGCCATGACAGTGTGCTTAACTAGCCCAAGGGAACCTTAAAAATTATTTAAATCAAGTCATAAGAGGTTAATTTAGTATGTAAACAATAGTACTATTTAAATACCTCATGAAAACAGGATTATGACAAAAAATATGCGATTACCACGTGTGAGGGTGGAATTAGATTCAGGAATGTAGGAGGCGATGGCTTAGTCCGGGTTCAGAGTTGGAGTAGATCAGGATTCATCATTGAAGGCTGGACTTAGAATAATAATGGTAACCCAGTTAAGTGGTTCTCATTATCTATCATAAGGGAAAGAATAGAGAGTAAGGCAAAATAGGTGGTATAGGTGGTTTATTAGAGGAGAATAAAAACTGAATATAACCTTGGGCTTAATATTAAGATGATACTTAGTCAGTTAATACATTCGTCCCCATCTCATTGACCAGAAGAGCACTAAATGGGGCGATCAATCCAAAATTCTTTAGGGCATGAACTCAGAGTTATTATGGGAAATTTCTCAGTGCTTTATTAATTTATTAATAGTAATTTTGGGCACTAGATCTAATAGAGTATAAATTGATAAATTAATATAAATACAAAACCATTTTTGATATTAATGATAGATAAGTTGATATCAATTAGATTAACATCTGAATAATAACCTTAAAGTCAAGGCTTCACATAGATAGGGAAAAGCCTGACAGCCTCAATCTGAAAATCTCAAGAGTTATTCAATGGGTGAACACCAACGGAAATTATAACCCTGAGAACAAAGAACCTAACCACATACAATTCCACGCTACTATTGATATTTCCATTTCATCTCTTGAATCCAGAAATTGTCATTTTCAGCCTGCAGATGTTGCCAATACTATAAATCACTTATTATTAGGGGTCTTTTCCCAGGTTATCACTCCCATCAAAACCAAAGGCCCGCTTTTCCAGCCAATATATGAGCTTTATTTAAATCCACAACCTTATCAGCTCTGAGGTGGGAGTATTTCGCAGCAAGTGATTTTTATGTAGGTTTGTACATTACACCATCCATCAAGTTCAAATGATGTGGATCCACCATCAAGAAATCCTGAGACAGTTTAACTTGTCGCAGGAGTTACACTTTTTCTCCTGTAGTTTTATAACTTGGCTTCCTCTGTTGTAAGGGATAACTGCAAGGTGATTCTCAAAAACCGCAATAAAATTGTTTTTTTAAATATTTAACTCTTTCAACTGGACAAGAGAGTGTCTACCCTTCTTCGTGAGGAAGTGGCTAGCATACTAATGAAACTGCCACAGTCATCAAGAGTTTGTTTGCAACAATCTATATCCAATCTTTTGAGTTGGCTTATTACTTGTATCAAGAAAACTTTGGGACAAATGACTCAGTCAAGATGGTACTCTAACAAGTGTTTGATGCCCCAGATTTTCAAGAAACTCTGGGTTCTCCTGGCCCCAAAGGTCTACCAGGCTTCTCTGAGAAAAGGGGTCAGTCAGTCCTAATGGAGCAATGGGCCCCCTGGCAGTGAAAAGAATGAAGGGCCTCCTGGGCCGCATGGTTATGGGCCCCTTGGTCCTCCCAGACAACCTGGTCTTCCTGGGCCTCCTGGTCTGATGACGCAAAAACCTTCTCCTCAGGAGGAACCTTTACTAAATGACCATGTTTGCACTCTGGAACAATATACTGAAGGCATTGCTTGAAGATGCTTGTTACACCATACCAAAGAACCTATCAACTCAAACTTTACTGTCAATGACATTAAAGAATGATTGGACACCTTTATGATTCCCTTGTCTCAGATGTAGTACTCAAAAAAAAAACTATTAGATTGGAGCAAGATAAATATGATCTCTAATCCCTAATTTGTAACCAAAGTGTTGAGATGAAATCATTATGAAGTGGATTAGAAAAAAAAGTTAAACCAATCTGCTGATCGCCCAAAATAGGGGCTCTTTAAGACGATTTAAACAGTTTCTGATAACAAGCTGAAAAACAGATTTTTGTGCCTCCTCCAAGTCTAGATTATCAGAAATTAATTTCACGAGCCTAGTGGGTGTTAAAATTATTTCAGTTCCTGTGATAACTACTTTTAAACTTTCTTTTATAAAAAGGTTCACCCCAGGAGAGGGTACTATTGCCTCTCTTCTTTATAATTATGAAAAAGCGATGGAGGAAGCTCCTGACTATCAAAAAGGTAAATAACCATTTTGCCTTAGTAGATCCGCCCAAAAATAAATGGTACCCCACTTGATGCGGTGCAATGCTTGAGCTAAAGTTAAAGCCGCACTTTTTTAAGGAATTTGGTAGCAATCCAACTAGGGCCAACCAGAAGCAAGCATTTTGAGTATTAAGATAAGATGTGTAGACTCTTCATCTGAGTTTGCTTCTTGTTTCTACTCTGAAGCTCAAATTATGGTGATCAACAACTGACTTACATTTGATGATGTATTCATTGCTGTCCTATCAGCTTTGTAACTCAATCTGCAACTCCATCTTCATATAACCCCAGTGAAGAAAAAATTTATCTCTATCTTAGATACTAAGGAGGCATTCTGAAATTCCTGCCTCTGTGATTTCTGCATCTTCACTTCAACCTTGGCCTCACATCCTCGAAATTCATGTAGTCAATGGTAACGAGTCTAAAATGAATCGCACTCAGCCCAACCACACTTATTGTGGGTGTTGCAACCATTATATTAACATTGCTGGTCAAAATGGCTGATGAGAAGGCAAAGAGGGGTCAGCATAGGGATCCTCGTGCCCTATGCTGACAACTCCATTGTGCCTCATGACTGAGCCACCCATACTTATTTCTGCTGACCTTACTGGTTTTAGTGCTCTTGAGGTAGAAAACTCAACTGAGCTTTTAGTTGACAATAAACCTAGTTATATTTCTCCTTATATTGTTCTTAAGTCTGCTCCTATGGCTATATACTATATCCTAGCTTAGTTGAGAGAAACTGTAACCTGTATTGAAGCTGTAGTTTACAAAGTGTAGATGCTTGCTTGTGTTAACTTTGTTCTCTTATTATATCTCCTCATGACTAACAGAAAAAATTATAATTCAGTTTAACTTAACCATAATTTAGAGTATGGAATGGCTGGAACCTCATAGGCCCACGCTATGGGTGCATACTCTTTCTCAACTCTAAAATTAGATGGTCTACATCTATCTATATCCTCTGTAGCATTGGAAAATAATGGCTATAACCTCTTATTAGGCACCAAATTCCTTATGAAGCATACTGGTAGATTTTTAACCAGGTGATATACCTTACATATTAATGAAATAGTATAATAATTAATTGAGGATGATTGCTGATTAGTTTGGTAATTTCAATTAATTTTTAATGATAATACCCCAATTTGTGCTACTCATTTGGTTGGGTTGAGATGTCTTGATCAGCAGTATCAATAAAGTATTGGGGATCACACCTGATTGGAATTGGTGGGTCTTAACACTAGTGACTGAGGCCGAGGATGCTGAGATAATTAATATTATTAATTAAGATGATGAATTGCTTAAATTCAACATCAAAAAGTATAAGGAAATGATTCCAATAGAGATCTCAGCCAATTTTGACACTGGTGAATTATGCCCAGGATGTCAAACTAATTAATACTAATTGTTAAAGTTCAGCAGGCTCTTATCCCTGTGCCAACTCCATGTGAAAATGGTTGTGGGATTTTCAGTGGAAAGTCAAATCTTTTCAGAGTGTCAGTGACTTATGCCAAGGATGGCAAACCATTAATTAAATAAAGTCAAGTTGCATTTTGACTCTGTGAGAGTATCAGGAACAATCTCCAACAGTATTTTGGTTTAATTTGACACCGGCAACTTATGCCAAGGATGTCAATATATTTTATTAATTCATATTATGATGAATCAAGGATTGACATAATCATGGACATTTGAGGATGACGAATATTGCCAGTGAGAGTGCTGATGAATACTAAGCATAGAGAATCGCTAGTGAGTGCTGACTATGCTGGCAATAAATGCCAATGATGTAGACAGGCAAGAAATGACTATAAATAGTTTGATCTCCCACTTATTAAAGATATCTTTTAATCTTCAAATCTTCAGATCTTCAAATCTAATATTTTTCCCCATCTTTATTGAGTTTTTAGTTAACAGTAGTTAGCTTAGCTGGTAGAGCTGGTATTCAAGACCCCCATTTGTTAGGTGCTGTGTTAAAACACCTGGAGTGGTCAGTGCAATCAACTCCTAACCTTGAACTAGATGGAAACCCCGCAGGAACTTGGGCAACTAGAAGCAACAATGAAGGACTGGAAGGATTAAAGGGGAGGAACCAAAAGGGAGTCAATAGAGGCTGCTGAACCACAATTGTTGGACATGTTCCAAAGAGGACCTCTGAGCCATAATGAGTGGTCATGCCTCAGAAGGAGAAGTTGTTGGTCTGCTGGGTTGGTGGGTTGCCCTGCAATTTGTGGGGAAATGTCGCCAATGATTGTGAAAAAGCAAGGGCAGCAGTCTTCATACTGTTTGGCCTGGAACACTAATAGAGTCACCTATAATTGAGAATAAAAAATCCTCAACACATACATAAATTCTAAATTTTAGAAATAGTTTTATTTCATACTTGGATACTAAGTTTCCCTAAATCTAAATGACTCTCCTAAGGAAAATTGGAAACGATAATTAAGAATATGCCTACTTGAATTACCTGCCTCTGTTAACTGCTTATAATATCAAATTTTGGGGCCCAAAGTTTGTGTTGCCCTCTTTTATGGTTGAGGCTGAGGAGCAGGATGCCTCTATATCCCTCCACGTCATCACCATACCTCCTTAGGCTCGGGTAATAGTGGATGCTGGAATTCAGTTGGTCCCCCTCCTGATCACTTGCTCAAAATTTCTATCTTATCTAACCCTTCCTTATTTGGGGTCCTCCCTTGTCCAGGAAAGCTGGACCTGGCCTATCAAGGCACCGTCACTGTTTTTGGGAAACCTCACTCAGTCATCTATACTAATTGAGCCAAATCACCCTATCACTTACATTCAACTTTTATCTTATGATTAGGTAATGGGGATCCAAGGTGTTAGGACCCTCCACGACTTTAGATTAGAGGAGCCGCCTGTTGTTGCTGCTGTGCCTGTGCAAATAAGTTCCAATTTATTTTCAAACAAAAAGCTGATGCAAAGCTTTAATTAAATAGTATTTTTATATTTTCCTCTGGCCCCATAATTATGATCATATGGTTGGTGTACAGCACCAAGTCAATACTGATGACTATGCCCACTTTCACTCCTTTCTTTATAAAAGATCAAAAACTGAGGAAATTCAAGTAGCTTTTGAATTAAAACAATTAAAATGATGCTGTCCTCCTCCATACCTCGCGTAGCCCCTGGTCCTCTCCTCTCCTATTGATAAAAAAAGGTAGGAGCCACCGCATCATTATGGATTACAGATGACTAAATTTTAATACTAGTAAGGACAGTTACCATTTACACCAAATTGACGACTCTTTGAAATCCTTGGCTGGCTGAAATTATATATCCATGATGGACCAGGCCATTGGCTACTGTCAAATTGACCCTCTGCTGAAGATTGCGCTAAGTGTGATCTCATTTCTAATGTAGGTTTTTTTAAGTCCATCCAAATGCCGCAGGGGCTATGTAACGCCCCTGCTACATTCCAGCAGGCTATGAACCAGTTGTTTGGGGACCTTAAGCTCAGTGTAAACTACTTTACCTTGATGATTTCACCCTTTTTTCTAGAACTTTTACAGTTCATCTTGATCTTTTTGTCAGGTATTTTGGAGGTTAAGTGAAGCTTCTTTGAAACTAAACCTTCTAAAAGTAAATTCTTTAATGAGAGATAGAATTGTTAAGGCATAAGGTGATGTGACAAGGTATCCTCCCCAGTCTGCAAAAAGTACCTACCATTGAATGCATGTCCTCTCCTAAAATATATGCGATATCCAAGTCTTTGTTGAAATTGTGGGCTATTATTGCCAATTTATATCCCACTTTGCTGACCTTGTTAAACCTTTTTAGAGCTCCTACATAAAAATGTGCCTTTCTTCTGGGGTCCCAAACAACAACAGTCTTTTAACTTTATGCGCACCATTTTATTATCTGCCCCATATTAATATATCCTACACCTCAATTGCTGTTTTTCTTTTTACTAACTCCAATGACAACTCTGTGAGCGCCATCCTATCTCAGTAAGATTCTGACAAAGCAATCCATACTGTTATTTATTTTAGCAAGACGTTAACTAGGGATTAACAAAATCACTCTGTAACTGAACGTGAATGCCTTCAATTTTACTTGCTATAAAACTCCTGTCCCTATTTGTATGGTAAACATTTTACAATTGTTACCAATAATGCATTCTTTGCTGGCTTTTTCAAATGAAGGATCCTTATTGGTTGTTAACTCGTTGGGCCCTAAGGCTAGTAAATATGATTTTCTATAGTTCACCAATCAGGAGTTGTCCACTATAACGCGGATTGGCAATTCTGCCTCCCTATCTTACATAAACTATCCCTGAGGAGGATCAGCTTAATGAGCTTTTCATTCACCCTAGCTTATGGACTTAAGAATTAATGAATTTCAAAGCCTGGCTGAAGAAGGTGATCGGTAACACTAAAGTTGTAGATGGAACTTTAGTGAAACAGGTCATAGCCTCCTTCCCACCTTATCTTTGACCTTTGCTTCAACTATACTATCATGGAAGCCATAAAACCCTTGGGCATGGGGCTATAAAAATGCCTTGAGTGGTTAAAAACCAAATGCTACTTGGAGAAAATGAATTAGTCCATTTAAGAAGTTTTTTGACTTGCTTAACATGCTGCTCTCAAGATAAATCTAATCTGCGCTTTAAATTTGAGCTTGTATCTCCTGGGACCGCTTTTGGTACTATTTTTAATAATGTAGTAGGACTGTTGCCTATACTTCTTATGGCCATCGCTATATTAATCTTCCCATTGACCACCTAACATATTGGGTAGAAGCCACTTCTGTGCCCAATGCCACTGCGAAATCTACAACTCTTTTCTTTTACTGACAAGCATCCACCATACATGGTCCCCCATGAGTACTCTTATCAGATGATAGTACAAATTTTATCTCTTCCGTAGATAAAGAATTAACATCCCTTTTAGGCATAAAGCACCTTTTCACGACGCCCTATCAATCAGCTACTAACTGCACTGTAGATCATGCTAGTGGCACTTTAGTTTCTATTTTACAAAAGTTAGTTGCATCTAATCCAGTACATTAGAACGACTTTCTCCCTACCGCCTTATTAGCATATCAATTTAGTTACCACAGAATAATTAAGATGTCTTTTTTCCAAGCTTTATATGGTTGTGAGCTGAGGTTTCCTTCTATGCTCCAACGTTCCTTGAATCGGCTAAACTCAAAAAATGTAGAGCTTACTCTATGATGGTTAAATGGCAAAATCATATGCCTATGTTCTATGGCTACTGAATCTATAAAGAACATTGATTTTTAGAGAATGAGACCAAGCTAATGAATGATAACATGTTCTCCCCAAACATTCCTTAAAAGATTTAGCCTTTACTATATCATCATTCCCCCAGTGATAGGAACCATAAACTTGCCATTTATTGGTCTGGCCCTTAGTGGATGATACACCAAAAGGGTGGACTGAAGACTCTATTGCTGCTACTTGTACAGGCACTGTTGTCAATCGTATGAATAGCAGCTTCCTGCACAAATATCATCCCCATCAGCAATTTCTTGAGGGACGTTGTTGGGATTTGACCTGCAATGAATTGGTTTAATTCAGTTCGTCCTATAATTGATCCACATTTTCCTGACTCTAAACTTTCAACCAATAATCAACCATTCTAATTGGAGCACTATCCCTTGTAACTTAGCAAAGTTGTCAAAGAAAATCCTGCTGTTAATCCATCAACTGATTAGTGCAGGGTGCAGAAGATTTCTGGTAAAGGTCATTGCTACCATAAAATAATTAGGGTAAAGTCATAACCTATAAATTTTTGTCCTTTTAGTTTATAAAGATACGTTTTTACCACCAACTTTTAATACTCTTTAATGATTTTTAACTTTTCAATATCTCTTCTTCAGACGTCAGCATAATGATTTTCTGGCTTATTACAATAGGTCTCTAGACAACTAATGAAAAGCTCAAATTTGTTCACCAGATCCTGTTATTAGGTTCTACAGCTTTCCATTCCATTCTTACATCAGAGAAACAAAATTACCCCATCCAATCTGTAAACTTTGGAGGAATGAATGCCCTAAGATACCCTATCCCAACAACCATCCTGATACTAATGGCGCTTTCAAAAAGGAAAAAGGCAGTCTTGTAGCTATCCTTTGGAAGATGTCCACTTGGACCCATTCATTAAAATTTATATACACAGTGCTATTTAGCACACAAAGTCAGTTATTATTAAGTAATAGGTATGTCTTATTTTAAAGCTCTATATAGACATGATCCCATTTTAATATCAGGCGTACAACCCATTTTAAGCTCTTCTAATCATATACCATTGAGTTAGTAAATAAAAGCTTAGATGATGAGATTAAAAGATTGCAAGCCGTGTATTCTGCTTCTCTTACTTATACCTGTCTTTAAGAAGTATTATAATCTAATGGACAAAAACCAGCCTTGCCTGACTATCAATTAGGCGAGCTTGTTTTATTTTGCCATCCTCAAACAGTGAGATAAATCCATAAACTTTATATCTTTGGTTAGGACCATATCTTATTTATCAATGAGGAATCAAAATTCTATTGTTTTTTTAATCAAGATATTGTTAAAATGAGGTTCATAGTCATTTTAACCATTGTTACGTGTCCTCTGGGCAAGATCTTGAAGGGTAAATGTCAAAAAGTTTAATAATATTTCCAGTATCATCTCAATTTTCTTGGATTAAAATCTAATGATTTAGCCTCTATTATAATGATCTGACGTACAATTTAAAGAATTTACCGTTGCCTAATGAAAACATCACTTCCAATGGCTTATCTTTACCAAAAAGCAAAATCATTTAATGATCAAAAACATGTCTGACTAAAGATATCCTTACCAGCAAAGGCGTTCTCATATTCTTAATGATAAAGATCTTTACTCATCAGTGACACGTTGATCATCTCAATAACTCGCTAGATCACACGTTATAAGTATTCCTGGTTCTAGATAATAAAAATACAATCTGCTACAGATCATTTACTTCAAGCTAATAATGCGGAGATATATTGCTTATTACTTAGTGAGAAACTTCACTAATAAGCTGCTAGATACTTACCATAAGAAACACCGCCTTTTAAGTAACTAAATTCATATTTTAATGCAAAATCCAACTGTGACTCAATCTTAGTTTTGTCCACTTGGATGAAACTACCATCAGAGCTAGTTCTATAGCTCAAATATATGTAAACTCGAAATTCTGAAAGCAACTTAATTTTTCCTTTTTGGATATAAAGCTTTTTAAAAGTTTTCAATATGCATTTGGAAGTTAGAACATAACAACCCGGCATCATTTGAGAAAAACTGGGTGATTTTTAGTACCATTTACATAACATCTTGAACTTCAGCATGCGATTCTTCTGATTAACTTGATCTTTCTTGGTTTTAACTGAGCGTTGATCCATGGTATATCTAAATATGGGAGGACGGCCAACTTGACCTCTTTAGCCCTCTTTACTTCATTTTTGTCCCTACAATTTATTTCAGAACTCATGTCATGATACATGGCAGCATCCTATGGATATTGACCACTGCCAGGGCGTCCAGGAAATATCTGCTTGCCCTCTGCCATATATGCTCATAATGTGTGTTTTCATTTTTCAACAGGGTAAATACCATTTCAATTACTTTTATGAGAAGAAACTTTTGCTTCCATTGATATTATATCCTTTTTAATCAAGAAAAAAATCACAACATATATTTAGAGAAGCTGACGCAAAATTTTTTTCAGCTGTAGAGCATATTATAATGCACCAGCTATGAATATAAAGTCTAAATGCAGTACCAAAGACTGATGACCCTTACTCAACTTTGCCATAGGGGAGTTAGTTTTATATTATGATAAGCATGGGTTTGGATGGACTAAAAAACTGAAGCACATGTGTAAGGGGCCTTTTATTATCATCTAAAATACATATACCAATGCCTTCACTTTAGAGAATTCTTTTAAATGTCACTTTATTAACTGGGTGTATGATAAGTTCCTGAAGAGGTACCAGCAGCATTCTGGCCTACAGCCACTAATTCTCAATGACTTAGTTGACCCCCCTCATCTTTATTCCAAGAGGTTTGGTTAAGTGGGTATAAAAGTTAGAATTATTTGACCAACTATCTGTCTATACTATCTACAAATCTTTTATTTAAATAGTATTTAATTTATGTTTTTATTGGTTATTTTAAATTGCCTTGAACATGCAGGAACCATATTTATAGGTAGTTGTTAAAGTTATACTAAATTACTATTTATAATTTTGCATTGGCGCCCTTGTTTACTAGTAATCACAATGGTGGGTTAGATTTCTAATCCCTGCTGATGCTACTTCTACTTCCCTAATCTCATGATATCTTGGCTTATGGACTCGATTTTCATTTTCCCTTTTATTTATATTAATTTTTATATCTACCTTGCCCCGCACCAGCATAAAGAGATTAGTAATAGGCTTCATATTTGACTTTAACATCTGTCATTGACTTTATTGCAATCAGTTTATTGCTACTATGGAAATTCCCTGAGCTTCTAGGAATTCGCTTCCCTGGCATAGTTTAGATATGAACCTCTTTTTTATCATTTATAAGTGCTTCTTAGTAGAAATAATTGCACTAATAAGAACTACAGTATTGAGAAGAGCATATCTAAGTTGGTTTGTTATCTGAAGGGGATCATTTTTTCCTATGTAGCTGAAGATCCTACAATAAAGAACATACTTAAGCAATCTGATACCCATTGTCAGTAGTAGATACTACAGAAAGTTTGACTTTCTTTAGATAATAAACCCTATTTCTATAAAAGGTTTTCTTTCTGTGAAGTTTAAAAAGATTAATGTCATCAAGCAATACCTTGTATTTTTGTGTGTTATAAACCTGTGCACCAGAAATCCGGTACCCCTGCACTAATTATAAAAGCAACCAGCCCATTGTTATTTGTAATAATGTATAGCAAGTATAAATACATAAGATTTTGAGTGGACTTGATTATAGAGGCTTACTGTCCTGATTTCCTGGCTTTAATGCCATATTTAAGCTTTTAGAGTCTCATCCACTTCTGTTGCTTAGATATGTTATATTGCGTTATCAGGAACCATTATGATAAAATAAAAACTTTAAATTGTAATTCACTCATACTAAAAATAGTTTTTATGGTTATTGTAAATCATCAATTGAATTGCACTCATGCTCTCATCAATCTAAAGGGATTTATCGCTGAAGTTACTACTATATTGAGTTATACCTTCATCAGGTAACCTCAGAAGCAACTTGAAAGGAAACATCAATTATTGACATCTCTGGATTTAAGGATTTGAAGCCATTTCTTCAATGGCTATATAACTATCAGTCTTTTGGCTCAAAGTGATCTTAACGTAGAGTTTGGTTACTGAGAAAATAAATGTGCCATTGGCAATAGTAAGACTAATTGATATTTGTTAGTTATTGTCCCTTATTCAGTTAGAAGTAAAAATATATCTATAGTTTCGTTCAGGACATGTGTCAGACAATTGTCTGTCCACTTGAAGGAAAAGAATGTTTTGGGTGCAAATAGTCCCAACAAAAGTGGAGTCCAAGCCCCGCACCAGCTCTAATTTGGCGCTTGTCAGACAATTACCTGTTCAAGCTGATAATGATAATGTTTTAACTTTTAATATAAAACTGATTAAAAGACCCTGGTTGATTCCCAGTGGAACCCCTTAAGTTGGGTTAAATTTTTACTAGTACGTCTTAGTGAAATAGTATGGGTTTGGGTAAGAAAATTTCACCAAATATGTGCTGAAATAAGGGGAGTCCATCGGAGGTTCCTCCCCAGCCCACTTCTAAAATATTTCAAGCACCTACGCCGCAAACACCCACTTTTATAGCCTTGGAGGGGGTCTCACAAGGTGCAGCTATTTTCCCTCAAGGTGATTGACTCAAACATATAAAATCTTTGCCTTATGGAAATGTCATACCTACTCTCAACCCTCAATCTGGCTGATCTGTTAAAGTGAGCTAAGATTCTAGAGCTTTGATAGGTTGAAAGCCCATGTTTCCTATTTAGACTTGAAGCTAGTAATAATTTGATGCCTATTGCACAACAAGCTATAATTAAATTTGAATACTAAGCAGTAAGATTGGAAGAGGGTTTGCTTTTTTTAGCACTAGGTGGTCCCAACCTAAAAGGGGAATACACCAATCTTTATTTAATCACTCCTGAGCTCCTAAGAGCTTGAGGCGAAGGCAGGGGTAAGTAAGGTGTCAAGAAAGGGTGGGGGAAAGCTTTGCCAGAGCCAGGTGTCCACTTGAACTGACCTATTGGCCCATGGCGACATGGTAAATATTCTCAGAAACATCTCAAAATGAACCTGAAAGTGAGTGATCATATGGTGCAGCGTCCACAGAGTAGAGTCAAAAGCGGCGCAAAGATATGAGTTATGAATAGTCCATATCACTGCACCAAATGCCAGGACCCTTAATGATTGGGAGCAATTGGGGAGTGAGAGTTTGAACATGAAGTCCTGAACTGGGTGCGCTACCCAGGGTTCTGCTCGCAGGAGTTTGTGGACCTTGCTCCAGAAAGGGGCTATGAGGGGGCAAGTAAAGAAGCGGTAAAGGTGGGTGTATGCCAGCTCTGCACATCGTGGGCAACCCCTGTGCTGAAAGGTGGGACCAGTTCAATCCCCTGTCCTGTATTAGCAGCGTAGAACACGCCACAGTGTATTTGACACTTTTTCTGAGAGAACAGGATGGGTAAGTTCCTTGCAGAGCTCCTTGAGATCACATTCCACAGCGGGGGGTAAAAGTTCCAGGAGTCGAGGCCGCATAGGGGGTCTGTCCAAAGGGTGGAGATGGGAGATAACAATCATCCCATTGTGGACCAGGGCGTGATGCCGGGGGCTGATCCCAGGGCCACTCCTTTTATAAGGAAAGGCGTGGTACACCCATACTCCTGCCCTCTTAAGTGCAAGGAGAGCCTGATTCCAGTAAAAACTTGATGAAGGTTTGAAGAGGTGGCCTGGATGGTTTGTTAGCC